>JACBWV010000775.1:0-75719 GCA_013435795.1 Chlamydomonas sp. ICE-L
AACAACACGAGGACCCCCACACCCCCCACCATAACAAACAACAGACCCACCACACCCCAACACTCCATGAACAACAAGACCCCACACCCCCACACCCAAACCAACAAAAGAACCCACACCCCACACACCACCACACAAAATAATCAACAAGAACCCCACACCCCCACACCCAAAACAACAAGACCCCCACACCCCCACACCCAAAACAACAAGAACCCCCACACCCCCACACCCAAAACAACAAGACCCCCACACCCCCACACCCAAAACAACAAGAACCCCACACCCCCACACCCAAATACAAACAAGACCCAACACCCCTACACGCAAAACATACAGACCCCACACTCCCCTCACCCAAAACAACAAGACCCCCACACCCCCACACCCCAGAACAACAAGACCCCCACCACCCCACACACCACGACCACAAACAAGGACCCCCACACCCCCACACTCAAAAAAAACAAAGGACCCCCCAACCCAAAACAACAAGAACCCCACACCCCCACACCCAAACCGTACCCAAGGACACACACCACTCCCCCCCCACACCCACAAAAACGAATAAGACCCCACACCCCACCAACACCCAAACAACCAAGCAACCCCACATCCCCACACCCAAAAACAACAAAGACCCCCACACCCCACCACCCAAAACAATTTAATAGAACCCCACACCCACACATTACCAACAAACACAGACCCCACACCCCCACATTTCCTAAAAACAACACAAGAAAATACCCACAACCCCACACCCAAAAACAACAGAACCCACCCCACCCTCCCACCCAAAACACAACACCAGACCCCCACACCACCCAAACCACAAAACAACAAGACCCCCACATCCACATCCACACACCCAAAAACAACAAGACCCCACAACCCCCACACCCAAAAACAACAAGACCCCACACCCCCACCACCAAAAACAACAGACCCCCCACACCCCACACCACAACCAACAAAGGACCCCCCACACAAACACCACCCCACAAACAACACACGACCCCCACACCCACCAGCCAATCAACAACAAGAACCCCACACCCCCACACCCAAAACAACAAGAACCCCACACCCCCACACCCAAAACAACAAGAACCCCACACCCCCACACCCAAAACACAAGCACACCCACAACCCCCACCACCAAAAAAAACAAGGAACCAAACACCCCCCCACCCAAAAACAACAAGAACACCCACACCACCCCCAAACCCCCAAAAACAAATTCATGACCCCCACACCCCCACACCCAAAACAACAAGACCCCCACACCCCCACACCCAAAACAACAAGACCCCCACACACCCACACCCCAGAACAACAAGACCCCCACACCCCCACACCCAAAAAAACTGAATTAAACCTGACCCAAACCTGGATAACACCTAAATAACTCCAATACAAGCACTCAAGAACCTCATCTAAACCCTTTACTACCCCAGACTAGACCTATGCAGCGTTGCAAGCGACACGAAAAATTGGCGGAGAGTGTTGGCAATGGAACAACAGGTGGCAACGGAATCGAGCGGACCGATGCCAGTAAGTGATGAGACAGTTGGCTAATGTGTCAGGCTTCGTTTCGGTCGCACGTTGGTTTGTCGGTCAGTCGGTCGGTCGCACGAACAAACGGACAACGGGGTGACCCTGGGCGCTCTCACACCCAGAAGGGGGGGGCTCCGCCAAATGTCCTTCAAGCAACCCCAAAATGGACCCAGTAGATCCCCTAAGCACCCCCATATAAACCCCTAACCTACCCCCAAGCAATCCCCAAACAGACCCAGTAGATCCCCTAAGTAACCCCATATAAACCCCTAATCTACAAGGATATTTTCCGTAAAATATTCAGATCGGAATACGAGACTATTTTGCCCCAAATTGCCGGATTAAGAAACCTAAAAAAAGGTTTTTTCTTTTTACTGAAATTGACTAAAAATTACCCAAATCGACCAAAATCGGAATAAGGATCCTGTTTTGGGAGAAAAAAAGGGAGGGCGGAAAAAAGGAATAAGATTTCCTCTTCTTGGTTTGAAAAACATATCCATGCTAATCTACCCATAAGCAATCCCAAAACAGACCCAGTAGATCCCCTAAGCGACCCCATATAAACCCCTAATCTACCCCCAAGCAATCCCAAAACAGGCTCAATATATCCCCTAACGCAGTACACCCCATGCAAGGGAGTGTTTGTGGGTCCACGCGCCCACAATGTGAATCGTAGCATGGTAATACACGTGCAGTACCCATAATACATAATACACATGCACCAACCGGTAATCAAAAATGACATACCAGTAACAGGGTAATTCAAAGCGCGCGCTTCTGCGCTTTTGAGCGCTGACTTTTTGACCCCCTCTGCGCTGTAAGCGCAGTTTTTTGCAACCCCTTGTGGGCGCTGCAAGCAATTTTTACGCTATTCGCACTACAAAGCGCAGTTTTTTTGTTTTCAAGTGCGCTTAAGCGCTGGCCAATTTGGCCATTTGAAGTACCCTGACCGGTAATACGAGCCGAAGATGAAAACTAAATAATAAAGAATAAGCCCCCCACCCCTGAAACCTTAACATAAAAAAAACTAAAATAAAACAAGATTATAAATAACCCCACAGTAAACCCCCCAAATAATACCCGGGGTTTGAATCCCTACGAGTGCGCTTAAGTGTTCGTGGTCACTGTCAACCACCATGGTAGCTTTGTCCAGATAAAGTAGCAGCTTGTTCCCCATCGCCGAAAGACAGGGCTCCCTTGATACCAAGCCCTACCAGGCGTTATCATTTTTTGCCGTCGTTTCTGGTCTTTGTGGCAAACTCTAGGCTAGTAACCCAATACAAAGCCCTAACAACACACTAAATGACAGACTTGAGTCTAATAACCCCATGTAAACCCCTAAACAACCCAATATAACCCCTAAAAACCCCATTACACCCCCAAAATAACCCATCAAAAACCCATATGAACCCCTACACACACCCCAATATTACCCATCAAAAAACCATATGGACCCCTAAACAACCCTCGGATAACCCCTAAACAGCAACCTAAATATCCCCAATCGAATTCCCTTAATAACCCAGAATAAGAACCTCACCTTGAGGTTCACGGTATCCAGGCTGTAGCCCAACTGTTGCATGATTTCCAGCTCAGCACACCCCTCACCCTTCAATAACCCCTAAACGGCACTCTACACAAGCCCAAAACAGACCCAATTTATCCTCTAAATAACCCCTAAACGGCACTCTAGAGAACCTCATTCAAACCCCCTAAATAACCCAGAATAAGGCCCTCACCTTGAGGTTCACGGTATCCAGGCTGTAGCCCAACTGTTGCATGGTCTCCACCTCAGCACGCAGCTTGAGCAGGTACCGTGGGGTGGGCTTTCCCCTTTTCGGAAACTTGTCAATCTTCTTCACTGCGTATCTGCTCCCTGAGGCAGACTCAAGACACTCTTGGACAATTCCAAAGGAACCGCGGCCGATGACCTTGCCCAGGAAGTACTGAAGCATGTGGTGGGTGGGTGGGTAAAGATGCACCAGGATGTGGTGGGTGGTGGGCAGTGGGCGGTGGTGGGTGGTGGTGGTGGGCTGTGGGCGGTGGGCGGTGGGCGGTGGGTGGTGGGTGGGTAAAGATACACCAGAACAAACACGCACACAATTGAAACTACTCTCTCCCCCCCGCCCGTCCCTGCCCCCATCCCCCATGACCCCACGTACATGCACACGACCCCACCTCCTTCCTGACAGCACATCCACCCCACCCCATCCCCACCCCCCCTCACCCATCTCCCTCCCCTCCTTCTCACCATGCTAAAGATGTTTCAAGGGCAGCCAATCAAATTTTTCAGATCAGACAGTTTCAGCTCCATCATGTGTCATGCAAGCTCAGTCCTTTCCCTACCCCAGCTCCCATCACATCAATCAATTACAGCACTTCATCTAGTCATCCACCCACCCTCCTCTACCCCCTCATTCCCACCTCGTCAAGCATGTTGCGAGGGTAGCCAAACACATTTGTCAGATCAGCTAATATCAGCTCCGTCATCCGCTCCATGCGAAGAACTCCCGAATCGCTCCCCGCTGCCTCGTAATCCTTATTGCAGACGACCGTTAGCTTCCTGGTTCCCACGCGCGCAAACGAGCGATTCGAGACTCGGGTCGGTATCGGAGCTCTGACAGGTAGCGGGCATGGGTGGAGTGGGGAACGACGTTGGAGAAGAGGGGGAGTGCCATGGTGGGCAGACAGGCAGTGCGATAGGCTCATGTTGGACTGGGTAGGGTGGTAGAGGAACAGAGCTGTGGGTGGGATGCTGGTAAGGCGGGGGAGCCGGCGGGGAAATACTTGCTCTCTAAGTTGTGACCTAACCGAACACTCGGTTACTGTTTACGGAACCTGGTCGCTTGATATTGTGCGATGGGCGCCGTCCCCCTGTGCGCAGCCAGCTGGCTCAGATTCGGGCCTGCCTCCAGTTGAATTGCACGATTTCAGTGCTTCGAAGATTGATTGCTAGTGCACCTGCACCTGTCGCTCCGATAGCGCAAATCTTGGTGTACGCTTGCCAGCCTGTTGCGATTAAAGAAAGGTTACAATGAGCTATTGTCATTCCAGCAGCACAATGCCTTCACATTTAGGACTCGAGTTACCCCCGCTGCCTTCTGGCACCGCGGCTAGAAATCCCGACTTCTGAGCCATTCTATGGTTCGAACGACGCAATGATTGCATTGGAGGCTGCACCATTATTCGACCCCTCCCTGCAGTTGGTCAAACAAAAACGCTTCGAACAGGATTCAAACCTGTGCAGGAACCCAATTGATTTCTAGTCATTCGCCTTAATCACTCGGCCACCGAAGCTGTTCGGTTAGAAACATATTGTACTGATGTACATCTTCTGTATTAGCAATTTATATACCTGGCAAGATTAAACACACAAATTGTAACGAAAGTTACAATGAGCCCCTTGTAATCTTTTTTTTGAAAGTTTGTAGAGCCTTTCTAGCAAGGCTGTGTGTTGGCTACATATAGCCAACAGGTCTGCCCTGTCAACGGGGGTGGGTTCCTTTATCTTAGATGTTTGTGCGTGCTTGCAGAGTCTTGTTGGCTTGGTTTTGCGGACTCTTTGCGTGTAGTCTGGATTCTCCCTTTAATCCCTGGGGTGTGTTTGGTTGTTCTCCTAGGCACTCTTCTCCTTAATTGCAAGAAGGTGGTGCGGGGTTGATTAGCGCTTTTTTCTGTTAGGGGCATTATCGCAGCATATCGAGGTGCTCATAGCGCGTGCCCTTGATTGGTCTTTTGCTCTTTTGGCTTATCCCTCTTCTATTGTGTTTGTTGGGCTTGGTGCTCTGGATTGCCTGCCTTAGCATCCCTCCCCTTCACGCTCCCCTTTCCGCTCTTCTTTCCGCCACTAGTTTGTTTCCTTTTGGGGGACTTGACCTAGTTTGTTTTCAGGTTTGTGGGGGTGCCTTCAAAACCCTCGTGTTTTCGTGTTATAAAATTGGATGGTCGGCAGGCTGTGCTCCTGTCCAGTCTCGGCAGTGATTTGCTGAGTTTATGTAACGAACCCCCTCTCTCTCTCTGAATCCTCTCTCTCACACAGAATGCTCTCCTGTGCTGCTCTCCTGTGCCCTCTCTCCGTCCTTTAGCTTGATGGTTTCTTGACAGATAGGCTATGTACTCTCTTAGCTTTTCCCCGCTGGTCTTGGTCTTTCGCTTTTCCTCACGCTTTTTATCGTGTTAGTAGTTCTGCTTAGGTTGTTAAGTGTCCTTTCTTAGCTGTGCTATTCCTTGTGGCGTTTTGGCTGACGGCTTGGCCTTGTGTTTGCCTTTAGATAGGGAGTGTTAAGGCCGCCTTTTTAGAGCTCTATGCCTCTTTCCTTGTTTGTTTGGTGATTTTCCTGTGCCTTTTGTCCTTCACGTCTTCTTGTAGAATCTCGCTTTTTAGGCCTCGGCAACTCTCAGCCCTTCTACAATATACACTTAATTCGCTAGTTTCTCTATGTCTTGGTAGTTCGCAATGCTTGTTGTCAAGCCTTTCATTTGCTCTTTCGTACGCTTTTTTGGAGGTCACCTCCTGGACCAGGTTCTGAGGGGTATGTTGCCCAAACCCTCACTGTTTTAAAACTGTCCAGCTGCCTCGGCGCTGTTCAGTCTCGGCATTGTTTTTTCCTGAGTATGTAACTATATCCTCTCTCCGAATCCTCTCTCTCACACAAAATTGCTGATTTGCTGAGTTTATTTAACGTACCCTCTCTCCCCCAAAAAACAGAAGCAACCAGATGCTTCTATCCAACAGGTCTGCCCTGTAAGGTGGATTTTCTCGCCCTTGTCATGTGTGCCTGCTTGCTGAGTCTTGCTAGCCCCGTGAATCGTGACAAACTACGAGTCACGGGGTCCCTGAGCACAGCGATCACCTTGGCCTTGGGGTTCATGCGATAGTACAACTCCGCGCAGCAGTGGCAGGAGATGAGCACTGCAGTGTGATCGCCGATGATCTTACTCGCAGGCGATCACTTCCAGAGCCCAAAGTAGCCGCTAATGTTATTTTCGCACTTCTCCTGATGGAATGGGTGCTGGAAGGCACCGTTAAAGTAGAGTATTGCCGCCATCTGTAGAGACGTGCGATTGCGGGTGCATAGACATGTACTGACACACCCCTGATGTAATGGTTTTTTTTGCTTTGTGGGTGCTTTTTCTTTTTGTTTAAAGCACAGAGTCTCATACACCCTCGCGGTGTCAAGTAGACTTTAACATGTAATGTAAATGTAAATGTAAATGTATAAGCGACCCCTGCTCCCCCCCCCCCCCCCCCCCCCCCCCCCCCCCCACACACACACACACACACACACCACACACACACACACACCACACACACACACACACACACACACTCACACACACACACGAAAGTATCTACGATAATAAGAGGTAGGCTGCAAAGCGAGTTTCATCTGCGGTTACATTTGTTAGTGTAGTTCATAAATAATATCAGTCAGAGGCAGGTCAGAGGAGTCTCCTGAGATACAACAGGGTGGGGGCAAAGGGGGCTCAGGCAGTAAAACACCCCTCCATCCACCTGACATCCGCATAAAGTACACTATTTGTCTGGCCTGATCCAGGTAAAATTGCCGGTAGCTTTGTGGGCAGCTGTAAAGAGGGCAGGCTCCCTAAGTTTTGGTTTTGTTCCCAAAGTTTTTGTTTTGCACTGAACCACGGCATTGCAGATGTTGCAAGTTGTCATCAAGGGCTCGGGTGCGGAAGGCGCCTCGGCTCAAGTTATGGGCGATTTGGCCTGGGCTACTGTAGTCTCGGCCTCAGCCCTGGCCTTGACCTTTGCATTTATTTTCATCCGTTGCTCTTAACAAGTGCGGATTCCTGCTGCTTGAGTTTCCAACTGCTAAGTCGGGAACTTGTCGGCTGTGGTTGTGAAGTTCTGGTTGGCGTCCAAACAGGATGTACCTTACCAGTACCTCCACTTAATTACACCCTGTGTGTAATCAACCAACGACTGCACATTCGTGAAGCTTTCGTCGAGGCGTTTTCGATGGTGTGCTGCACGATCGATTCTGGCCACAGACAGAGCAGTTGTGAAGAAATTTTGAGATCGAGCTCGCCCCCCCCACCCCCCCCCCCCCCCCCCCCCGATAAGGCGTACGATTTATTTATTTATTTGTGTATTTATTTATTGATAACACTACAACACCATATAAACACAAGTACCCATTAATACACCGATATACATACGCTCGCTAGGTACCATTATATATTTATATATGTAGGTACATATACAAAACTTGTCACTTCACACGAGTGAAAATTAATTGTTGTGGTTTTGAATTTGAATTTGAATTGTTAAATGGTTTTACAGCCAACTCTTAGTTATTCATAAAACAATCATTTCCCTTAGTATGCTCCCTGGTTTCCATGGGTATCGCGAGGGGGAACTTGGACTTGGAAGACTGTGAGCACTGAGCAGCCCATAGTTAACTCAGGAACCATGTTACAATCCAATCCGACCTTGATGTTCAATGTGGAGCCGGAAGGTTCTAGAATTACACCGCATTATCTTATATTTAGCCCCTCGTAATATCGAGGTTGGGCAAGTCCCTTAAGCCGTCGGCTACCCCTGGCCTTTAGCAGACATACACGTCCACTACGGCCCGTTCGTGACTAATTAACGTAACTTGTCAGCATGTACGTGTTCAAGCATGGCCAATCATTATATATGTATAATCCGCCCCTAATGATCTCCTTGGTTTCGGTGGGTATCGTATGGGGGGACGTAGAATTGGGAGACACTTAGCAGCCAAGAGTTGAATGAAAACCATGTAACCATCCAGTAACAATCCAATTATTGTTCCCATGCAGTGTGGAGGATACACCAGCTTTAGACGCATTAAAAAAATAATCTGAGTTCTTGAAGTGACTCTGAACGGCACCTTATCCCGCTATGGACATGCAATGGTTCCTTACGTTTGTACGAGCAACAACATCAACAATATATTATATAAAGTACATAGCAGTACAGTCAATACTACATGGAAGTTTTGTCTCTACTCCTTTACCAGCCTTTTGTAACAGTCGGACATAATCGATCACAACCTACATCCTTCGAGCAACCCTCTTCAGCCTATCTGCCTAAGCCTCGACTGCAGCACATATACATAGAAAACGGCAACTAATATAAGTGTTTGAAAAATACATTTAATAATGGGTGCAAGACCCCCCCGGGTGTTTTGGAGCGGTGTCTAATAATAATACAACTAGTATAGTACCTTCCTTATGCAGGTGTGCATTTATAAAGCATCAGGTAATTGATTATGCCGAAGACAACATAGGACCGTACCCGGTTCATGATTCTACCGAAGTCTATATTGGACGACGTGCCCGCTTAATGATTCTGCCTAATAGTAGATTTGACGACGTGCCCGGTTAATGATTCTACCTAAGAGTATAATTGACGACATGCCCGGTTAATGATTTTGCCTCAGACTACATTGGACGGCGTTCCCGGTTAATGATTCTGCCTCATACTGTATTTATGCATGCATGTATGTCACAGTCTAGGGGTCAATTAGGCTAAAGGGACTTGCCCAGGCGTAATACTACAATACTACATTGGGCGAAGTGTCCACAAGCTTCAGCCCTTGTTTTAATTTTTAACACTTCCATTGCTTCATTGCTTCATTTTGTGTGTGTTAGTCTGAGACTGTATTATATTCTAATGATTAGACCTAACCAAAAGCTTCAGACCATTGTTTCTATTTTGGGCTACACATGGCAGCTTCCAGCTCGCTCCATTAGCCAACGCATTGCGCCAAGCCCATAACTTTCAGCTGCATTGGAATCTCCGCCATGCCAGCTTTCGTCACTAGCTAGCTTCAGGTTTGGCCCAAGTAAGGACGGAGGGAAAGAGCCCAGAAGCTGCTACGCGTAGCCCCAAAAAGAAACAGGCTTTGCGTGATTTCCTCGTTGAAGTGCTGCGATATTTGGGAGTAGCACAGTGGCTGGCTTGGGGAGCTGCCTAGAAGCTGCTGAAAACAGCCAAAGGAAAGCCTTGCTTGTTATATTTATTTAAAAATCTCATTGCTTGTGTGTTGCCCGGGGCTGCATTGGACCTGCCTTAATAAATCTGGACTGGATCCTTTGGCCTGGCTAGAAGCTGCAGTTTGATGGAATCTGGCTAGAAGCTGGCTGGAGGCTGCAGTTTGCTAGAAGCTGGGTAGAAGCTGATGTGGGACCCCTTACACAAACCAGCACCACCGAGGATTCAGAAATGAAGGCGGAGAAATTCAGAAGATCCTGACATTACATAAGTAGGCACACGTTGGAAAGGGCATGCCGGAGCAGCACTGCTGACATTGTCGGGCTTCAACCAGTGGCTGGCTCCAGGAGCTTCCCAGAAGCTGCATAAAAAGGCCAGTTGCACCCTAGCCTCCAGCAGTGCCACAGGTACCAACACCCCTCCAGGGCCAGGGGCCCCTCCAGGCGTTATCTTTATTTTTTGCAAGAGGCACCCTTGGCACCAGCAGGGCCAGCAGAGCCCCGGCCGCAGGCAGGTCCAGTGGCACCAACACCACCAGTGGCACCCTTGCCTCCA
Organism: Chlamydomonas sp. ICE-L; assembly: GCA_013435795.1. Classification (NCBI taxonomy): domain Eukaryota; kingdom Viridiplantae; phylum Chlorophyta; class Chlorophyceae; order Chlamydomonadales; family Chlamydomonadaceae; genus Chlamydomonas; species Chlamydomonas sp. ICE-L. The sequence goes on from JACBWV010000775.1 coordinate 10,100, forward strand.
ATAGATCCAGCAGGGCCAGCAGTTCCAACTGGACCACGGGCTCCAGGAGAACAGACGGAGCCAGTGCCAGTGGAAATCACGGAGCTGCCCAGAATGTGCATAAAAAGGGCGGGAAATCCCTGATCTAGACCTCTGGGACCTTGCATGCCTCAACACCCCTGCACCAGATCATAGGATGGAAATTTAAATTAATATTGAAATTGAAATTGAAAATTGGAAGACACCCCTGCACCAGATCATATGATGGAAATTTAAATTTAAATTGAAAATTGGAAAAGCACCCCTGCACCAGATCATAGGATGGAAATTGAAATTGGAAATTGGATATTGAAAATTGTTACGCCTTGCCTGCGCCTTGCCACAGGAGTAGTTGGAGGAACCTTCCCGTTAATAGTTGGAGGAACCTTCCCGTTAGCTTGCATTGAGGAATAAATAAATAAACAGTTTGCCTTATTACGAGGCGTGTGGTTGAGGGGGCCAGCCCGTTTGCTTTCACTGGGGCCAACCACCAATAGGGTAGGGGGGGGGGGGGGGGGGGCTATCATCCCCCTGAGGGATAATTTTGGGCCTGTTCATTGCATTGGGGAAGATTACTGCGGGTTTTGATTCCGCACACCGCAACTGCGCCTGAGCTCGGACTACCGCGCGACAGCACACATGGATCATGTGATGTTTGGTATTGTTGCAAGTCCTTTTAGCCTATTCGGTCTACCCCTGGACTGTAGCATACATACATACACATTGTTCTCAACTTCTCAGTCCATGGCGGTGCAATATAATGTATTGTATTGCCTAGAAATCTATAGTTACTCTCGATTATTTGAGGTTGGGCAAGTCCATTTAGCCAAAGTGCCCCCCTGGACTGGAACACGGATACATACATGTTAACATGTGTGTATGCCAGCTCCAGGGGTAGGCAGATGCCCTGAAACCCCATTCAATCCCGCCTCATTCAAACCCACCCCACAGTCATGGTCTACTCATGGTCTACAGTTGCCAGATTCACACAATAACAGATTCACATAAAAACAGTTGCCAGATCCACACAATAGAGCTGCCAGATTCACACAAATACAGTTGCCAGATTCTCACAATAACAGAATCACACAAAAACAGTTGCCAGATTCACACAAATACAGTTGCGAGATCCCCACAATAGCAGATTCACACAAAAGAGCTGCCAGAATCACACAAAAACAGTTGCCAGATTCACACAAATACAGTTGCCAGATTTACACAATTACCTTGGCATGTTTGGGAATATTCCTGTCTGTCAAGAACTTGGAGCATCCTGCTGACAATCATGATTAATCCCTCCCTCCCTCCCTCCATCCCCGTCCCCCTCCTGGCCTGGCCAGGCTTACCACATTTACTTCGCATACTCTGCAATATTCCCGTCTGTTGATATCTGAGCATCTGGCTGTGGACACGATGCTTAAATAATGATCCCATTCCCCCCCCCCCCCCCCTCTCGTTACTCCCCCTCCCCCTCCTCCCCTTCTCCTTGCCAAGCTAGACTCACCAAATGTTCTTTGCATACTCTGCAATCGTCCTGTCGGCTGAGAACTTAGAGCACCCGGCTGTGGACATGATGCTCATGCTGGTCCACTTCTCGGGTTGCTGGTACGTGGCATCAACCTTGGCCTGTGGGCAGGGGAGGGTGTGTGTGTGGAGGGAATTGTATCATCGTGTTAGCATCATGTGGGGGAAGCGGTTAGAAGAAGAGGGGGGATGGAGGGGAGAGGGGTTTGGAGGGAGAGGGGGTTTGGAGGGAGAGGGGGTTTGGAGGGAGAGGGGCGTTGAAGGGAGAGGGGGGAGGGAGGGAGAAGGGGGACGGAGGGCGAGGGTCCATCCGTGGTGAATATGATTGGCAAAGTGACCGTAAGATAGCTGCTTACTTGCATACGGCTTCCTCTTTTATGAGGTAGGGCCGTCCTCCTGCTCAGCCAAATCCAAGCCCAGAAAGAAAGCTACTAGGACAGCCAACCATCTGCAGGAGGCGGAGTACGACTGGAAGTTATCACCCACAAAGCACGCTTCCTGCCTTCCTACTGCCACAACCACAGGCAGGAAGCAATCCTCCCATCCGAAAATAAAATGATACACCTGGATCGGACTTGGATACACCAAAAAGAAAAAAGGGACTAAGGTGTGCGTCCTGTCGCTTGCCTGCGTGTCGATGTGCATGACCGGAAGACATCACCCACAAAGCACGTTTCCTGCTTTCCTACTGCCACAACCACAGGCAGGAAGCAGTCCTCCCATCCGAAAATAAATGATACACACGAAAAAAACGACTAAGGTGTGAGTGCTGTCACTTACCTGCGCGTCGATGTACGACCTGAAGTCATCACCCACGAAGTACTTGTCCCGTCCTCCTACTTCCACAACCACAGGCATCAGGTAGTCCTCCCATCCGAAGGTTCCGCAGCTCACCAAGGCCAGCACCTCCTCCAAGCGAGGGTCCAGCTTACGTGGGTACACAGGGGGGTCCAGCTCGTGCGGGTACACAGGCAGCTCCTTGGCACGGGCCACGCGGGCAGCTGTCACCTGCATGGCACAGGACCATGTCATTGACGGTGTAAGTAATCAGATTATGGCTGGTATGAGTACCTAGGTGCACAATATGCTGGTGTTGGGTTATAAAGTGAGGGAGAGAGCTGGGCTGATGTGCTGCAGCTCTCCAAGGACAGCACCTCTTCCAAACAAAGGTCAAGCTGATGCGGATGCACAGGGGGATCCTGGGCACGGGCCACACAGCCACCTACCACCTGCATGGTACAGCACCATGTCCTTGACGGTATAAGTAATCAGATTATGGCTGGTATAAGTACCCTGTTGCACAGTATGCTGGTGTTGGTTTTTGAAGTGAGGGAGAGAGCTGGGCTGATGTGCCACCGCTCATCAATGCTAGCACCTCCTCCAAGCGACGGTCGAGCTGGCACGGGTACACAGGGGGATCCAGGTCACGGACCGTGCGGACAGCTGCCACCTGCATGGTACAGCACCAAGTCATAGACGTAAGTAGTTAGATTACGGCTGGTATAAGTACTCTGTTGCACAATATGCTGGTGTTGGGTTATAAAGTGACGGAGAAAGCTGTGCTGATGTGCTGCTGCTCACTATTGCTAGCACCTCCTCCAGACACAGGTTAAGCTGACAAGGAAGCTTAGGGGGGTACTGAGGACGAGCCACACGGCCAGCTGCCACCTGCATGGCACAGCACCATGTCATTGACGGTGTAAGTAATAAGATAAGGGCTGGATATGAGAACCCTGTTGGAGGTACCCTGCCTTGTTGCACAATATGTAACTCTCTCCCTCACTCTATGTAACTCTCTCCCTCACTCAATGTAACTCTCTCCCTCACTCTATGTAACTCTCTCCCTCACTCTATGTAACTCTCTCCCTCACTCTATGTAACTCTCTCCCTCACTCTATGTACCTCTCTCCCTCACTTTATATATTTTATGTTGGTGCTGGGCTTGAGGGAGGGAGAGAGCTGGTATGAGTACCCTGTAGCACAATATGCTGGTGTTGGGTTTCAAAGTGAGGGGCAGAGCTGGGCTGATGTGCTGCTGCTCACTAAGGCCAGTACCTCCTCCAAGCAAAGGTCAAGCTGAAGAGGAAGCTGAAGGGGTCCTGAGCACGGATCGTGCTGACAGCTGCCAACAATATGCTGGTGTTGGGTTTTAAAGAGAGGGAGAGAGCTGTGCTGATGTGCCTTTGCTCAAGCCCTAAGCCCAGCACCTCCTCCAAGCGAAAGTCAAGCTTATCACTGTAGCACGAACTCAGGTGCTAGCCATGGTGAACAGGTGCTAGCCTAGGTGAGCTAAGCTGGTCATGAATCCTGATACTATTTAAGGATGGAAATACTTAACACAATGTATTTAAAATGCAGTACGAGTCGTACAATTAAATTATCATCCCAGATGAGATGATGATTGAATAATGTTGTAGAATTAAATGATTACTGTAGCACGAACTCAGGGCCCCCGTTGGTAAAACGATTGTTTGAGGTTCAGTTCATCAATGCCTTTTCGTTTTAAGCCTTTACTATCACGGTTCTGTCACGGTTGGGAAAGTCCCTTGTTTGGTCTACCCCTAGACTGCAGCTGACACACATATAAGAAAAATAAATTATCTTATAGTACTTGATCTCAGGTCCTTCGGCGCACCCCTGCGATTCAAGGGGTAATCGTCGATGCTGTTTAGCATGGTTCCTTTCCTCTTCTTTCTGGCGAGGTTGCGATGCACGCTGCCTGGCAGTGTTGGAGACCCTCCTGGCATCTAAAATTTGTTGCTGCTTTGGTTTCATGGAGGCCTCAAGAAGCAAAAAGTTTTAATAAGATAGGATGAGCGGTGCAAGTGTGGGAGCACGCAGGTGGACAGGTAGCCCATGAGGATATAAAAAAAGTCAAATTACTCGCAACACGTGCCTGCAAACCAGACGAATGCGATGAGATGGCATGGTGAAAGAGCGCATGCGTGGTATTAATGGTGGCGACGCTCGCAGGCGGAGAGACAAAATGGTAATTTACAATTTTCGACCTGGTCGGCTGAAGCCACGCCAACCACCTTGGTGATGACTGCGTTTCGAAGAAGACTTGTATACAAAAAACACATATATATACATTTGATATATATATATATATATATATATAAAAAAAAAAAAATGTAAAATATCTAGTGGAATCCCCCAACGCCGCCTTGAAATGCATTCCTTCTAGCGCATCCATGTTTGTTTCATTATTCTCTTAAGCCATAGTGGTATCATTGATAAGAAAGTGAACATGAGTGTGGGATCGAGTATCTCTTGGGTAGCGGATAAGTACCAGGCTTTTCTTTTCGGCTTTTCTCAGCAGCTTCTAGGCAGCTCCCCAAGCCAGCCACTGTGCTACACCCAAATATTTCAGCACTTCTGGACAGCTGATTGTGTCAGCTTCAAGGTGCACTAGGTCGCATTAGATCTTGCTGAATAGCAAGCTAGGGGAGCTGCCTAGGAGCAGGGAGCGGATAAGTACCAAGGTACACATAGGATATGTAGGAAACGGCAATATGATATCATATGATGCCGGCAGTCTGACTATGTCAAAGTTCCCATTTATATACAATATCATATGATGCAATTTGTATGACATCATATGATATCATACTCGCCTTTGGTCAACATCGTATGACATGCCGGTCCCATAATATATGACATGTATTTTATTATATGACATATTCATCACTCCTAAAGAAAACATTGAACACACTACCTCTGAGGACGTAAGGCCGAAGATGAACATTTTGTCTTCGCCAATCTCCTCAGCAATCTCGATGTTGGCTCCGTCCATGGTGCCGATGATGAGGGAACCGTTCATGGCAAACTTCATGTTGCTCGTGCCAGAAGCCTCGGTGCCTATGAATAGTAATAGGAGTGAATTTGTTGCTGTTATCGATCTGTCCATGATCCTGATAATGAGGGAACTGTTCATGGCAACCTCCATGTTGCTTGTGCCAGAAGCCTCGGTTAATTCGTTGTCCCCTCACACATCCATGGTGCTGATGATGAGGGTACCTTTCATGACATGTTACTTGCTTGTGCCAGAAGCCTTGGTGCCAGGCCAGCTTCAACTCCGATCCTCCCTCCCTTCCCCCCCCCCCCCTCACACACGCACCTGCTGTGGAGATGTGCTGTGACAGGTCCAAAGCTGGGACATGCACGTTGGTGAGCGACCTGTTGCAGTCTGGAATGAAGACCAGTTTCAACTCTGACCCCCACCACCCACACCCACAAACACACCACCCTCGCACAAACCCGCACCTGCTGTTGAGATGTGCTGTGACAGGTCCAATGCTGGGACAAGCACTTCAGCAAGCGACACGTTGTAGTCTGGAACGAAGACCAGCTTCAACTGACCCCCCTCCCCACCCCCCCACCCACACATACACACACACCTGCTGTGGAGATGTGCTGCGACAGGTCCGATGCTGGGACGAGCACTTCAGCAAGAGACACGTTGTAGTCTGGAACGAAGACCAGCTTCAACTGACCCCCCTCCCCACCCCCCCACCCACACATACACACACACCTGCTGTGGAGATGTGCTGCGACAGGTCCGATGCTGGGACGAGCACTTCAGCAAGCGACACGTTGTAGTCAGGAACGAAGACCAGCTTCAACTGACCCCCCTCCCCACCCCCCCACCCACACATACACACACACCTGCTGTGGAGATGTGCTGCGACAGGTCCGATGCTGGGACGAGCACTTCAGCAAGCGACACGTTGTAGTCTGGAACAAAGACGAGCTTGAGGAGATCCCCGATTTCAGGGTCTGCGTTGATGACATTGCCGACTGCGCAGATCTGAGGAGAAGGTCGAGGTGGGAGGTTCTTTGGATGCTTTCAGGGTGAGTAGGCTGGGATAGGGGCTGCTAAGGGTGGAATAGGGGCTGCTTAGGGTGGGTCCAGGGTGAGAAGGGTGGGATAGGGGTAGGCCAAATAGGCTGAAGGGACTTACCCAATCTTGATAGGAAGGGCTTCAAAATAGAAAATGCATTGATGAACCGAACATGCATACACCTTACCATGTTGATGATTCTCTTGGCCATGTCATGGACTGTACATATACCGAATACAAACATTATACTCACATGCATTCATAAATCTTACCATTTTGATGATTCTCTTGGCCATGCCTTAGCCGGTTGCTGCCTTCCCTCCGATGATACACACGCACATACATAATACATTATACACACATGCATGCATGCACCTTACCATTTTGGTGATTCCCTTGGCCATGTAGTAGCCGGAAGCCGCCTTCCCCCCGATGATACACGCTTACATCATACATCATACACACATACATGCATGCATAAATCTTACCATTTTGATGATTCTCTTGGCCATGTCATGGACTGTATACATACTGTATATATACAGAATATCAACAGAATACATGCATGCATAAATCTTACCATTTCGAAGATTGCCTTGGCCATATCGTAGCCGGGAGCTGCCTTCCCCCCGATGATACACACATAGACACACAATACATAATACACACATACATGCACGCATGCATAACTCTTACCATTTTGACGATTCTCTTGGCCATGCCGTAGCCGGGAGCTGCCTCCCCCCTGATGATACATACATATATACATACATACATAATGCATAATGCTTGCACGAATAAATCTTACCATTTTGATGATTCTCTTGGCCATGTCGTAGCCAGGAGCTGCCTTCCCCCCGATGATACACACTCGAGGGACGACCTGTTGCCGCTCCTCTGGAGTCATCTTCTTGATCAAATCGTACCTAGGCACATGAGTTGGGGAGACACAAGGGTTGGCTCGAAAATGGTGTGTGTGTGGGGGGGGGGGGGGGGGGGGGGGTGGGGGGGTGGGGGGGCGGGGAGGGGGGGTCACTCAAGGGTATCAAATCGTACCTAGGCACAAGAGTTGGGGAGGCACAAGGGTTGGCTCAAAAATGGTGTGTGGGTGTGCGGGGGGGCGGGGGGGTATGGCACCGTTTCACCCAGAATGCACCATTTTAAGCCAAGGAAAAAGGGTGCATAAAACCCCAGGGTGCCAAAAACCCCAAGGAGCAGCAAAAGACACACCTGTGAATGATGCCTAGCAGGTTCAGCAGCTGGCGCTTGTACTCGTGAACGCGCTTCACCTGTTGAATCGGTACGAGTTCAGCAGCAGTGAGATGTTGTGGTACAAGCGCTTGTATTAGTGAATGTGCTTCACCTGTTGCAGCAGTACAAGTGCGGCAATTCAGGCTCAGCGTCAGTGACATGTTGAAGTACAGGCGCTTGTACTACAACACGTGTTTCACATGTTGCTGGATAACAGGCTCACCGCCAGCGAATTATAATCATACAACTAAATAATCAATAATACTTTATAGCAGTACTATACAATACATCAATACTAATATATAATACTGTAGCACGAAGTCAGGGCCCCTGTCGGTATAACCGTCACTGTGTCAGGAGACACACAAACAAACTGGACATCAAACATTGTGCGAGACACACAAAACAAGACGTAAAACACAAAAAAGATACACACAAACATGAATACACACTAACAGAGACACACACAAAAAGAAAGACACACAAATAATTCACACACCTGGACGTCAAATATTGCACGGGACAAAAAACCAACCGCAAAACCCACACACACAAAAAGCAAACACACACAAACAGAAATACACACAGAAATTAATACACCCAAACAGAAACACAGACAAACAGAAATAAATAAAACAGAAGACAAACACAAAAAGACATAAAACAGAAGAAGAAAAATATTCAAATAACTCACACACCTGGACATCAAACATTGCGTCAGGAGACACAGTCACCCCTGCAGGAGGGTGCAGGATAGTGGGCAGTTGTTGTATTGTTGGAGTGAGGTCATTGCCATGTTTGTGTAACGTACATATATTTAGCCCATACAAGAGGTTTTATGTTTTTTGATTTACATAGGCTCTACTGCAATATTGCGTCAGGAGACACAGTCACCCCTGCAGGAGAGGGTGGGATAGCAGATATACCTGTGATGGTGATCGTGATGATGATCGTGGTGGTGGTGGTGGGTGGGTGGGTGGGTGGTGGTGGTGATGATGGTGGTGCTCCTTCTGCTTCAGCTGATGATGACGATTACATTGTTCCACACACACACACATGCAGATCTCCGTTGCCAGCCTCACCCCAGTATCATGGCAGTCCTCAGCCAGAACACCCTAAGCAACTGGACCATCTACACCTACCTGTCAATCTCTTCACCACAGCGGCTGCCTTCACTTTGGCCTTGTACTTGGCTCCACGCCACGCCTCATGGAAGTCAGGATCGTTGGCATACCTGTTACGGTGGTGGTGGTGATGGTGTTGAAGTTGTTGTTGTTGGTGGTGTTGGTAGTGTTGGTGTTGGTGGGTGGTGGCTCCACGCCACGCCTCGTGGAAGTCAGGATCGTTGGCATACCTGTGATGGTGGTTTTGGTGGTGTTGGTGTTGGTGTTGTGGTCGGTGTTGGTGTTGCTGTTTGTGAATGGTGGCCCCAAGCAAAGCCTCATATAAGTCAGGATTGTTGGCATACCTGTGTTGGTTTTGGTGGTTTGTTGGTGTTGGTGTTGATGGGTGGTGGCCTCACGCCACGCAACATGGAAGACAGGTTCGTTGGCATACCTGTGGTGTTGATGTTGATGTTGGTGTTGTCGCTGTCGCTGTTTTTGGTGTTGGTGTTGGCGTTGTTGCAGTTGGTGTTGGTGTTGTTGGTGTTGGAGTTGTTGTTGGTGTTGGTGGTGGTGATGGTGGTGTTGCTGTTGGTGTTGGTGTTGGTGTTTTTGGTGTTGTTGGTGTTGGTGTTAGTGCTGTTGCTGTTGGTATTGTTGGTGTTGGTGTTAGTGTTTTTGCTGTTGGTGTTGGTGTTTTTGGTGTAGGTGTTGGTGGTGTTGGTGTTGGTGTTGTTTGTGTTTGTGTTGTTGGTGTTGTTGCTCTTGGTGTTTTTTCTGTTGTTGTTGTTGTTGATGTTGTTGGTGGTGTAGTGGTGGTGTTGCTGTTGGTGGTATTGTTGTTGGTGGTGTACTCAGCCAAGCCCTTAACGAGAGTGAAGTTGCTGATTCATGGATTTTTAGTAAGACCCCAGCCCACCCTATCCACCCTCCCACACACCACCACCCCAACGTCACCTTCCACCTGCAACAACAAAGTTTGTATGTATGTATGTATGTATGTATGTATGCATGCATGCATGTATGTATGTATGTATGTGTGTACGTATGTGTATGTATGTGTGTGTATGTATGTTACAGTCCAGGGGTACGCCAGATAGGCTAAAGGGACTTGCCCAACCGTGATAGGACAGGGTAAAAAAGAAAAAGCATTGATGAACTGAATTCAAACAATCGTTTTACCGACAGGGGCCCAGAGTTCGTGCTAACAATGAAGACTTAGTCTGCCAAGCCCTTGACAAGAGACAAGTTGCTGATCCACTGGCTGTTCCCAAGGCCCCGCTCCACCTGTCAATAAAATAAATAGTACACCTTGAGGCGTGAGGTTGAGGGGGCCAGCCCCTTTGCTTTCACTGGGGCCAACCACCACCTCCCGCCCGTAAAAAAACAAAACGGAACAACAATGAAGACTTTCTTTTCAGAGGCCTTGACGAGAGAGTAGTCCCTGATCCAAAAGCTTCCACCATGATCCCAACCCACCCCCACAGCCCACATGTAACAACAATAAAGACTTATTTTTCCAAGCCTTTGACGAGAGAGAAGTCGCTGATCCACTGGCTGTCCCCCAGCCGCCCCCCCCCCCCCCCACACACACACACACCCACACACCAGCCCCCAGCCAAAACAAAAATGAAGACTTACGTTTCCAAGCCCTTGACGAGATTGAAGTCCCTGGTACATGAGCTTTCACCAAGATCCCACCCCACCCCCACCTCCCTCAAGTAACAACAATAAAGACTTACTTTTCCAAGCCCTTGACGAGAGAGAAGTCGCTGATCCACTGGCTGTCCCCCAGGGCCCGGGTGATCAGCTCCCTCAGAGGCGGGTTGCAGAAGGCCAGCCAGCGACGCTGTGTGACTCCTGCAAGAATGAGTGGGTGGTGGGTGGTGATAACACGGGGTGTGTATGAGATGATGCGTGTTGGTGGGGGTATGGGGTGGTGGGTGGTGATAACACGGGGTGTGTATGAGATGATGCGTGTTGGTGGGGGTATGGGGTGGTGGGTGGTGATAACACGGGGTGTGTATGAGATGATGCGTGTTGGTGGGGGTATGCTGTGGGTGTGGGTATGGGGTGGTGGGTGGTGTTGGTGACGTGGTGCTGACTAACAGCAATATGATTTGATGGGTGGTGGTTAAACAGCGGGTGGTGGGTGTTGATGACATGGCGTGTGAGATGATGTGTGTCGTTGGTGACATGCTGTGGGTGTGGGTATGGGGTGGTGGGTGGTGTTGGTTGAGGAGCAGCTCCCTCATATCCTGGTTTCAGAAGTCAAGCCAGAAACGCTGCGGGGTGCCTACTCTAGCAGGATGATATGGTGTGGGTATGGGGTGGTGGGACTAAATAAATGATATGGTGTGGGTTGGAGTTGGTGGTAACACAGTGTGTGTATTGAGTTGATGGGCGTTGTTGGCGACCTGCTGTGGGTGTGGGTATGGGGTGGTGGGACATATACAGCAGGCCTGAGGGTCGTAAATAGCACCACAAACAAGCATCAAGATCATCATCATTATCATCATCAGCTGCAGCAGCAGCAGAATGAACAACATCATCTACAGCAGCGTAAATAGCACCACCAACAAGAGCCAAGATGAGTAACAGCAGCAGCAGCAGCATACACAACATCATATACATCCGTGTAAATAGTACCAAAGACAAGAATCAAGATCAGTAGCAGCAGCAGCAGCAGCATACACAACGTTACATACAGCAGTTTCAATAGCACCACAAACAATAATCAACATCAGTAGCGGCAGCAGCAGCAGCATCAAAGGTCAGGTTCCCACCATTGGTTTTGTTCTGGAACTTTTCCGGCATCATCTCATAGAAGGACTTGAAGAGGTCCTCTTGCATGATTTGGGTGTGGATGGCTGACACACCATTCACCGTGTGGCACGCGACAATGGCAAGGTGGGCCATGTTCACATACCTAAGGCCAGGTAGAGGGTGGATCAAGGATGTTTTGGGTGGAAAGGTGGGTAGATGGTTAGGCTGGTGGTTTGGTGGTTTGGTGCTTTGGTGGGTGGGTGGGTGTTCCCCAGATTGCTTATTTCCTGGAACTTGTGCGGCTTCATCTCGTACAAGTCCCTGAACAGCTCCTCTTGTATGATCTGGGTGTGGACAGCTGACACACCATTCACCGTGTGGCATGCGTCAATGGCAAGGTGGGCCATGTTCACATACCTGAGGCCAGGTAGAGGGCGGATCAAAGATGTTTTGGGTGTGTTGGTGGCTACATGGGCAGATGGGTAGGTGGGTGGGTACTGGGTGGGTGGGTACTAGGTGTGTGTGTGTGTGTGTGTGTGTGGTGGTGGTGGTGGTGTGTGTGTGTGGGGGGGGGGGGGGGATGAATGTATGAGTGGGCTAGTGGAAACCACCATTAGTTGTGTTCTGAAACTTGTGTGGTATCCTCTCAAAGAGCTCCTCTTGCATGAACTGGGTGTGGACATCCAACACAACATTCACCGGTGGCAATAGCAAGGTGGGCCATGTGCACATGCCAGAGGCCAGTGTATATTTCAAGGTGTGCGAGGGTGGGTGGGTGAGTGGGTGTTTTCCAGAGTTGCTTTTTTACTGGAACTTGTGCTGCTTCATCTCATACAAGTCGCTGAAGAGCTTCTTTTGCATGATTTGGGTGTGAACGGCCGACACCCCATTCACTGTGTGGCATGCGGCAATAGCCAGGTGGACCATATGCCTGAGGCTGGTGTATAATTCAAGGTGTGGGTGGGTGGGTGGGTGGTCGGATGAGTGGGTGGGTCGGTGCTTCCCAGAGTTGCATATTTACTGGGACTTGTGCTGCTTCATCTCATTAAGGTCGCTGAAAAGCTTCGCTTGCATGATCCGGGTGGGGACGGTCGACAAGCCATTCACTGTGTGGCATGTGGCAATAGCAAGATAGGCCTTGTGAACATACCCAAGGCCATCCAGTTCTAGGGTGGCTCAAGGATGTTGTGGGTGGGTGGGTGGGCTGGTTTGAGGGTGGGGACACACACACTCACACACACACACAGACAGACACACACATGAATCGGAGTCCTTACTTTTCACTGCTGGTCTCCTCGATGATGTACATTAGGCTCATGCAATATGGCTAACCTGGACTGTAAACTACATAACAACAACAGAATGTGTTGCTTTATGCAACAAAATTCACAAAGCAGGTGTGCACCCAAGGTGCTCGTATCAATGATGCCTAGTTGTGTTGTCTGCAGGCGTAGGGTACCGGTTCACCAACAGACAACGTCCTCAAAGAGAATGCATGCATGCATGCATAAATACATGCAAGCAAGCCAAACACACAACACACAGTCCTCACTTCTCGTTGTCAACGTCCTCAATGATGCTCATGCCCTTTGCGCGATCCCAATCGTTGCCACAATGTTCCTGGACCTCCTGTATTGTACGAGGGTGGAGTTGGGGGGGATAAATGGGTCAGCATATTGTTGATTATGTGAGGATGTTACAGTCCAGGGGCAGGCCAAACAGCTGTGTGTTCACGTGCACATCCCTATCAACGTATGTGTGTGAAAGCCTGTGGAAAAAACCCTCAAAGGGTGGGCCTCCTTATGCTAGCCGTAAACTAAAAATATTACAAGTGATTGGAGAAGTTACTCCTTCTTGGAACAAACGTGTGATCTGATCAGGTACCAGCCTCACTGAATGCTTTAGCCTTTGCCTGGAAGTGCCTTAAGGGTGGCTGTACCGAATTGACGACACAAACGGATTCACCAACAAACGAGTGACCTGGATACCTGATCAGGTCATCATCAGGATGGGTGGTGTTGATGGGTGATGGGTGGTTGTCCTGATCAGGTCATATATGTGTAAGTGGTTGTGGATGGGTGATGGGTGGTTATCCTGATCAGGTCATATATGTGTTAGTGGTGGTGGATAGGTGATGGGTGGTTGTCCTGATCAGGTCATATATGTGTTAGTGGTGGTGGATAGGTGATGGGTGGTTGTCCTGATCAGGTCATCAATTATGGGTGGTGGATGCGTGATGGGTGGTTATCCGGATCAGGTCATATATGTGTTAGTGGTGGTGGATGGGTGATGGGTGGTTATCCTGATCAGGTCATATATGTGTTAGTGGTGGTGGATGGGTGATGGGTGGTTATCCTCATCAGGTCATATATGTGTTAGTGGTGGTGGATGGGTGATGGGTGGTTATCCTGATCAGGTCATATATGTGTTAGTGGTGGTGGATGGGTGATGGGTGGTTATCCTGATCAGGTCATATATGTGGAATTGGTGGTGGATGGGTGATGGGTGGTTATCCTGATCAGGTCATGTATGTGTTAGTGGTGGTGGATGGGTGATGGGTGGTTATCCTGATCAGGTCATGTATGTCTTAGTGGTGGTGGATGGTTGATGGGTGGTTATCCTCATCAGGTCAAAATGTGTAAGTGGTAGTGGATGGTTGATGGGTGGTTGTCCTGGTTTGACTTCGCTCTATTTTCCTCAACACTGGTAAAATAACAACGAAAATCAACCGGTTGAGGTCGTTTTTAAAGGAGAAGGTGCCAGTTGATTTTCGTTTTTTGCTCTTTTAAGGCCAATACACAGGTCTAATTGTCGTTTGTATTTTACCAGTGTATCAGGGACCTAGGGCTGAATCTCAATTCGGCCTCCTAATTGGAACGAACGAGTAGGTACCCTTAGGCCGGGGGAAGTCATGCCAGCTTTTAGATGCACTAGCTAGCCTCAGGTATGTCCTAATAATGGGTGCAAGGAGATACTTACGTATGTATGTTACAGTCCAGGGGTAGGCCAAATAGGCTTACAGAACTTGAGGGAGATACCTAGTCTCCTAGAGACACCTAGAATGTCCTAATAGTAATGCAAGGAGATACCTAGAAGTTGCTTCGCATAGACCAAAAAAGAAACTGTGCTTATTATGACATGGACAAATGGACCACCTCGCCCTATACTTTAAACACACACAGAAATGAATGACTATGATCACATACATGTTATATAAGCGCGGAATCTGTATCATACCCAAATATAACATATATATTCGGATATCATGCGGTACCCTCTGAAAAATGATGTTATCGTTTTTATTTGTGTATGGGTCAGGCATCTTTATTCAAAAGACAAGCAATACAGACCCGTCGGCGACTTGTGTATCGAGTTCTTCTCACTCACCCACCCCTTTTTACAGATGTCAAGATCCGTGTTAACAACAATTCCAGACCACAACTACCTGGTTGTTTATATTCTGTTGTTATTGTTGTTATTATAATAGGATTGTCGTTTTTACACTTCAATAATCGGCACCGCGCGATATCGTCCTTGACAACCCTAATATTATAACGAAACAATTATAGCTAACACTAAATTATAATTATTTAACTCTGGAGGATTTTTTAGAAATCAAAGAAATCAAAACAATTGAACACTGGAATAAATTATAAAAATTGAAAGGAATTGGAACTATTGAACACAGAAAGCAAATGTAACAAATAAATTATAACAATATAAAGTATAACATAGGAATTATACCAATTGAAAATTCTAACACTGAAAGCACATATCAATACATCCATATGGAATAGGATAGCCAGGGTGTATATATATATTCACACACACATAAGGGTTTATTAAAACACCGATACTATACCTTCAGGAAATTGTGGTTGATGTTGTTGATGATCTGCATGTGGCGTGGGAGCAACTTCTCCATCAAATCCACCGGCCACTTCTCCAGGAACTCACTCTTGATGGTGTGATTGGTGTAGGCAAACACCTGGTTGGAGTGTAGCATGGGCCAAGTGGGTGGGGGGTCATGACCTCAACATGGGTACCACCTGGTGTTTTAGCATTTTAATATATAACATATACGCATGCAGCGTGGCAGAACCTCCTCCACCAATGCCATGGGCCACTTCTCCAGTAACTCACTCTTGATGGTGTGATTGGTGTAGGCAAGCACCTGGTGGGAGTAAAGCATGGGCAATAAGGGGGGGGGGGAGGGGGGGGTCATGACTTCAACATGGTACTCAACAACTCATGTTGAGTACCACCTAGTGACATTGCATGTTTATTTGTATGCATGCGGAATGGAAGCAACTTGTCCACCAACGCCACCGGCCACTTCTCCAGGAAATCACTGGTGGTGTGATTGGTGTGGGTAAACACCTGGTGGGAGTGAAGCATGGGCAAAGGGGGGAGGGGGTGGGGCATGACCTGAACATTGGTACCACCTGGTGTTATTGCATTTTAATGTATAAGCATGCGGCGTGGGAGAACCTTCTCCACCATTGCCACAGGCCACTTCTCCAGTTACTCACTCTTGATGGTGTGATTGGAGCAGAAAAACTTTTGGTGGGAGGGGGGAGAATGGGAAAGGAGGGGTGGGTTCACGACAGCACCATGGGTACCACCTTGAGATATTGCATTGTAATATATATGTGTGCGGCGTGGGAGCAACTTCTCCACCAACGCCACAGGCCATTTCTCCAGGAACTCACTCATGATGGTGTGATTGGTGTAGGCAAACACCTGGTGGGAGGGGGGAGAATGGAAAAGGAGGGGGGGGGGGGGGGGGGTTCACGACAGCAACATGGGTACCACCTTGTAATATTGCATATACATATACACATATATGTATATATGTATACATATATACAATTTTGAATCTGTTTTTGACAAGGCAAGACGTGCAACATATATCGAGCGCCCCACTATTCTAAATCCGCTAAGTGAAGAGTAGGACAGAACAAATTAAACTGGCTTAGGGCTTTGTAGCCAGACCGGTACATGGCTCCAGCCAGCTGGCTGGGTGGGTGCATCCACTGTTTCACACCAAGATTGGGTGCTGCGCTTGTGAGTGTGTGTGTGGTGTGTGTGTGGGGGGGAGGGGGGGGGGGGGGGGGGGGGGGGGGTACCGAAGGGGTTTAGTTCACCAGTGCTTGTTTTGTGAACTGTCTTTCCTGTTTTACAGGTTGGGCAAGTCCCTTTAGCCTATTTTGAAGCCCCTGAACTGTATAAGTACATCAACATGCTCTGGCCAATGATGACTCAAAGGCAGAGCTCGTAGAAACAAGAAGGTTCTGGGTTCAAATCCCCACAGGAATGCTTTAGTGTTCGCATTAGTGTTCGTGTTAGCGGTCGCGTTAGTGTTCGCGGTCGCTGTCAACTGCCATGGTAGCTTTGTCCAGGTAAAGTAGCAGCCCGGTATTTACCGCTTGACAGCAGGCTCCCTTAATATCACACCCAACGAGGTGTTCTCATTACATTTGACAAGGACAAGGGCTGGCGAGTGGATCGGCAGTGCATCAACCAATATTGGAAGAGAGTCCCTGAAAGAGCATAGGAAACGCATACTCAAGTTGTTGGCATTCAATTTCCCCACCAAGATTGGGTAATGCGGTCTCAATCCACCTGTGAACCCTTGTCCTTGTTAGAATACCCGACATGCCATCCCAACATCCCAAGATACCACACTCGGGTCTTGTAAGGACAAGGGCTGACGAGTGGATCGGCAATGCATCACCCAATCTTGGTGGGGAAATCGACCGCGAACACGTCAGCGCACCCGTGGGGATCTGTGACAAACAATTGTATCAAGGATTGTATTATGGCAACCCCATTCGAACTGAATGCTCGGTGCCGATAGTTTGTGTCGGGAGACCCACCTCCTGGGGTGGAATTTCTTTCACAACTAAACAAAAAGGACATGAGGGTGTACCATGAGTAGGGAACGGCATATCATATGATGTTGACCAAAGGCGATTATGATATCATTTGATGGCTTACTAACTGGCTGGCTGGCTGGCGCTGCCCTTCATTTCCCACCTAAGTGCATCCCCAACCATCATCATAAAACATCATTGGTTTTATTTTCCGTAGCATCTTCTAGGCAGGTCCCCTGACCTGCTATTCAGCTAGATGTTTTGCAACCTAGTGCATTTTGAAGCTGACACGATCAGCTGTCCAGGAGCTTTCAAATATTTGGGTGCAGTATAGGGACTGGCTTGGGGAGCTGCCTAGAAGCTGCTGAGAAAAGCCAACAAGAAAAGCCCTGACTGGCGTTGCCCCGTACCTTGTTCACAATGCTCCATGACTTGTCCCACCCATGTACGTGCTCATCCATGAGAAGTACAACTAGCAAGCCGATACACCTAATTCACACTTACCCATTAATTGGCCGACGTAAGTACATCTCCGCCCATCACCCTACCTTGTCCACAATGCTCCATGACTTGTCCCACCCGAATCCGTGCTGTCCAGAAGCGTTGAAATATTTGGGTTGAGCACAGTGATTGGCTTGAGGAGCTGCCTAGAAGCTGCTGAGAAAAGAGGAAAAGGAAAGCCCTGACTGGCATTGCCCCCTACCTTGTCCACAATGCTCCATGACTTGTCCCACCCGAATCCGTGCTGTCCAGAACGTTGAAATATTTGGGTTCGGCACAGTGATTGGCTTAAGGAGCTGCCTAGAAGCTGCCGAGAAAAGAGGAAAGCCCTGACTGGCATTGCCCCCTACCTTGTTCACAATGCTCCATGACTTGTCCCACTCGAGTCCATGCTCATCCATGAGCAAGCGCATCAGCTCCACGATGCCGATGGAAGGGTGAGAGTCGTTCAGCTGGAGTGCAACCTTCTCTGGAAATAAGTCCCACTCGTCCTTGTGGCTGTCCAAGAAGCGGCACACCACATCCTGTGGATGGGTGTGTGGGTGAGTGGTGTGTGGGTGTGTGTGTGGGGTGGGGTGGGGTGATCGTGGTGGTGATGACTGTCCAAGAAGCGGCGCACCACCTCCTGTGTGTGTGTGAATGTGTGTGGAGGGGGTTGGGTGGGTTGGGTGGGTTGGGTGGGTTGGGGGGGGGGGGCTGTTCGAGAAGCGGCGCACCACATCCTGCGTGTGTATGTTTCTTTGGTAGTGGTGGTGGTGGTGGTGGTGAGGGGGGTGGGTGTGGTGTGGTTCACACTTAAAAGAGTGCATTGTATGTGGATGAGAGGGGCGCCGCAGGGGGGCTGAAAAGTACTGATATTGTTCGAAGTACTTGAACTATCCTCTGCACTTAAGCTACGCATGTAGATTATTAGTAATAAGATCTTGACAACACAAAACAACAACGTCAGCTTACACGTTTACATGAACACTAGAAAGCTGGAGACTAGCGACAGCTACGGCCAGCAGAAATAAACGAAGTACTAGGAATGAGAGACTAGCGAAAGCTACGGCCAACAGAAAAAACAAGTAGGAACCAAAGTAGAACGATTGGCCCGGATATCCACTTTAAAAGGTTTAATGACAGCTATGCTGTCCCAAACCCAACCACGGCTACTATGGCACCTTTAAAGGAACGCGGGGGTGGCACTCAGCAGTATGACGGCGAAACTGCCCCCTGATAGAGCAGTGTTGTTGATGACTACTGGGTACCAACAAAACAAAGAAAAAAATGTCTGAAAACAGGGGGGGAGATAATCAGCAAACACATCAACTTGAGGGGAACAAGTTCTATGCAGGGACGCTCAAAATTGGCGGAGAGTGTTCGCGATGGTACGACAGGTGGCAAAGGAAGCGAGCTTGTTACGAGACCAATAGCTGACGTGTCAAGCTTCGTCCCAAGGGGGGGGGGGGGGGGGGGGGGGGTCAGATGGTCAAACGGACAAATGGGCAAGCCTGGGGGCTCCTGCCCCCTTGAAGAGGAGGCTCCACCAAAAAGTGTAGTAAGCAGTACCATGGAGAATGTACCCGAAGGAGTGTATGAGCCAAAGGCAACACTACTAAGGAACAGGGAAGCAAACAAGGACTCAAGGAGCTAAGGAAGGGGGTGAAGAAAGTTGGAAAAGAGGGTTTGGAAAAATTGAGGAGAGGGGCGCAAAAGAGGAAGGGTAAAGCGGTTGGTGGTGAAGGCCAAGTTATAAGGCTGGAAGAGAAAGTGTCTGTCTTAGAGGATGAAGCAGGTCTGAGCTACACCTGGTTGTTCATTTTACATGGAAAGGAAAGGAAGAACAACCAGGCGCGCAATGGAGAAGACTAAGAGTCCAGTTCATTTGAGGTACTAAGAAAAACCTAAACGAGGAAAGACTAAGGAGGAGGAGGGGGAAAGGAGATGAAGAAAGAGGGAAGCTAACTAATGGAAGACATGGAAGGATCATCACTGTGGGGTATTTTGGCAGAAGATTGAGCCAATAGTGAAGGCTTGTTTGGAGCTGACATGAGGGGTCGCGCTTGGACCTAATAATGATTGAGTCTGAAGAGTAGGGAGATGCTCAGACCTTGGCTGACATTGAAAGATGCGCGCTTCAGGGGTAACTCTACTTATCAAATTGTTTATTTTTCTTTTCTTCTTTGTGTATCCAAATGCAAAACTCGGAGATTGCAAATTGATAAAAGTAGCATCCCGCCCACAGACATCATTCCCAAAATGGAACATCTACATACAAACATCTATGTATATAAATACACGTCCTCTTTGTGATGCCGTTATCACCAACGGGAGGTGGTGAGGCTTCAGTCCACCAGGTCGGAAAAATCAAATTTCCAGTTTCGTCTCTCGGCCTGCGAACGTTGCTACCATTCATATCACGCATGCGCTCTATGTCCATGCCATCGCATTGCATTCGTGCGGTTTGCAGGTAGTTGTTACAAATAATTTGACTTTCTTCAGATTGTCATGGGCATTCCGTCAATCTGCGCCCTCACGCTCTTGCACCGCTCATTCCATTTATATAAAACTGTTTTCTTCTTGAGGCCTCCATGAAACCAAAGCACAGATTTTAGATACGAGGAGAGTCTCAAACACTGCCAGGCAGCGTGCAACGCGACCTCGCCAGACTGACAAGGAAAGGAACCATGCTAACCAGCATCGACTATTACCCGTTGCTGCTGAGCCACATCGGCATGCGGCTGACAACCAGCCCAGACGCGAAGCCTATGCTACCAGGATTTGCCTGGTCAACCCCACATCTTGATATCCTGCCTAGTAAATGCGCACAAAGAACAAGCTTCGGGCATTTAGCTTTGCGATTGCGCTTGTTCGGTTTCGGTTTTATCAGCAGGGTTGGTATCGAGAACGTTCGGGGGGGGGGGGGGGGGGGGGGGGGGGCAGGTAGGGGAGAATGTGAGTTAATGGTGGTGTAGGGGGGGAATGATGGTGGGGGAGGAAGAGGGAGGGGGAAGGAAGGAGGAGGGGGGAGGGAGGGGTAGGGGTGTGTGTGTGTGTGTGGGGGGGGGGGGCAGAGGGAAGGGGGAGACATGCAGGTAGGGTCGAGGGAAATTCAAGGAGGATAGGAGACATAAAACAGGAAGGGCAAGAGATGGAGGGAGAGCGAAGAGGAAGTAGAGGACGAAAGGAGACAGACAAGAGGGAGGGGGTACGAAGGAGGACACATGGGGGGCGGGGGGGGGGGGGGGGGGGGGGGGGGGGGGGGAGGAAGGACGGCCAACGGCCGCACGGGCTACCCTACTAGTGCCTACAACTTTTACGTACATACTTGCATGGGCATACATACCTAGAGTGTAGCGGATAGTTTAAGGATTCAAACTATCCGCTATAATTCAGGTACGCATGTAGGTTATTAGTAAGTTAGGTAGGTAGTACCTCCCCACATACCTAGAGTGTAGCTGACATTTTAAAGTAATATCAGCTACACTTCAAGTCCCCAAGGGGGAGCCAACGGCCTCAAGGGCTGCCTTACTAGTATCTTCTTGTGCGTATGTTACAGTACCTACATATTAACATACATACACTGAAGCATACCTGAAGTGCAGCAGATACGAGGAAGTGTTGCTGCTTAAGCTTCAACTCTCTGCCCTGATAGGGGGGGGGGGGGGGGGGGGCCAACGGCCACACGGGCTACCCTACACGTACCTTGTTGTATGTATGTTACAGTTTACATACATGCATGGGCATAGACACATGAAGTTTAGTAATGAGAACGCCTGGTGGGGCGTGGTATTAAGGGAGCCCTGTGTTACAGCGGTAGAGAGCTGGCTGCTAATTTACCTGAACAGTGCTACCATGGCTGTTGATAGCAACTGCGTACACTAGAGCGCACCTGAAGTGTTGCAGATACAAGGAAGTGTTGCTGCTTAAGCTTCAACTCTCTGCCCTGATAGGGGGGGCCAACAGCCATAAGGGCTGCCCTAATAGTACCTTCTTGTATGTATGTTACAGTACCTACATATTTGCATACATAAACTAAAGCATACCTGAAGTAAGCAGATACGAGGAAGTGTTGCTGCTTCAGCTTCAACTCTCTGCACTGATAGGGAGGTGGGGGCCAACGGCCACACGGGCTACCCTACAAGTACCTTGTTGTATGTATGTTACAGTTTACATATATGCATGGGCATAGACACATGAAGTTTAGTAATGAGAACGCCTGGTAGGGCGTGGTATTAAGGGAGCCCTGTGTTACAGCGGTAGAGAACTGGCTGCTAATTTATCTGGACAGTGCTACCATGGCTGTTGGCAGCACCTGCGTACACTACAGCGCACCTGAAGTGTTGCAGATACAAGGAAGTGTTGCTGCTTAAGCTTCAACTCTCTGCCCTGATAGGGGGGGCCAACGGCCACAAGGGCTGCCCTACTAGTACCTTCTTGTATGTATGTTACAGTACCTACATATTTGCATACATACACTAAAGCATACCTGAAGTGTAGCAGATACGAGGAAGTGTTGCTGCTTCAGCTTCAGCTCCCTGCCCTTGTAGGTGCGGTCATCAGGGTACAGCACACTCGATAGGGTCTCAGCTTGCTGCTTGCCAATGATGGCAGTCACGTAGTCACCTATTGGGCCATACCGGTAGTTAGGATTGGATGAGTGGGTTGCTCATGTAGACGTCCTAAGGCTCAAAGGGATCAAAGTTGTTGATAGAGGGAGTGGTCATGGTGGTGGTAGTGGTGGTGGCGGTGGAGGAGGTTGTTATGGTGGTTGTGGTCGGCTTGCTGCCATGGATGGCTGTCACGTAGTCTCCTATTGAACCATAGTTAGGAGAAGTTGGTTTTAATTTTAAGCACTGTAGGGTTGGCTCAAAGCTCGAGAGATGACAAACAAGTACTGGTATTGTTTGGTGCACAACCGCAATCACTACCACTACCACCACATTCCCCTAGTAGTTACAGTTGCCAGAAAACAGCACACTATATAGTCTTTCATCTTGCTGCTTTCCAAGCATGGCTGTAACGTAGCCTCGGATTGAAACATAGTTAGAAGATGTCAGTTTGAATTTTAAGCACTGTAGGGTTGGCTCAAAGCTGGAGAGATGAAAAACAAGTACAAGTATTGTGATTATGACCGCCACCTCCCCCCCCCACACACACCACCACAACCGCCGCTACCACCACCACTACCACCACCACCAACGCCACCACCAACAACAACGTGACCACCCCCACATCTGCCCCCACCCCCACCAATGCCACCATCCCCACCAACGCCCCCACTCCCACCATCCTCACCAGCGCCCCCACCCCACCCCCCCCCAACGCCACCACCACAGCTACCAGCCTTACCACCGTTACCACCACCACCACCTACACCACCACCACTACCACCACCACCAATACAGCCACCACAGCTACCACCACTACCACAACCACCACCAACACCGCCACATTGTTGAAGGCCTCCAAATCAAACTCCTTGCTTGGCCTGGCTGCCCACAGTCGAAGGTTGATGCAGCTCATTATGTTAAAGCTTGGAATGGGGTTGTCACCCCCCCACCCCCACCACAGATACCACCACCACAACCACCACCATCACCACCACCAATACTACCACCACCACCACCAATACCACCATCACCATCACGCAATGGGTACCTGTGTTGAAGGCCTCCAAATCAAACTCCTTGCTAGGCCTGTCTGCCCACAGTCAAGGGTTGGTGCAGTACCTGGTTTTAAAGCTGGAATGGGGTTGTCAACCCATCATCACCAGCACAACCACCACAGCTACCACCACCACCACAACCACCACCACCACCAATATCACCACCACAGCTACCACCACACCACCATCACCACCACCACATTGTTGCGTACCTGTGTTGAAGGCCTCCAAATCATACTTTTTGCTTGGCCAGGCTGCCCACATTCGAAGGCTGATGCAGTTCCTAGTCCCAAAGCCTGGAATGGGGTTGTCAACCCACATTCACCACCACAGCTACGACCACCACTGTCACCACCACCACCACGACCGCCACCACCACTACGACCGCCATAACCACCACCAGCACCAGCACCACCAATACCACCGCCACCACCACTACCGCTACCACCACCACAACTACCAATACCACCAACCAATACCGCCACTACCCCCACCACCACATAGTTGCCTACCTGTGTTGAAGGCCTCCAAATCGAACTCCTTGCTTGGCCTGGCTGCCCACAGTCGAAGGTTGATGCAGTTCCTGGTGTTAAAGCCTGGAATGGGAGTGTCACATGCTGTGGCGGTCACCTTCTCGCCAGGACTCCACTTGTGCACGGTCTTAAGCTTCCCATCCTCATCTTGATTGCCGGCTGTTTGTTTTCAAGGTGGGGTGGGGGGTAAGGCAGGGGTGGGGTGGGGTGGGGGTGGGGGGGAGGGTAGGGAGGGTAGAGGTGTCTGCTGTTGTAGTTGTGGTGGTGGTTGTGGTGGTTCCTCCAAACGATGGGATCGCAAGGTGGGGGGAGGGGGAACAGGTGGGGAGGGTTATGGAGGGAGGAGGTGTTCGTTGTTGTACTTGTGTTGGTGGTGTTGGTGGGGGTGGTTTCACCAAGGAATGGGAGTGTTGCATGCTGTGGCGGTCAGCTTCTCTCCAGGACTCCACTTACACAAGGACTTCCACCCGTATCTTGATTGTTTGCTATTTATTTGCTAGATGGGTGGGAGGTAAGGGAGGGGTGGTTTGTTGCTGCTTTTTTGTTGTTTTGGTGGTGGTGGTGGTGGGGGTGGTTTTACCATGTGGTGGGTTTGCGACATGCTGAGACGGTCACCTTCTCTCCAGGATTCCACTTGTGCACAGACTTCCACCCGTATCTTGATTGTTTGCTATTTATTTGCAAGGTGGGTGGGAGGTTAGGGAGGGGGAATTTGTTGTTCCTTTTTGTTTTTGTGGTGGTGGTGGTGGTGGTGGTGGTGGTTCAATTTCCCAAGGGTTACCGAAGGGGTTCTGTTCACAAGTGCTTGTTTTCTGAACTGCCCTGTACTACCAGTTGGGCAAGTCCCTTTAGCCTAATTGGATACCCCTGGACTTTAAAAGTACAACAACATGCTCAAGCCAACTTACTGGTGGACACGTGACCTTATAAGCCCACAATGTGGGATACATTGAGGCGCTCAATTTTCCTCCTGTTTCTACTGCGGCATTAGTATTTTGTAGCCATATAATACTTTCAGCCATAGCCAGAGAGTAATTTCAACCATAGCCACAGATACTCAGATACAGCTTACTGTTGGAGAGGTGACCTTACAAGCCCACAATGTAGGATACATTGAGGCGCTCAATTTTCTTCCTGTTTCTACTGCGGCATTAGTCTTTTGTAGCCACATAATACTTTCAGCCATAGACACAGTAGTTTTCTGTTGCTACTGGTGCATAGATACTTAGATACAACTTACAGCTGGTTGCGCGAACAAAGAAGCCCACAATGTAGGATACATTGAGGCACTCAATTTCCCTCCTATTTCTACTGCGGCATTAGTCTTTTTTAGCCATATAATACTTTCAGCCATAGCCATACAGTAATTTCAGCCGTAGCCACAGATACTCAGATACAACTTACTATTGGAGAGGTGACCATAGAAGCTGGCAGAGAAGGATGCACTGAGGGGCTCAATTTCCCTCCTGTTTCTACTGCGGCATTAGTATTTTGTAGCCATATAATACTCAGCCATAGCCAGAGAGTAATTTCAACCATAGCCACAGATACTCAGATACAGCTTACTGTTGGAGAGGTGACCTTGCAAGCCCACAATGTAGGATACATTGAGGCGCTCAATTTTCTTCCTGTTTCTACTGCGGCATTAGTCTTTTGTAGCCATATAATACTTTCAGCCATATACACAGTAGTTTTCTGTTGCTACTGGTGCACAGATACTTAGATACAACTTACAGCTGGTTGCGCGAACATAGAAGCCCACAATGTAGGATACATTGAGGCGCTCAATTTCCCTCCTGTTTCTACTGCGGCATTAGTCTTTTTTTAGCCATATAACACTTTCAGCCATAGCCATAGAGTAATTTCAGCCATAGCCACAGATACTCAGATTCAACTTACTGTTGCAGACTTGACCATAGAAGCTGGCAGAGAAGGATGCACTGAGGAGCTCAATTTCCCTCCTGTTTCTACTGCTGCATTAGTCTTTTGTTAGCCAAAGAGTACTTCCAGCCATAGCTATGGAGTACAGTCATATCCATAGAGTGCTTATAGCCACAGCCACAGATACTCAGATACAACTTACAGATGGATACATGACCATAAAAGCCCACAGTGTAGGTTTCACTGAGGCTCTAAATTTTCCTCTTGTTTCTCATGCTGCATTAGTATTTTATAGCCATAAAATACTTTCAGCCATAGCCATACTGGTAGAGTACAGTCAAAGCCATGAAGTGCTTTCAGCCATAGCCACAGATACCCAGATTCAACTTACAGGATGACACGTGACCACAGGATCCCACGGTGTTGGATACACTGAGGAGCTCAATTTCCCTCCTGTTTCTACTGCTGCAATACTCTTTTTTTAGACAAAGAGTACTTACAGCCATAGCTATGGAGTACATTCATAGCCATTGAGTGCTTACAGCTATAGCCACAGATACTCAGATTCAACTTACAGGATGACACGTGACCATAGAAGCCCACGGTGTAGGATACATTGAGGCGCTCAATTTCCCAGGGGTTGCCAAAGGTAAGCCAGTAGTCAGGCTGCTCTTTTTGGAATCCATGCACGATCGTCTGCAGTAATGGGTAACATGTAGGTAGGTAGGTAGGTGGTTAGGTAGGTAGGTAGGTAGGTAGGCGTGTGGAAGGGTGGGCGTGTGGGTGGGTGGGTGTGGGTAGGTAGGTGGGTAGGTAGGTAGGCAGGTAGGCGTAGGGTGGGTGTTTGTGGGTGGGTAGGTAGATAGGTAGGTGGGTAGGTGGGTGGGTGGGTGGGTAGGTAGGTATGTAGGTAGATAGGTAGGTAGGAGTGTGGGTGGGTGGAGAGTCAGGTAGGTAGGTGGGTTGGTGGGTGTGGGTGGGTAGGTAGAGAGGTAGTCAGGCTGCTCATTTTGGAATCCATGCACAATCGTAAGCAGTGATGGGTACATTATGTAGGTAGGTGGGTGGATGGGTAGGTAGGCGCGTGGGTGGGTGGGTAGGCAGGTAGCTAGGTAGATAAGTAGATAGTCAGGCTGCTCTTTTTGGAATCCATGCAGGATTATCGGCAGTGATGAGTACATTATGCGGGTGGGTAGGTAGGTAGGTAGGTGGGTTGGTGTTGGTGGGTAGGTAGATAGGTAGCTATGTGGTTTGGTAGTCAGGCTGCACTCGTTGGAATCCATGCAGGATCATCGGCAGTGATGAGTACATTATGCGGGTGGGTAGGTAGGTAGGTAGGCAGGTAGGTGGGTTGGTGTTGGTGGGTAGGTAGATAGGTAGCTATGTAGTTTGGTAGTCAGGCTGCACTCGTCGGAATCCATGCACAATCGTCTTCAGTGGTTTGTAAATTATGTAAAGGTGAAGTACAATATTGCAGACATGTATATCGTATGCATATTGTATGCATATTGTATGATATATCGTTTGTTTGTCGTATGCATATTGCATGTATAACGTTTGTATATTGTATGATGTATCATTTGTATATCGTATGTATATTGTTTGTATATTGTATGATACATCGTTTGTATACCGTATCGTATGTATATCCTATGTATATCGTATGTATATCGTATGTACATCCTATGTATATCGTATGTATATCCTATGTATATCGTATGTATATCGTATGTATATCCTATGTGTATCGTATGTATATCGTATGTATATCCTATGTATATCGTATGTATATCGTATGTATTTCCTATGTATATCGTATGTATATCCTATGTATATCCTATGTATATCGTATGTATATCCTATGTATATCGTATGTATATCCTATGTGTATTGTTTGCATATTGTACGATATATCGTTTGTATACCGTATCATATGTATATCGTTTGTACTGTATGCAGGTACAGGTATGTAGGTACAGGTACAGGTATGAACAGTAGTTAGGCTACTGTATGTAGGTACAGTGGTTCAGCAACTAATACTGCTGGACCTTGCACCTGAAACCCTGAACTACTGCTAAACATACTGGTGATCGTACAATAAACTGCCATGCATGAATGGGTTGGAGTGGGGTAGGGTGGGGTAGGGTATGGGGTGGGGTAGGGTGGGATGGGGTAGGGAGTCATGCATGAATGGGGTGGGGAGATCTGAACGCCATGCATTAACTGCCATGCATGAATGTTGATTAAGTCCAGGGTGGCCACTCCCTACCTGGCGGAACATGCCATAGTTGAAGTGAATACCATACCCCCAAGCAGGCAGGTTGAGTGTGGCCATGGAGACTGGGAAGCAAGCAGCCAGATGACCAAGGCTGCAAACACAACCCCAGGCCTAGGCTCCAGACCCAGGCCCTGCAGACCGAGACCCAGGCTTAGGCCCAGGCCCTAGACCCCGCCCCAGATCCAGGCCGCAAGCAGCTCCAGACCCAGGCCGCCATTACCCAGGGCCGCATCTTGCTCGTGTTGGCACAACCTCTTCAGCTCATAGCCAAGCAACACACAGACTGACTCGGACACTCCCTACCTGGCGGAACATGCCGTAGGTGTAGCGAGTGCCGTACCCAACGCCGGCAGGTTGAGTGTGGCAATGGAGTCTGGAAAGCAAGCAGCCAGATGACCCAGGCTGCAGACACAACCCCAGGCCTAGGCTCCAGACCCAGGCCCTTCAGACCCAGGCTTAGGCCCAGGCCCCAGACCCCGCCCCAGCCCCAAGCCGCAAGCAGCCCCAGACCCAGGCCGCCATTACCCAGAGCCGCATCTTGCTCGTGTTGGCTCAATCTCTCCAGCTCATAGCCAAGCAACACACACACTGACTCAGAAACTCCCTACCTGGCGGAACATGCCGTAGGTGTAGCGAATGCCATACCCCCAAGCAGGCAGGTTGAGTGTGGCCATGGAGTCTAGGAAGCAAGCAGCCAAGCGGCCCAGGCCACCATTACCCAGAGCAGCGTCACGCTCATTTTGGACAATGTTTTCCAGCTCGTATCCAAGCTCGTGCAGCGCTTCTGAGTAGGGCTTCTCAACGTCCAGGTTGTAGAGTGTGTTGAGTAAGGAGCGACCCATGAGGAACTCCATGGACAGGTAGTAAACGCGCTTGGGGTCTACCTCCCTGGTGCATGCATGTGTGTGTGTGTGAGAGAGAGGGAGCAAGGGGGGAGGGGGGGGGGGGGGGGGGGGGGGGGGGGTATGTGTGTGTGTGCACGTGTGTAGAGTGATTGTAGAGTGTGTTGAGCAAGGAGCGACCCATGAGGAACTCCATGGACAGATAGTAAACGCGCTTGGGGTCCACCTCCCTGGTGCATGCATGTGTGTGTGTGTGTATGTGTGTGTGTGATTGTAGAGCGTGTTGGGCAAGGAGCGACTCATGAAGAACTCCATGGAAAGGGGGTAAACGCGCTTGGGGTCCACCTCCCTGGTGCATGCATGCATGCATGTGTGTGTGTGAGAGAGAGAGGGGGCAAGGGGGCAAGGAGGGGGGGGGGGGGGGTATGTGTGTGTGTGCACGTGTGTAGAGTGATTGTAGAGTGTCTTGAGCAAGGAGTGACCCATGAGGAACTCCATGGACAGATAGTAAACGCGCTTGGGGTCTACCTCCCTGGTGCATGCATGTGTGTGTGCGTGTATATGTGCGTGTGATTGTAGAGCGTGTTGAGCAAGGAGCGACTCATGAAGAACTCCATGGAAAGGGGGTAAACGCGCTTGGGGTCCACCTCCCTGGTGCATGCATGTGTGCGTGTGCGTGTATGTGTGTACGTGATTGTAGAGCGGGTTGAGCAAGGAGCGACCCATGAAGAACTCCATGGAAAGGTAGTAAACACGCTTGGGGTCCACCCCCCTGGTACATGCATGTGGGTGTGAGAGAGAGAGAGGGGGGGGAGGGGAGGAGGGGGGGTGTATGCGTGTGTGAATGTGTGTGCGTGTGCGTGTATGTGTGTGTGTGTGTGTGTGTTTGTATGTGTGTGCGTGCATGCATGCACGTGTGTTTGCACGTGTGCGTATGTGCGTGCACGTGTGTGCGTGTATGTGTGTGCCCATGTGTTTTTATGTGTGTATGTGACTGTGATGACCAAACGATGATGATGATGATGATGGTGGTGGTTGTGAGGAAGAGGAGGAGGGATATACATCTTACAACTTATAAATGTTCTGACTTGTATTCAGGCGTGAGGTTGAGGGATCCAGCTTGCTTGCTTGCGCTGGTGCCTGCCACCAGTAGGTCCACAACGTGCAAGTTGCAACAAGAAATATTACCCCCCACCCCCCACACCCACACCCACTCCTACGCCACACTGCAACATACTTGATGTATACATAAAAGGATATTTCCTCCTAACTTCCACCCCCTCCCCTCCACCCCAACCCCACACACAACATAATTGATGTATGACTGAGTGTCGTTCCACGCTTCGATGAGCCCGTCCCTCAGGCTGAGGGCGGCTGGCCCATAGGCCTCACCGTCCAATATTATCTCCCTACCTCTACCCCCCCCCCCCCCCCCCCCCCCTCCCCCACCCACCCACCCCTCCCCCCCATCCCGAACCACAAACCCCATCCCCACCGTAACATACTTGATGTATGACTGAGTGCCATTCCACGCCTCGATGAGCCTGTCCCTCAGGCTGAGGGCGGCTGGCCCATAGGCCTCACCGTCCAATATTGTCTCCCTACCTCTACTCCCCCCTCTCCCCCACCCACCCACCCCTCCCCCCCATCCCGAAACCACAAACCCCATCCCCACCCGTAACATACTTGATGTACGTCTGAGTGTCGTTCCACGTCTCGATGAGCCGGTCCCTCAGGCTGAGGGCAGTGGCTTCGTAAGCCTCAAAGTCATCAAACTTGTAGCGAGAGCATGCCATGGTGTATTCCACATGCTCCACGATGCTGTGTTGAATGCTCAGGACGTCGTTCTTCTGGTACGTGTCTGAAGATGGTGAAAGGTGGTGGATTGTGGTGGTGCAGTTGTTGTGGTGGTGTGGTAGTGGTTGGACCCCCCCCACCCCCCCACCCCTATATTTTAACCTCAACCCACCCCCTATAAGTTATGGTAGCGAGAGCATGCCATGGTGTAATCCACATGCTCCACAATGCTGTGATGAATGCCCAGGAAGTCGTTCTTCATGTATGTGTCTGTAGAGATATGGGAGGGAGGGAGGGAGGGAGGGAGGGAGGGAGGGAGGGAGGGGAAGATGGGCAGGGAACTGGGAGGGGGGGGGGGGGGGGGGGGGGGGGGGGGGGGGGGTAAGTAGGTAGATGGGTAGGTAGGTGGGTTGGTATGTAGGGAGGTAGGGAGGAATATTCTCTTCAGCTTTGATGACACAAATGAGAGATGCCACTATAATGAATTCATCATTTTTTTTGTGAACAATGAAATCACAATCCAATTAGTACGTACCCATCAGGTTCTCCAGCCTGGCAGTGTCCCACTGGCCACTCTCAAAGCTCAGGCGACAAAAGAATGCCAAGAAGCTGTGTGCTGTGCCAATCGAAATCAAATATCTATTTTCACTAGCAAAAATCAGCAATTCTCAGCACACACAAAGTTACGCACCCATCAGATTATATCTCCAGCCTAGCAGTGCCCCCCTCACCTGGCCCCACTCTAAGCGCAGGCGACAAGAGACTGCCAAGAAGCTGAGTCCTGTGCCGAGGGTAAATCAGAAACTGTGACAAAAGTTGAACACACCCATCAGATTCTCCAGCCTTGCAGTGTCCACCTGGCCACTCTCAGAGCATAGGCGAGGAAAAACTTCCAAGAATCTGAGTGCTGTGCCGAGTGAAATCAAACATCTTTTCTTCTCAGCAAAAATCAGCAATTCTCAGTAAACATCAAATTATTATTTTACGCACCCCATTAGATTCTCCAGCCTTGCAGTGATACCCTGGCCACTCTCTGAGCGCAGGCGACAATAGACTTCCAAGAAGCCGAGTGCTATGCCGAGCGAAGTAAAAAACATAGCAAACATCAAATTATTGTTTTACCCACCCATCAGATTCTCCAGCCTTGCAGTGACCCCCTGGCCACTCTCAGAGCGCAGGTGGCAAATGACTTACAAGAAGCTAAGTGCTGTGCTGAGTGAAATCAAACATCTTTTCTTCTCAGCAAAAAGCAGCAATTATCGACAAATATCAAATTATTCTGTTATGCACCCCTCAGATTCTCCAGCCTAGCAGTGTCCCCCTGGTCACTCTGAAAGTGCTTGAGACAAAAAAATGCCAAGAAGCTGAGTGCTGTGCCGTGAGAAATAAAAATCTTTTTTTTTCTCAGAAAAAATCAGCAATTCTCAGCAAACATTAAATTATTTTTGTTCGCACCCACCAGATTCTCCAGCCTAGCTGCGTCCTCTTGGCCACTCTCAGAGCGCAGGCGACAAAAGAATGCCAAAAGCTGAGTGCTGTGCTGAGCGCAATCGAAATCTTTTTTCTCCGGAAAAACAGAAATGATCAGCAAACATTAAATTATTTGTGTACGCACCCACCAGATTTTCCAGCCTAGCTGTGTCCTCTTGGCCACTCTCAGAGCGCAGGCGACAAAATACTTCCAAGAAGCTGAGTGCTGTGCTGAGTGAAATCGAACATCTTTTCTTCTCAGCAGAAATCAGCACTCATCAGCACTCATCAGCAAAAATCAAATGATGTCTTGACGCACCCATCAGCTCCTTCAACCTTGCAGTGTCCCCCTGGCCACTGTCTAAGCGCTTGCGACAAGAGACTTCCAAGAAGCTGAGTGCTGTGCCGAGAGAATCATTTTTTTCTCAGTAAAAAGCAGCAATTCTCAGCAAAAATCAAATTATTTTTGTATGCACCCATCAGATTCTCCAGCCTAACAGTGTCCCTCTGGCACTCTCAAAGCGCTTGTGACAAAAGAAGCCAAAAGCCAAGTGCTGTGCCGTGAGAAATAAAATCTTTTTCCTCAGCAAAAATCAGCAATTCTCAGCAAACATACAATTATTTTTGTACGCACACACCAGATTCTCCAGCCTAGCTGTGTCCTCTTGACCACTCTCAGAGCACAGTCGACAAAATACTTCCAGGAAGTTGGGTGCTGTGCCGAGCGAAATTCAAAATACAGCAAACATCGAATTATTGTTTTTTGCACCCATCAAATTATCCAGCCTAGCAGTGTCTCCCTGGCCACTCTCAACGCGCAGGCGACAAAAGAATGCCAAGAAGCTGAGTGCTGTGCCAAGCATAAGCAAAAAACGAAATCCCGAGCAAAAATCAGCAATTCTCAGCACACACAAAAATCAATTACGCACCCATCAGATTACATCTCCAGCCTAGTAGTGTTTCCCTGGCCACTCTCAAAGCGCGGGCAACAAGAGACTTTCAAGTAGCTGAGTGCATTGCCGAGGGGAAATCAGAAACAGTGAAAAAACAATATATATATTTAACGCACCCATCAGACTATCCAGCCTGGCCGTGTCCCCCTGGCCACTCTCAAAGTGCGGGCGACGAGGGTATTCCGCTCCCCTAGGCTGGGCGATGCGGCGAAGTGCTGTCACTATGTCATCCATGTCCTGTGGGTCTGTCACCTTACCGCCATCCACCGTTTCAACTAAGAAGTATTCCATCGTTCCAACATCGCTTTTGTCCATGGTTGAGCGGGTGACCTTCAGGCCTGAGAGGAGGTTGGAGAGGGGGGGTAACTGGAGTCAGTGGTGTTGGTGATGGTGGTGGTGTGTGGGGAGGGTACAGGTGGCCTGACTGTGAAACCAGAGGTGCACACATGCAACAGACACAGCGTCCTATATGTAGGGACCAGCATATCATATGATGTTGACCAAAGGCGAGTATGACATCATATGATGTCATACAAATTGCATCATACGATATCGTATATAAATAGTCACTTTAGCCTAGCCAGACTGCATTCATCATATGATATCATATTGCCTTTCCTAGACATATGACATGTGACTCACGACGTGTGACAGTGTGTGATATGACATGTGATGTGTCACTTGCGATGTGTGACAGCGTGTGGCATGACATGTGATGTGTGACTCACAACGTATGACAGTGTGTGACATGACATGT
Source organism: Chlamydomonas sp. ICE-L (assembly GCA_013435795.1). Taxonomy (NCBI): domain Eukaryota; kingdom Viridiplantae; phylum Chlorophyta; class Chlorophyceae; order Chlamydomonadales; family Chlamydomonadaceae; genus Chlamydomonas; species Chlamydomonas sp. ICE-L. The sequence goes on from JACBWV010000775.1 coordinate 44,144, forward strand.
GACATGTGACTCACGACGTGCGACAGTGCGTGACATGACATGTGACATGTGACTCACGATGTGTAACAGTGTGTGACATGACATGTGACGTGTGACTCACGACGTGTGACAGTGCGTGACATGACATATGCCGTGTGACATGTGACTCACGACGTGTGACAGTGTGTGACATGACATGTGACGTGTGATGTGTGACTCACGATGTGTGAGAGTGTGTGGCGTATGACTGTAGCCTGTCCACAAGGTTCAAACTGTCCATTCACCATGGCTGTACGGGTGGGGATGGGTTACTGCCATGGTGGTGGGGGTAGGTGTGGGGCACTACCACGGCTGTATGAGTGGGGTTGGAATACTGCCAGGCCGTTGAAGGCCATAGTCAAGGATCCAAGGGGGAGGATGAGGGGGGGGGGGGGGGGGGGGGGGGATATGATGGCCTAGCAATCATTCAAAAGGCTTAGCCCCTTCAGCCTCACTACTTGGCTACCACTGGACTGAAACATATGATCCCGTGCCCGCAACACACACAGTGTGTGCATGACTGCAGCCTGTCCGCTGGTGTGTGTGGGGTGGGGGGAGGTGGTGGCGGTGGGGTGGGGTGGGGTGGGGTGGGGTGGGGTGGGGGGTAGAAGTGGCCTGGCTATGAAACACTAGATATACACAGTGACTCAGCCTGTCCGCTGGTATGTGTTTGTGTGTGTGTGTGTGTGTGTGGTGGTGGTGGTGGTGGTGGTGGGGGGGGGGAGGATACAAGTGGCCTGACTATGAAATAAGAGATAGACACAGTGTGTGCATGACTGCAGCCTGTCCTCTGATGGGGGTGGGGTGGAGGGTGGGGATACGAGTGGCCTAACTATGAAATAAGAGCTAGGCGCAGTGCATGACTGCAGCCTGTACACCGGTGCAAGTTGTCCACTCACCTAGGCTGTTGAAGGCCTTGTTCAAGGATCTCAGCAGACCAGGTCGGGGTAGGCACGAAACAGAGATCAGCGTCTTGGCGTCATCTTTGTCGTTGTCGATGGTCACTTCGATAATGGGAAGAGGAACGGCATGGACGATGTTGCCTTCCCCAACATTGGCACGGCAAGGCTGCGGCTTGTGCTTGATTGGGGGTCCTGCATACATATGATGCTGATCAATTAGTATTGGAAATAGATGGGCATGGATAACATTGCCTTCACCAACATCAAGTATTGGCAAAAAGATATGTATCATGTTCCAGTCCATGGGTAGCCAAATAGTCTGTCTGTACATTCCATTCCAGGGGTAGCCAAATAGGCTCAAGGGATTTGACTAACCGTGGCAGGCAGGGCTAGAAGAAAAACAAAATTGATGAACTGAAGCCCAGACAATCATTTTACCGACCCATGGGATGATCATTGAATTCATTAATTGTGTGATCATGTTACAGTCCAGGGGTAGTCAAACTTGTGTGCCAAACAAGCCAAACAAGCTAAACAAGCCAGACAAGCTAAACAAGCCAGACAAGCCAAACAAGCCAAACTTGCGTGCGAAAAAGCCAAACAAGCTAAACAAGCCAATCAAGCAAAACAAGCCGGACAAGTCAAAGTTGTGTGCCAAACAAGCCAAACAAGCTAAACAAGCCAAACAAGCTAAACAAGCCAAACAAGCTAAACAGGCCAAACAAGCCAGACAAGCCAAACAAGCCAAACTTGTGTGCCAAAAATCCGAACAAACCTTGTGTGTAGAAATTCCCTCTGCCTGGTCTAAGAATAGCCCCCCGCAGTTTGGTGGATCCAACCTGTACATGCGGTGCGAGCAAAGATAAGGGTACAGGCTTAGTCTTAGTATATGGTGGTTGGCCCCAGTGCAAGCAAAAAGGCTGGCCCCCTCCACCTCACACCACGTAATAAGGCGTACTATGTATTTATTTATGTATTTATTGGTATTAGTATAATTGCAATTGGATTGGATAGTTACATCGTTGATTGGGCAGCCCATGCTGGTCTTCTTGAACTTGGACTTTGTTACATAGCTTCAGCCAGCAATTTGGCTGCTCGCCATCTTAGGCGGTAAAAGAAGGCCAGCCCATGCCGGTCTTCACTGAGATGGTCTCCCAATTCCAAGTCCTACAGACTTGAAGGCTGCAAGCTGACAAGTGAGGCTTATTTAGGGGGGGGGGGGGGGGGGGGGGGGGGGGCACAACTACTGTTCTGTAACACCATGTACCATCACCTGCATCATCACAGGAGCATACACTTTTGTGTTCCTCTTAAGATAAAATATCTTGCCCCCAGAAGCACTGATCAGGTTTCTTACGTATTATATTTTTGAAAGCACTGTTTTCTACCGGCTATAAGCATCAGCTTCTAGGCAGCTCCCTGAGCCAGCCACTGGGCTAATCCGAAAAGGAAAATAGTTTTTGTATGCGCTGATCCAGAACCAGTTACATTGGCGATCTGGTTCAGGGTTTTCTTGAAGGTCAGTGAAGGTGCTACTTTTCTTCACTACGTTCCATGGTCAAGACACGGGTTCGTTTCCGTAAAACGTGATCTGGTTGTGCCAAGCTTTTGGAAACGGTACCCTTTGCAACCTAGCATTGGGTGCCACTCCCTCAGGGTACAACATGACGCGCGCTATTGCGCTATAGCGCGCAAGGTTTTGGAGCCCGACAGTGCGATTGACGCAATTCTGTAACCCCCCTCTGGACGCAGCGCGCAGATTTCCGTTGTTGGTTGAGTCAAAGCGCAACCCCAAAGGAGGCAGTTGCGTCAAAAGCGCAACCCAAAATGGCAAAATGTAGTACTCGTGTTTGATATATGTTTGATCATACGGTCCGTAGGTTCCAGACCAGGGGGTAGACAATCAGGCTCAAGGGACTTTCCCAACCTCAAATAATCGAGATCGTTCTGGACTGCGAGGAGGGGCTATGACATGCAATCCATGCAGAGATTTTATTCTCAGCTATGGAAGCCAGCACAATTTCCAGTTATGGAGGCCAGCAAAATCACTTTTCTAGCACTGCTGACATTTGTGGGTTTTGCCCGATGGCTGACTCAGAAGCTGCTGCTCGTTGTTGGAAAAAAACTGACTCCATGATCTGGTCAACAATGCTAAATAAACAAGTAAACCAGTGATCCGCCGATTATGACGACGCGCGAGGTTGAGGGGGGCAGCCCGTTTGCTTGCACTGGAGGTAACCACCAACCCAATGCTAATAAAACCCGCTTCGGATCTTCTACTCAACTGAGAGCATGATAGAATGCATCCTAGTAAGGCAAATGCTCAGGAGCACTCCGCACACATCGCTTACCCTGGACGAGGTGCTTGCTTGCTGCAGCCGCATGATGCCTTTTTGTAGGTTCAAGGTGACGGTGGTACAGCGTAGACCGTTTTTACAACCCACGAAACCGGGATGGATGCGGATAGGACGAAGTAACTGCGTAAGTCGCAAGCCTAGTCCAATGAAGGTGTCAGGTGCCTCGGAAACCACCAACGAATACTGGTAGTAACCAGATCAATGAGAATCGACAGCAGAAGTGCGTGAGACTACCCAACTGGAACCTTGGTCGCTTGGATGAATACGCAAGTGTTTCCAGCAGTATCTAAGATTGCCTTTTCCAGGACTTCAGGCCCTAGAAGTTTGAATTAGTCTCGGGAGTTTTTTTTGTGTTGTTCGTCTTCGTGCAAATTTCTGGGCGCCTGTGATTTTGGATATCTTATAGTAGTAAACAGAGAAAACACCCCCGTCAAGAAAGCGCCGTATGGATGAAGCGCCGTATGGAAGAGTGATAGGTGTGAGAGGGGTTTAGAAGATGACGCTGGCAACGTCCGAGACCAATGGATCGGCAGCAGCGAATCGGGAGCAATTCAAGATCCCGGGAGATCCTGCCGGGAGATACTCGCAACCTCGGAACTTTGAAAAAGTATGTGCACAATGATGCGAACAGCTTCCTTTCGTTCATGTACATTTCTGCGCATTTGTCAATTGTCCGAGCATATTCTTCACACCCTTCATTCTGCCAACAAGAAAAACGATCGAAACCTCCGCCACCTTTTCACCTCGTGACCTTGTTTTGTTTAAGTGAGTTTGAATGTGCTTGATAGCCCCTGCTTTAGAATGCGAGTCATAGAGTCACTGGGTGAGTGAGGTGGCGATGATTCAAAACACGGGCCGGAGGATAGAATGAATTGAGCGCATATGTGCGGGATTGTGCAAGAAAGAACGGAAGCTGTTCGCATCACTGTGCAGATACTTTTCGAAGTTCCGAGGTTGCGAGCCTGGTTGCGAGTATCTCCCCGCTTGCTTCCCACTTCTCAAGCGCCTGCGCCATGCGACAGCTAGGATTTCTTAGATTCACTGCTGTCGGTCCATTGGTTTCATCGTCGTAGGACGTTGCCAGCGTCATCATCTCCTAAACCCGCCTAAACCCCTCTCACACTAGTAAACAAATCAACAGTACGCCTTGTTACGAGGCTTAAGGTTGAGGGGGCCAGCCCGTTTGCTTTCACTGGGGCCAAACACCCGTGGGGGCAACCAAAAGGGGGGGGGGGGACTATCATCAATAGGGAGGTTTTTTGGCATGTTCCATGTGTCTTCTGCACGCCACAATGGACTGGAAGGAGACAGTGGCATGGGTGTGGAGTTTGGTGCAGATCTTGAGGGCGGCTACTTCGGAGATACCTAAGCGGGTAAGGTTGGGAAGTGCATTGATAGGTGTGATCCCTGAGGTACCCGATGTAACAAGTGAGTATATTACTTTAAATCCCTGATCTTTCAGAGCCTGTGATAGGGTCTTGTGTTGATTCCACATATTTAACCGAGTGGTTGGTGTCAGAGCAGCCGACTTCAACTATGTGGATGGGGGGACATGAGGTGGGATTGGAGCATGTCTGTTGATCCGGGGTCAAGAGGAGGTCTGGTCTGATTTTGTCCCAGGTGGTTCGGGGGTTTCAGCCACGAGGGCGGCCTGTTCCCCTTTACCTCAATGGAGAGTTCCTCCAGTTTGCCAGCGTCCATATACAGAAGTTCCCATCTTTTCCCCCTTTGGACACTGCTTTTTGTATTAATTTACTGCAAGGTTGTGCCCATTAATATATAATATCCCAGTAAAGGTTGAGTGCTTGCAGCCCGCCGGCATGTGACTAGCCCAATCTTGGCATGTGTGACAAATGGGGCAGGTGTCTGATGAGGGTGGGTGGGGTTACAACCATCTGGCATTTTCCATCGATAGGCCAGCTTCTTGTTCCATAGGCGGCCCCACCTGGTGACCTGGCCTTATAGATTTGAATCTTCTGCCATGAGGGGACGGATGCCTGCTGCCAGAAGTAGTGGCTACTGGCTAGCCTGTGGGAGGTGCTCAGGGGATGCTATGGTCCACAGTGAGGCGTATATGCCATGCATGTTGGTCCCCCCTGTATGGATTTCGGTCGGGAGGTTAGCCTTGACCCCCCTGGTTAGGTTGGGTGTTACTATCCTAGGGGGCATGGTGCCGTCAGCTGCCACTTGTCCCTCTTCCATACGACGCTTTCTTGACAGGGGGCGGGGGGGGGGGGGGGGGGGGGGGGGGAGGGGGGGGGGCATAAATCAATGGGCCAGAGAGGGCATCAAGTTCAGCTTCGCCCCAACTGACTCACCTTATCTTGCTCCATACCACCATACAAAAGTAAACATTGTCAAGAACATGCTTACAAAAACCCTCCCTCGCAACACTGACATCCAACCCTGGATGGCTGGATTCAAGGTCCTAAAGCTAAGCACATCCACTTAACGAACCACACTACAGTAAACCACAAACATGACTTCGTGAAGAAGGAAGTAGCACAAGCAATCCGCTGCCATGCTATTATACCATGGCCTAGTAACATGTCTCCAATCATCATCAGTAAATGGCCTCCTCGTTGAAGACAACAAAATACAATTGAGATTGTGCATGAACCCTTCGTACCCAAATCTCTTCCTACACTATCACCCATAAATCATACTATACATATACTTATATACAGCTCATACTATACATATACTTATATGCAGCTCCCTGAGCCAGGCATTGGGCTGAAAGACCGAAAGATATACATGCAGTGCATTTCCCTCTACTATTCACTTGGATAGTAAATAGCAGGGTCATGGCGCTTTCTCCTCTAATAAATTAATAAATTAATTAATTAATTAATTAATTAATTAATCAAAGACTTTTATTAATTTCAAAGATCCTTGAGCAATCTCTGACCTGCATACCCTCTTCTAGTATGGAGCAAGGCATTTCTTTTTTTAGTTACGAGAGGAATTTCACCTAGGAGGAGGGTCTCAAACCAGCTAATTCGAATGGTGTTGCCACTCCTACAAAATAGTAGGCGCACTTAGGATTGGCGGGAGATACCGACCAACGACCAAACAAACTTTCAGCACTATCCCTACTTAGTGTGTATATCGCATAGTACGTGTTTCTATTGAACATGCATGCTGCTCCACTAAGCCAACCCCTGGCCTGCCTACACTATCCAAGGATGGAGCCAGGCATAGTTTCACTGGATGGATTCCATCCTTCAGTGAGGCCCATGTATGTATGTGTGTATGTTACGGTCCAGGGGTAGGCCAAATAGGCTAAAGGGACTTGCCCAATGGCTGCAATGAGTGCTTGTGCAATATAGACACTGAATGCACCTTTCCCTCTTCTATTGACAGGAACAGCGATTATGGCGTGTCCGCCTTAACTTCAAAAGACCTGAATTGTGATTATGGTGCTTCCACCTTCACTTGTGAAGACCTGAGAAGTGACTATGGTGCTTCTGCCTTCACTTAGAAAGACCTGAGGAGTGATTATGGTGCTTCCGCCTTTACTAAGAAAGACCTGAGGAGTGATTATGGTGCTTCCGCCTTCACTTAGAAAGACCTGAGGAGTGATTATGGTGCTTCCGCCTTCACTAAGAAAGACCTGAGGAGCGATTATGGTGCTTCCGCCTTCACTTAGAAAGACCTGAGAAGTGATTATGGTGCTTCCGCCTTCACTTAGAAAGACCTGAGGAGTGATTATGGTGCTTCCGCCTTCACTAAGAAAGACCTGGGAAGTGATTATGGTGCTTCCGCCTTCACTTAAGCGATTATGGCTCTTGAACCTTATGGCACCTGGCCCTTGAACACAGGTGAAGGGAGCGGCCACAAAAATGAAAATTGGAAATTGGTACGCCATGCCACAGGCGTGAGATTGAGGGAACCCTCCCGTTTGCATGCATGTGTACATACCGGAGAAAGCTACCATGTTGGGCTTATTTGGTTTCGCATACCCTCTGCGCCTGAGCTTGGACTATCACGCTACAGCACACAGGTGTAGGGAGCGGCCACAACATAAATGTGGTATCCATTTTGTTCCTGTCAAGACTTGGATGGTAGCATCAAACATGTATGTGCGATAGAGACACTGAATGAGCATTTCCCTCTAAATAAATACATACTACACCTTATTACAAGGCGTGAGGTTGAGGGGGCCAGCCAGTTTGCTTGCACTAGGGACAACCATCAAATGTACCTCAACGTTTCATACTGGTGGTGGTGGTGGTGGTGGTGGTGGTGGTGGTGGTGGTTCTCTTGGTGGTGGTGCAACTGCTGCTAATCCCACAGGTGTAACAGCTGCATCCACTGCAGAAAATCCTGCTGTTGCTGGTGCTGCTGTTGATGTTGCCACTGCAGCTGTTCCCGCAGCTGCGGCACTTATATCCACTGCGAGTCTGCGACTACACGTAGCACTGGTGTTGGCTTATGGGATTCTGCCACTATCGTCTCTCATCAATACTCAACAGCTGGCTTGGCTTGCTTATTAGCCTCATCGGCTGGCTTGGCTTGCTTAGTCTAATTCTTAACAGGTGGCTTGGCTTGCTTAGCCTCAACGGCTGGCTTGGCTTGCTTAGTCTAATACTCAACAGCTGCCGGGGGTTCGATTCTCCCAACGGTCGCTCTTAGCGTTGCAGGTTGTCGTCACCCGCGATGGTAGCTTGTCCAGTTGAGGTAGAAGACCGCTCTCTCACCGCGTACGACGGATTCCCTCTAACGCCACGCCCCACCAGGCGTTATCATTCATTGCCTTTTTACTCAACAGCTGGCTTGGCTTGCTCAGACTCATCGGCTGGCTCGGCTTGCTTAGTCTAATACTCAACAGCTGGCTTGGCTTGCTTAGCCTCATCGGCTGGCTTGGCTTGCTTAGTCTAATACTCAACAGCTGGCTTGGCTTGCTTAGCCTCATCGGCTGGCTTGGCTTGCTTAGTCTAATACTCAACAGCTGGCTTGGCTTGCTTAGCCTCATCGGCTGGCTTGGCTTGCTTAGTCTAATACTCAACAGCTGGCTTGGCTTGCTTAGCCTCATCGGCTGGCTTGGCTTGCTTAGTCTAATACTCAACAGCTGGCTTGGCTTGTTTAGCCTCATCGGCTGGCTTGGCTTGCTTAGTCTAATACGCAACAGCTGGCTTGCTTGGCTTGCTTAGTCTCTTGTTAATACTCAACAGCTGGCTTGGCTTGCTTAGCCATCTGCCTCGCTAGTTCACCGAGTTGAGCTATGCTCATCGTTCTTAACCGCTTGTGAGTAAATTCAACGAAGCCAAGCTCGACAGCTTTTCTACTCGCCTCAGCAATTTACTCCTGCACAACCATCCAGGTCCGTGTATCAAATTCACTGGTCCTGGCTTACGGGGTTCCTCCTCTACTTTGTAAGACCCTTGAGGAACCTCTGAGCTGCCTGCGGAGTTGAAGTCAGGGTACTTCAAATTGCCAAATTGGCCAGCGCTTTAGCGCACTTGAAAACAAAAAAACTGCGCTTTGTAGTGCAAAAAGCGCAAAAAATGCTTGCAGCGCCCACAAGGGGTTGCAAAAAACTGCGCTTCAAGCGCAGAGGGGGTCAAAAAGTCAGCGCTCAAAAGCGCAAAAGCGCGCACTTTGAATTACCCTGGTTTAAGTGCCTTGGTGATTTTTTGTTTCTAGTTATGACAGGAATTTCCCCAAGGAGAGTGGATTCTTTGGTTGGTGATTTTTTATTGTTTTGTTATGAAAGAAATTTCACCCCAGGAGGTTTAAACAATATGAGGTGAGACAACATGTGAATCCACAGGTGCTTAAATTGGCACGCTTGTGTCTACCAGTAACTAGATAATATATTATATACAGTCAGGCAGAGTGAGTCACTATTTTGTTTGTTCAGTTATAAGAGGAATTTCACCCTAGGAGGGTGAAACAATATGAGGTGAAAAAACGTGTGAATCACCAAGTGCTTTAATTTGAGTGTTTGTGCCTAACGGAAACCAGATAATACGTAGTCAGTCAGAGTCAGGCACCATCTTGATTGTTCAGTTATGAGAGAAATTTTACCCTAGGAGGGTGAAACAATATGAGGTGAGACAACATGTGAATTAACAGGTTTTTAAATTGACATGCTTGTGTCTACCGGTTACTCTAGAATATATAGTCCGGCACCATTTTGTTTCTTTGTTTGTGTAATGTGTTTATTTCCTTGATCGTGTGTCTGTATTTCTGGGACTGTGTTTGTTTTACATACTCAGTTTGCTGGTACTGCGAATTTGGGGGGTCTTTGGCACACTTATATTAGGCTTACAAGGGAGCAGTCTGGGGGGGAATGGTTCAGTAGGGGTGCAGAAAAGGGCGCCGAATACCCCCCAAATTTGGTGTGTAGTTAGCCAGCTTGCCTTATATTCCTTGAAGGCAAATTCAGCAGAAAGTTTGCTTTGTGATTTTGGGAAGAGGAGAGGGGTCAGGGGGCCGGAACGATTTGAGTGTGTGAGGGCGGGGTCTGTGTGAGGGGAGGGAACGTTAGTGGGGGAGGGGGGAAGGAGGGAGGGGGGGGTGTATGTTTACGGTGTGTGTGTGTGAGTGGGGGGGATATGAGTGGGGGGAGAAGGGAGGGGGAAGGGGAAGGAGGACGTATGTCTGTGTGTGAGGGGTGTATTTGAGTGGGCGAGGGGGATGGGAGAGGGAGGGGGGAGTGTGTTTGTGTGTGAGGGGAGAATTTGAGTGCGTGTGTATGTGTGTGTATGATGAAAACTCATATCAATACATTGGTGAATGACTGGCCGCAGAGAGTTGTTTTAGCAATGGCTACAGAATCACAGCAGAGAGTTGTTTCAAGAAATGGTTGCAGGTGGTAAGAAATTACGGCCAATTTGGAACAACACTTTTTTAGCCTTTCTGTCACAGCCAGACAAGTCCCTTGAGCCTATTTGGCCTACCCCTGGACTGTAACATACATTCAAGTGACAAGTTGCAGGAAAAGTCAGGCAGTGCAAGCAGAATGCACAACGCTCATATATATCCAAGAGAAAAGTTGCAGGCAAGACCGGGCATTGCAACAAGCAGAAAGCAGGCATGCTCCCAAGGAGATCGTAACACCTCGTACCCCTGTACTGTAACATTCATACATACAACGACTCACTGCAGGGAGCTGGTTTGGAGAGGTGACCATGTAGCCCTCTTGGGATGCTGATAATTCCCATGGTTGGGAGCCACATAAGCCCAGTTGCGAGCGAGCATGGACGCAGCCTTCACGGTGTGTGTCCGTGTGTGTATATGTGTGAGTGTGTGTGTGTGTGAGTGAGTGAGAGTGTGTGCGTGTGTGTGTGTGATCAAGATGATAATTCCCATGGTTTGGGAGCCACATAAGCCCAGTTGTGAGCAAGCATGGACGCAGGCCTTTCAAAGGTGTGTTCGTGTGGTGTGTGTGTGTGTGTGTGTGGTTGCGGCTGTTTTGTTGTGTTGAGTTGTGTGCGTTTGTGTTTGTTGTGTGTGATCAATACAGAAAACATTACACATCATTCAAAACAACAGGATTTACCCATGGGTGTATAGGCTTTCCTAATTAAAAAATACATGCACACACAGATTCATGAACGACAACATGTCCCCCTTTATATTAACAAACATAATTTAATAAATATAATAAAACACAGGTCACCATGGTCATAGCTTTCCTCCCAAGAAGAAAAAACATTGCAACCACGGCAGGCCCGTGGGACGAACAACATTGCCCCCTATAACAACATTCATTTTTAGAATGATTTTAAACAACAGGAAGGAACGGTTTTAAGGTAACAAAAAACTAACAATTATTTAAATTGCAAAAAAGGCCAAGTGACAAACTACGTTTAGTATGACGAACGAAACAAACCAACAGGAAATCAGTTTTAGGGGGGTTTAAAAGGTAATTACAAAAAAACACAGGGGGATGGCAAAATGTTAAGGCCTATTGCCAAATATGCAACCCAAGAGGTGCTCCAGTGAGACTAGACTGGTAACCGTCCTACCCACTGTAGGCTAACCGCTCACTAGGTAGGGCTATCTAGTATCACCCTGTGCAACTTACATATAAATGATAAAATAGCAGGAAGAGAGGTACAGGTAACAATAACACGTTGGTTCATCCATGCTTTTTATTTTGGGTCCTTCCTATCACGGTTGGACAAGTCCCTTTAGCCTTTTTGGCCTACCCCTGTACTGTAACATACATACATACATACAATAACACATGGGTATACAACGTACACAGGTGCTTGGTCCTAGTGCAAGCAAACAGGCTGCCCCCTAAAGCTCACGCCTCGTAATGAGGCATACTATTTATTTCATTTATCAGCAAACATAAGCACAGATTCTCCACGGTCAGCATGCCTGCAATACATCTTGCAGCTGGAAAGCATGCACACACAGCCAGGGCTTTTTTTTACCACTATATAGCGATCGCTAGTTTTGACCCCGTTTTGGCGAAAATAACCCCATAAAAAAGTAAAACAAAAAGTTTGTTTTTTTGAGTGTGTACCCTAGAAGGCTTTAAAAAGCTACAAAAAGCTATAAAAAGCTATAAAAAGCTAGAAAACACTACTTTCCGATGTGAAAAAAGCCCTGCACACAGCGCATGAAATACCCATGCACCCTATACAGCAAACATATAAATGAGAAAACAACAGGAAGAAAAGGTTAAGGTAACAATCAACACACAGGTATGCAACATACATACACAAACTGTAGCACAAACTCAGGGCCCCCGTTGGTAAATGGAATGGAATGTAGCATACATACACACACACAGATTCTACGTGTTCCACATACATTTAAATGATAAAACAACAGTATTGGAAAGGGAAAGGTAACAATAACACCTAGGTACACAGCATACATACACACAGATAGCCCATTTCAGTGATACGATTGGTCTAGTGGTAAATCAAATCGCTTAAACGAAGCAGGGTTTGGGTTCGATTTCCTCTGTGGTCACTCTGAGCGTTGCAGGGCGTTGTCAACCGCGATGGTAGCTTGTCCAGTCGAGGTGGTAGACCGTTCACTGCCCGCGTACGACAGGTTCCCTTAATACCACCAGGCGTTATCATAACACACAGATTATCTGTGTTTTACATACCTGCAACATATCTTGCAGCTGGAATTCATCTTCATCATCTTGCAGAAAGCACACGCCTTTGCTTCCTGGTGGACCATGTGACTGAGCCTCCCGGTGGTTTTGACGCACTCCTGTTGTGCAAGGAGTCGCCAGGCAGTATAAATGTTGTACTGGGTTGAGTATGAAAGCAAGTACATTGTTGCATGTTTTCATGCAGTGCATGTAATCGAGCCTTTGGTTTATTCCTGGTGTACCATGTGAATGATCCCTTTGGTGGTTTTGACACACCCCTGTCGTGCATGGACTGGCTAGGCAATATAACTGTTGCAATGGGTCGAGTATAGAAGCAAGTACATTGTTGCATGTTTTCATGCAGTGCATGTAATCGAGCCTTTGGTTTATTCCTGGTGTACCATGTGAATGATCCCTTTGGTGGTTTTGACACACCCCTGTCGTGCATGGACTGGCTAGGCAATATAACTGTTGCAATGGGTCGAGTATAGAAGCAAGTACATTGTTGCATGTTTTCATGCAGTGCATGTAATCGAGCCTTTGGTTTATTCCTGGTGTACCATGTGAATGATCCCTTTGGTGGTTTTGACACACCCCTGTCGTGCATGGACTGGCTAGGCAATATAACTGTTGCAATGGGTCGAGTATAGAAGCAATTACATTGTTGCATGTTTTCTGCTGTGCATGTAATCCAGCCTCTGGCTCATTTATGAGGGACCATGTGACTGAGCCCCCCGGTGGTTTTGACGCAACCCTGCCGCGCAAGGAGTGGTCAGGCAGTATATATGCTGTAATGGGTCGAGTATGGAAGCAAGTACATGATTGCATGTTTCATGTAGTGCATGTAATCGATTCTTTGGTTGATTCCTGGTGGACCATGTGACTGAGCCTCCCAGTGGTTTTGACGTACTCCAGTCTTACATGGAGTGGCCAGGCAATATGAATGTTGTGATGGGTCGAAAGGAATAATAAAATTAAAGGAATGCTAATACAGTTGTGGAAATTTAATGGATAAGGTGTCAAGGTAATAGTAACATTGTTTTAATGTACAGAGTAGCAAGGTAATGTTTACCTTGTTGTAATGAATAGAGTACCAAGGCAATCGTTTCTTTGTTGTATGGGACAGAGTAGCAAGGCAATGATAATACTGTTTTAATGGTCAGAGTAGAAAGGCAATGATAATAGTGTTTTAATGAATTGAGTGCCAAGGCAAAATGTATAGTGTTGTAATGGAAAGAGTTGTAAGTCAGTAGCATTCTTGTATGTATGCTATAGTGTATGTAAGTCATTGAACCTTTCCGTTTTTTTGACGCACTCATGCTATCCTGAGATGGATAGTAAGGCAATGTTGTGTGATTGTGATGTTTTGTTGTTGTATGATTGCAACAAATACTGGGGTAGCCATAATAAATGAATACTAATTACTGTATGTATGTTACAGTCCAGGGGTAGACCGAATAGTCTGCTACATAGTATGTAAGCAATTGACCATCTACATGTTTTTGACGCACTCATTCAATCATGTGATGGACAGTAAGGCAATGATGTTGTTGTATGATTGCAATAAATCCTGGGGTAGCCATACTATAATGAACACAAATGAATGTATGTATGATACAGTCCAGGGGAATACCAAATAGTCTTCTACAGTGTATGTAAGCCATTGACAATCAGCCTGATTTTGACGCACTCATTAAATCATGCGATGAATAGTAAGGCAATGATATTGTTTTATAATTGTAAAACATCCTGGGTTAGCCATGGTATATTGAATACAAATGACTGTATTCCTACAGTGCATACATGTATGTATATGTGTATGTTACAGTCCAGGGGTAGGCCAAATAGGCTAAAGTGACTTTTTCAACCATAACAGGAAAAGCTCAAAAGAAGAAGCATTGAAAGAATTAAAATGGCATTGAAAGAATTAAAATGGCCATTAAAAATGGCAAGCAACAATGGCAGGCAACAATGGCATGGTAAGCATTTAAATGGCAAGCAATAAAAAGCATTGCAATCATTGAAATTGAAAGCAACAATGGCATAGCAAGCATGAAAATACCTTGAAAGCATTGAAATGGAAATCCACAACTGCATTATGAATCACTTAGAACACCAAAGCATTGCAAACATTGAAATTGAAAGCAACAATGGCATAGCAAGCATGAAAATACCTTGAAAGCATTGAAATGGAAATCCACAACTGCATTATGAATCACTTAGAACACCAAATATGGCATGCATTGAAATTGAAAGCAACAATGGCATAGCAAGCATGAAAATACCTTGAAAGCATTGAAATGGAAATCCACAATTGCATGCATGCATTATGAATCACTTAGAACACCAAATATGGCATGCCACAATTGTAAGTACAGGTAGCACACGCATTCATGCCTTTTACCTTTTTTGTACTGCACCTCTCCATGAGTGGGATCAGGCAGTACAAAGTTGATCGCCAGCCGTACAGATGGTCTGGATGGAGCTCTTCCTAGCTCTCTCTTGACACCTCCAGCATTGATGCTGCCCCGGCCTCTTGTAGCTAACTGTGGATGTGGTGTGTGAGCGCGGTGGGTGGGTGGGATGGCTGGTGGATGGATGTGTGTGTGGGGTGGGTGGGGGGATGTGTGGGTGTGTGAAGGTGGGGGGGGAGGATTGTATGGATGGATCTCTTCCTAGCTGCCTTGTGGCACCTCCAGAATTGATGCTGTTTGTGTGACAGTGATAATTTAATTATATGGGATGTATGGGAATGATTGTGGTGGGTGATCTTGGTGGGTGGATGGATGTGTGTGGGGGAGTGGGGGGGGTGGGGTGGGGTGGGGGATTACGGATTGTATGGATGGAGGTCTTCCTAGGTACCTTGTAACATCTCCAGCATCGATGATGCTCTGACCTGCTCTGACCTCTTGTAGGTAGCTGCCGTGAAGATAGGATGTACATGTATGGGAGTGATCGTGGTGAGTGAGCGCGGTGGGTAGGTGGGATGGTGGGTGAATGGATGTGTGGGTGTGTAGGTGTGTGGGTATGTTGGTGGTGGTGGTGGTGGTGGTGGTGGAGGTGGTGGTGTGTGTGTGTGTGTGGGGGGGGGGGGGGGGGGGGGGGGGGGGGGTGGGGGGGGGGGGGGGGGGGGGGGGGGGGGGGGGGGGGGGGGGGGGTATGAATGGAGATCTTCCAAGCTATTTGTGCCTAGCTCCAGCCACTGGTGAAATGAAAACGGACCACAACAGGTTACACATGGAATGAAGGGGTTCAGTTACCACACAGGCGGTTAGATCTAACCTTAATTTAGCTCACAGACGGTTAGATGTTACTCTAATTTAGCCTACAGAAAGTTAGATATAGCTCATTTAACCCCTTGATTCCATGTTCAAACGGTTATGGTCCGTTTCCATATTACTAGTGAGCATCCGTGCTGCTTTGACCTCTTGTGCTAACTGTTGGATAGAGATGACAACCGTTTTGGGGGGTTGGGTTTGGGTTTGGGTTTATTTGTGTTGGGGAAGGGGTCGGATTGGGGTTTGGGTTTGGGTTTGGGTTTGGGTTTGGGTTTATTTGGGTAGGGGAAGGGGTCGGATTGGGGTTTGGGTTTGGGTCCAGGGCTTTTTCGACTACGAGTAGCAGCTTCTAGACAGTTTAAGCCAGCCACTAGGCTAAGCCCCAATATTTCAACAGTTCTGACTCGGTCAGCTTCTAGATGTGCAAGGTTACACTAGCTTTGTTTGAATATATAGTCAGGGGAGTTGCCTAGAAGCTTCTGCTCGTACCTAAAAAGATTAGCGCTGCCGGCAGCCAGTCACTGCACAATTCCATCAATCATCAACCCTCGCTGAATCGATGAAGGTGCGGGGTTTGAATCCCTATGTGAGTGCTTTAGTGTTCACGGTTGCCGTCAACCGCCATGGTAGCTTTGTACAGGTTAAGTAGCAGCCCGTTCCCTACCACTGTAAGACGGGGCTCCCTTAATACCACGCCCTACCAGGCGTTATCATTCATTTATCATCAACATCTCAAGAAGAATAATTGCTACAAGGTTCAACACGCCGGCGATTCGGCGTCCAACCGTCTGCAGAGTACAATACTTACCCTGTAGAGAGAGAGGGTTCGTTACATAAACTCAGCAAATCACTGCCGAGACTGGACAGCAGCACAGCCTGCCAACCATCCAATTTTATAACACGAAAGCACGAGGGTTTTGAAGGCACCCCCACAAACCTGAAAACAAACTAGGTCAAGTCCCAAAAAAAGGAAACAAACTAGTGGCGGAAAGAAGAGCGGAAAGGGGAGCGTGAAGGGGAGGGATGCTGAGGCAGGCAATCCAGAGCACCAAGCCCAACAAACACAAGAGAAGAGGGCTGAGCCAAAAGAGCAAAAGACCAATCAAGGGCACGCGCTATGAGCACCTTAATATGCAACGATAATGCCCCTAACAGAAAAAAGCGCTAAACAAGATAATGCCCCTGTAACAGTAGAACTACCGTTGCAGGTTCTCCGCCTACATTCACCCCCTACTCCCCGCCTACATTCACCCACCTGTTTGATTCTCTTGTACAACCTATCCTGAATTTTGGCTGTGAGGTGTGGGCTCCTTCTATTCTGAACAACACACTTATCTCAAATGACCATGCTTGTGAGAAATGGCATAGAGGTATACTTAAACAAATGTTGGGTGTTTGCCAATCTACTACATCTAATATTATCATGGAAGAGCTGGGTAGAACCCCGTTGTGTTTTGCTTGGCTTAAAACAAGCTTTGCGCTTCTGGAACAAGACCATACATAAAGAACCTGAGGATCTCATTAGAATGGCTCTTGAGGAATCTTTTGACTCCAACACTGGCTGGGTTCATGACTTGCGTTGTGCTCTCCACAAGCTAGGATCCAGTAAAAACATCAACATTTTGGAGGCTGTCGATGTCGAAGGTATTATGTCTGAAGTTTTTGAGTCATGGAGGTTTAAGTACCCAAGTGACACCAATGCAGTTAGAGACATCCTTGATGAGAGAAGGGTTGGCTTTAAACGCCTCCGATACCAAAAATGGTTCGCAGCCAACAGCAATGATGAGAATGGCTTGATTCCCTTTACATCCGCCTTACATAAGCAGGATCAGATTCGTTCTATAGCACAGTTTAGAATGGGTTCCCATTGGCTGAACACAGAAAGAATGAGGGTGGTGGATAGAGCACACATCCCTCGCTGAATGAGACACTGTCAAATGTGTGGGTTCCAAAAACCTGAGGATGAAATGCATATGTTTGAGTGCCCTTTTTATAATGATATTCGCCTCCGCTACCAGAATCTGTTTACAGATATTTATAGGCATGTCCATGAGGATACCGACTTAACCGTATGGAATGTGGAATTCTGCGATTCCACATTCAGAACCTTTATGAATGGAAATGGCACTAAGTCTTTTTGGAGCAACCTAGCCGACTATCTTTCTACTTGTAGAAGAGCAAGACAGGAAGCCCTGGACTGCTTAGTGGCACCGTAATTTATTATCCCTTTTTTTCTTCTTGTGACTTCTCATTTGTTAGCTTCTTACCTCCGCCACTGTAAGTGGTTGAGATCTGGGTCCTGCTCTAAGGGGTTTAATACCTACGCCACCAAAACGGTGGTTGGGAGTTTGGTTTGTTTGTCCTCGACACACCCCTGATGTAATGGGGTTTTTTGCTTTGTGGGTGCTTTTTCTTTTTGTTTAAAGCACAGAGTCTCATACATCCTCGCGGTGTCAAGTAGACTTTAACATGTAATGTAATGTAATGTAATGTAATTCCCTAATAATCTATACACACCAGCCCGTTTCAGTGATACGATTGGTCTAGTGGTACACCAAATCGATTAAACGACGAAGGGTCGGGGGTTTGATTTCCCCTTCGGTCGCTCTTAGCGTTGCAGGTCGTTATCAACCACGATGGTAGCTTGTCCAGTTGAGGTAGAAGACCGCTCCCTACCCGCGTACGACGGGTTCCCTTAACATCACGCCCCACCCGGCGTTATCATTACCTATATACACCAAGCCTTGCTTCACTAGCCTCTCATGCACGTATTGATCACTTTACCCTTCACATCCCCCCGTGCAACAACCAAGGAAACCAGGGTTCAAACTCAGACCGATTATAGACATGTCCAAGTCTTTACACCTCTCAAGTCCACAGCTAATTCGGGGGGATCTAAGGCACCCTTTTATTTGGCTAACAGAAGGGTGCATTCTGGGTGCATTCTGGGTGGGGTAGGGGTGCAGAAAAAGGTGCCGAAGACAAATTTACAGTGGTGTCTACTACACATGCAACACCTCAAAATTACCATAAGACCCTGCCATGCTTTTTGGCGGAGCCCTCCCTTCTGGGGGGCGGGAGCCCCCAGTGTTACCCATTTGTCCGTTCGTTCATCCATCTGTCTGACCGCGATGAAACCCGACACGTCAGCCAACGGCCTCGTAACTAACTCGCTTCCGTTGCCACCTGTCGCTCCCTCGCGATCACTCTCCGCCATTTTTTAGCGTCGCAGGCGACGCTGCATCGAACTTGTTCATTTAAGCCCTTCCCATCACGGTTGGGCAAGTCCTAATTTGTCAATTTGGCAAGCCTATTTGGCCTACCCCTGGACTGTAACATACACACATACACAGGGCAAACTAATCTGATGACTCCCCACTTTCTTTAGCTTATTCGGCCTACCCCTGGACTGTAACATACAAACATACACAGGGCAAACTAATCTGATGACTCCCCACTTTCTTTAGCTTATTCGGCCTACCCCTCGACTGGAACATGCACACATGACTCTTGTTAGGATACTACGCACCATGTTTGTGTTGGAATCATCAGCTGCAGACAGCGTCCAGGTGCAGTGCTCTTTCAAAATAGTCTTGTGGTCTGTGCCGCTGCAGGGAGCGTTTATTTAGGGAATGGTAGTGTTAAGATGTTTCTTTCCATTCTGTATTATAATCATATTTTTTGGCGGAGCCCCCCCTTCTGGGGGGCGGGAGCCCCCAGTGTTACCCATTTGTCCGTTCGTCCATCCATCCATCCATCCGTCTGACCGCGATGAAGCCTGACACGTCAGCCAACGGTCTCGTAACTAACTCGCTTTCGCTGCCACCTGCCGCTCCCTCGCCATCACTCTCCGCAGGCGACGCCGCATAGAACTTGTTATGTTGTGTTTCGGATTGTGTTCATCAGTTTGTTTGTGTGTGGTGTTTGGGATTGTAATCATTTGATGTTGTGAGTTATGTTTGGAATTATAATCATTAGCTGAAGACAGCATCCAGGAGCAGTGCTCTTTCAGAATAGTCTTGTGGTCTGTGCTGCTGCAGGGAACGCTTATTTATGTAGTAATAGTGCTAAAGTAATGATAACGCCTGGTGCAGCATGGTATTAAGGGAACCTGTTGTACGCGGGTAGAGAGCGGTCTTCTACCTCAACTAGACAAGCTACCATCACGGTTGACAACAACCTGCAACTCTTAGGGCGGCCGTAGGGGGAATCCACCCCCCGACTCTACGTCCTCAAAGCGATTTGGTGTACCACTAGACCAATTGATTCGCTGAAAGGGGCAGGAATAGTGTTAAGATGTTTCTCACATCTGTTTTATTATAATTATCAGTTGTTGTGTGTCGTGTTTGGGATCGAAATCATCAGCTGGTGACAGCATCCACCTGCATTGCTCTTTCAGACTTGTCATGGTATAGAATGTCTGTTTGGTCAAGGGTCACCTGGCGCCTGAAGTGCAGAGCAGAGCAATCATCAGCAATCACCATGCAGCCGCTGTCATTAACCTCCACCTGCACACCAGTTATCACTACAGCACGAACTCAGGGCCCTTGTCGATTAAACGATTGTTTGGGGCTCAGTTTATCAGTGCTTTTCCTTTTTAACCCTTCCTATACGGTTGGGCAAGTCCCTTTAGCCTATTTGGCCTACCCCTGGACTGTAACATACATACATACATACATACATACATACATACACCACCTGCACCTGATCCATGCTATTACCCACTTTCTAACCAACGTATCAAGCTTCTGACCAGGATGGGCAGGTCCAGAACTGACGCCTGAGGCTAGGAGCAGAGCTGTGTCCAACCAGCACCTCATGTACAGAGTTCGGCGAAGACTCGGACCGGGCGGCACTTTGCCACTCTAGATACGACCCATAAGTTGTTCTAGAACAAAAGCCGCTGTCATCAATCTCCACCTGCACACCACCAGTACCTGATCAGAGCTGTTACCCTCTATCTCCCCACATCTCGACCAACTAACCAGGATGGGTCGGTCCAGAACTGGCCCCTGATGTGAGCAGAGCAGAGCCATCCAAGGTACTTCAAATTGCCAAATTGGCCAGCGCTATAGCGCACTTGAAAACAAAAAAACTGCGCTTTGTAGTGCAAAAAGCCCAAACATTCCTTGCTGCGCCCACAGGGAGTTGCGAAAAACTGCGTTTAAAGCGCAGAGGGGGTCAAAAAGTCAGCGCTCAAAAGCTCAAAAGCGCGCGCTTTGAATTACCCTGCCCTGGAGCCATCGCCAACCTACACCTCAAAGCCCGTGTGATCAATCTAGTAAACACAACAATTTATCATACTAAAAGACAGCTACCACTATTGCATAGACACCGAACCCCTCACCTAGATGGGTCAGTCCAGAACATGCATCTGATGTGCAGAGCAGAGCCATCGCCAACCAACACCTCAAAGCCAGTGTCATCAATCTAGTCAACACAACAATTTATCATACTAAAAGACAGCTACCACTAGTGCGCAGACACCCACCCCCACACCTGGCTGGGTCGGTCCAGAACATGCATCTGATGTGCAGAGCAGTGCCATCATCATCCAGCACCCCAAAGCCGGTGTCATCAACCTAGTCAACACAACAATTTATCATACTAAAAGACACAGACACCAACCCACTCACCTGGATGGGTCGGTCCAGAACTGGCGCCTGATGTGCAGAGCAGAGCCATCGTCAACCACCACCTCAAAGCCGGTGTCATCAATCTCCACATGCACATCAGCCCGCTGCACCCAGAAGGGGAGCAGCATCTCAAGCACCACATCACCTTCCGTCTGCACCAGGCTGTATGATGCTGGGCAGCCTGAAGGGGACTCCTGTCAGGGAGGGCGTGGGGTGGTGGGTGGTGGGTGAACGAAGGGGGGTTGCTTGTGTGTGTGTGTGTGTGTGTGTGTGTGTGTGTGGGGGGGGGGGGGGGGGGGGGGGGGGGGGGGGGGGTGGGGGGGTGGGGGGGGGGGGGTGAGGTTGGGGTGGGGGGGGGGGTTGGTGATGGGGATGCACCCAGGAAAGGGGAGCAGCATCTCAAGCACCACGCCACCTTGCGTCTGTACAGGCTGTATAATGCTGGGCATCCTACAGGGTCTCCTGCCAGGGAGGGGCGTGGGGGTGGGTTTGGGGGTGTGAACGGAAGTTCTGGGGGTGGATGGGTGGGGGTGGGGGTGGGGGCGTGGTGCACCCAGAAGGGGAGCAGCATCTCAAGCACCCCACCACCTTGCGTCTGAACCAAGCTGTATGATGCTGGGCAGCCTGACGGGGTCTCCTGTCAGGGAGGGCTTGGGGTGGGGGATGGGGGGTGAACGGAAGTGGTGGGGTCGGGTGGGTGGGGGTGGGGGGTGGGGGGGTGGGGGGGGGGGGGGATGCACCCAGAAGGGAAGTAGCATCTCAATCGGCACAGTGCCATCTCTGGTCTGTTACTAAGGCCTGTTATGATGTCATGTGCAGCCTGACGTGGGTCGCCTGCCAGGGAAGGCGTGGAGGTGGTTGGTGTGGTTGACATAGAGGGGGGGGAGGTATGTTTGGGGGGGTGGGGGGTGGTGTGCAATGGGTGCACCCGAAGGGGAGCAGCATCTCAAGCACCTCATAACCGTATGTCTGCACCATACTGTGTGATGCTGTGCAGCCTTAGTGTCCTTCCTGTAAGGGTGAGGGAGTGTATGTATGTTACAGTCCAGGGGTAGGCCAAAAGGCTAGATGGACTTGGTCCAACTGTGATAGGAGAGTGTATAGCTAAAGGGAGGTAAGTGGGGGCTGGTGGCTAAGTGCATGGTGGGTGGGTCGAGTGGATGGGGTGGGGGGTGGGGTGGGGGTCCTTCTGTCAGGGAGGGCCGTGGGTGGTGGGTGTGGTGAGTGGTGGTGGGGTTGGGGTGTGGGTGGGGGTGAACGTAAGGGGTGGGTAAGTTAGGGGGGAGTGAGTGGGATGAGTGGTGTTGGTGGTGGTTGGTGGTGGTGGTGGTGGTGGGGGGGGGGGGGGTGGGGGGGGGGGGGGGCGTGGTGCACCCAGAAGGAAAGTAGCATCTCAAGCACCGCCGAGCACCGCATTGCCATCTGTCTGTACCAGGATGTATGATGCTGTGCAGCCTGAGGGGCCCTCCTGTGAGGGTGAGGGAGTGTATGGCTAGATGGGTAAGTGGGCCTCAGTGCAAGCAAACGGGCAAGCAAAATTGCAAGCAAACTGGCAAGCAAAATTATCACTGTAGCACTAACTCAGGGCCCTTGTCGGTTAAACGATTGTTTGGGGCTCAGTTCATCAGTGCTTGTTCTTTTAAATCCCTTCCTTTACGGTTGGGCAAGTCTCTTTAGCCTATTTGGCCTACCCCTGGACTGTAACATACATACATACGGGCTGGCCGCCCAATGATGCGCAGCCTATCTAAAACCTCCTGGTGGCCGGCGTGATCACCATGAGAGAAGTTGAATCCCCGCAGCAAACTCACTTCCTCTCCAACAATCTCAACCACTCCCCACCCCACAACCCTACGAATCAAGCTTAGCCGCTCCCGCCCGTAATTAGGGGCACTATGTATGCATTGTATTGTATTACGGGTAGGATTTAGTGTTCGCAGTTGCTGTCAACCGCCATGGTAGCTTTGTCCAGGTAAAATACCACCTCCTTACCTCCAACCGTAAGACAGGGCTCCCTTAATACCACACCCTATCAGGCGTCATAATGACTTATTATGTTACAGCCGGAACCCTGCAGTCGACAGGACCATAACTAGTCTAGTTTTCACTCGAGCACCTCTTGGGTTGCATCTTCGCATTGGCCAATGCATTTGCATTTGCATCTTGTGTCTTATTGTTACCTTTTCCTGCCTTCCTGTTGTTTGATCTACTTTTTCCATCAGCCTGCTGACAGGTCTGCGGCTCGAGCCCTTGCCAGGTTCCCAAATTTTAGACCTGCCGCCTTGGACGAGGTACAGAATTTCCCTCCGTGTTGTCGCATGGTAGTCCATGCTCAGGCGCAGTAGCGGTCTGCAAAACCAAAACCCATCATAGCAACCATTCTCATTAGAGGGTTCCTTCAACTTCACGCCCCGTGGTAGGGCATTTGAATGTTACATTTGCAATGTATTGCATACCTGATTGGGCCAGGCAGTCACAGTAGTAGGTGGATCCACACATCTGGCGCCATCAGGGTCGCCTTGGAACAGACGCCTCCAACGCTCACCAGTCCGAGCTTTTGGCATGATGATCACCACGTAGCGGTTGTCAGAGGTCCTGTACGGTGGTGCTGGTAGTGTGAGAGTGTGTAGCATGGGTGCCTTTGTGTGTGTTTGTGTATGTGTGCGTGTGTGTGTGTGTGTGTATATGTGTGTATATGTGTGTATGTTGGTGTATGTGTTTCTAAATTCACATTACAGAGATAGACGGAGAAGGTTCTGTGCCTTATAATCAAAGACATTATCAAAGGGCTCCTGGTGCTGCTTGGGAGAATATTAACACCAACGTGCCCAAAATATTAATCGACGCAGGATACTACCCGTAATAACCGGGTAGTACCCGTCATACCCGCCCAGAAAAAACAATAGGGTAGTGCCTGGCCGCTTTATGGCAGCATTTGGCATCTAAAGTGTATACAGCTGCATGGAAGTTGCTGTTTCCAACAAACCATTGCCTGATTGCAACAAACCAACAGCCCATGTTTTACAAAAAATAATGTTTCAAACAAACCGATAGCTGTTTGGTAAATACAAAAATGACTGAGCTAGCTGCTGAAACTCACTTGTTCACTTCTGATGCCACGCCAGAATGGATGCCATATGCCAGTCGGCGGTTGATGACTGGGAGAGTGGATGACCACCTGTAAAATATGAGTGAGATCAGTCACAACAGAAGAGAGCACTTAGTGAAGCCACCTTCTTTAATTTTTGGAACTAAAATGAAACGTCTTGTTGGAATACATTTGGACACCTGCAAAACATGATCATCACGTATATAAGTTCAAGGTATGTGTGTGTGTGTGTGTGTGTGTGTTTTTTGTGTGTGGTGTGTGATGTGTGTGGTGGTGTATTTTGTGTGGTGTGTTGTGGTGTGTCCGTTGTGTGTGGTGTGGGTGTGTGTGTGTTTGTGTGTGTTGTGGTGTGTGTGTGTGGGTGTGTGAATGTGGGTGTTGTGTTGTGTGTGTGTGTGTGTGTGTGGTGTGTGTGTGTGCGTGTGTGGTGTGGTGGTGTGTGTGTGTGTTGTTGTGTGTGTTGTGTTGTGTGTGTGTTGTGTGTGTTGTGTGTGTTGTGTGTTTAGACCTTAAGAAAGCTACTCCTGATTTCTATAAAATGTGAAAAAATTACCTGCTTCTGCGCTGTGCTGGTTGACAAGGATCAATAGACACTTCCATACGCTGCACATGGCGAGAGACAGGGCAAAATATTAATCGTGCTAATTAATTGTAAAGAAAGCAACTGCTGCTTTCTTTAAAATGTGAACAATTTACCTGTTTTCTTTACAATTTGAAAAGCTTACCTGCTTTTGCGCTGTGCTAGTTGCCCAGCATCAACAGACACTTCCATACGCTGCACATGGCGAGATACACAGCCAATTGATTTGATCACTAATTAATTGTAAATAAACCAACTGCTGCTTTAAATGTGAAAAACTTACCTGATTCTGTGCTGCGCTGGTTGCCCAGCATCAACAGACACTTCCATATACTGCACATAGCGAGATACACAGCCAAATGATTTGATCACTAATTAATTGTAAACAAACCAACTTGCTTGCTTTGAAAATGTGAAAGGCTACTGATTCTGGTCGTTTGGGTTGCCCAGCAAACAACACAACCTCAATACGCTGCACATGGTGTGCGTGAGACACGGCCAATTAATCCAATCGCGATAATTGAATTAAAAAGCAACGTACTGCTTTATGTCTTTAAAATGTGAAAGCTTACCTGTATTGCGCTGTGCTGGTTGCCCAGCATCAACAGACACCTCCATACTCTGCACCTGGTGTGAGACACGGCCAATAATGTAATCGCGCTAATTAATTGTAAAGAAAGCAACTGCTGTTTCTTTAAAATGTGAAAGCTTACCTGCTTTTGCGCTGTGCTGGTTGACCAACATCAACAGACACCTCCATACTCTGCACCTGGTGTGAGACACGGCCAATAATGTAATCGCGCTAATTAATTGTAAATAAAGCAACTGCTGTTTCTTTAAAATGTGAAATGCATACCTGCTTTTGCGCTGTGCTGGTTGCCCAGCATCAACAGACACCTCCATACTCTGCACCTGGTGTGGGATAGGGCCAGCTAGGACGCCAGTGGCACCATTGTTGTTTGCAATGCTTTCATCAATGTCGGTGACGCCGATGCTGCCACGTTTATCACTTCCAGTGTTACCAGTGATATTGCTAAAGTCATCACAGGCTGTGGTGCACTTGTTGTTGGCACTACTTTCATCAAGGCCAGTGGCATCAATGTTGTTGCAGTTTGCCATCTCATTGGGGCTGCTAGCACCGGCCCTGCTATGGCTATCAACTGCCATGATGAGCAAGTGCTGCCCATCTAGGTCAACGTGAAGCTCACGCCCATCTGCAAAACCTGTACACAGAAACTCAGAGAGGTTTATAGGACATTTGCAGGTGTTTCTGGAAGAACTTTATTCTGCAACCCTGCCCCCCCCCCCCCGCCCACCCACCCACCCACACACCCACACACACACATGACACCATACCCAACAAAACGTTTTGTTGGGCATACGGGAATGTATGGATTAAACTTAGAGGTGTTTTTGCCATTTAAAGGTGTTTTTGCCTCCTCTTGGGGCTGCTAGCAACGGCCCTTTATGGTATCGACGACTGCCTGATAACAGTGCTGCGTCACTAGGGCATGTAAAGCTCACGCCCATCTGCAAAACGCTGTATCAGGGATTAGGGAGGTTTTCTAGAATATTGAAGTGTTTTTGAAGAACTTATTCTAACCCTGCTGCCTCCAAACACATATACACACACACACTCATACACACACACACATCCTCACATCATCGCTAACAAAACCTGGCATTCATGGGGATTGGAGGAAATTTGAAGGTGTTTTATTTATAATAACCTATTCTATAACCCTGCCTCACACACACACACACACACATGACACCATGCCCAACAAAACGTTTTGTTGGGCATACGGGAAGGGTTTGGAGTAAA
Source organism: Chlamydomonas sp. ICE-L (assembly GCA_013435795.1). Taxonomy (NCBI): domain Eukaryota; kingdom Viridiplantae; phylum Chlorophyta; class Chlorophyceae; order Chlamydomonadales; family Chlamydomonadaceae; genus Chlamydomonas; species Chlamydomonas sp. ICE-L. The sequence continues at coordinate 70,925 of JACBWV010000775.1, forward strand.
TTTAAAGGTGGTTTTGACATTTAAAGGTGGTTTTGCCATCTCCTAGGGGCTGCTAGCACCGACCCTCCTATGGCTATGGACTGCCATGATGAGCAAGTGCTTCCCATGTAGATCAATGTTAAGCTCACGCCCATCTGCACAAAACGTATACAGAAACTCAGAGAGGTTTATAGGACATTTGCAGGTGTTTCTGGAAGAACTTTATTCTGCACACCCTCCCCCCCCCCCCCCCCCCCCCCCCCCCCCCCCCCCCCCCACACACACACACACACACACACACATGACACCATACCCATCAAAACGTTTTGTTGGGCATATGGGAAGATATGGAGTAATTTTAAAGGTGGTTTTGCCATCTCCTTGGGGCTGCTACAACCAGCCCTGCTATGGCTATCAACTGCCATGATGAGCAAATGCTGCCATCTAGGTCAATGTTGAAGCTCACGCCCATCTGCAAAACCTGTATACAGGGATGCAGGGAGGTTTATAGGAAATTTGAAGGTGTTTTAGAAGAACATATTCTAGAACCCAGCCTCTCACACACACACACACTCATACACACATACACATCTCACATCATCGCCAACAACTCCTGCAATTCATGGAGGTTTGGAGGAAATTAAAGGTGGTTTTGAAAGAACCTTATTCTATAACCCTGCGCCTCACACACACACACCTCACACCATTGCCAACAAAACGTTTTTTTGGGCATACGGGAAGGTTTGGAATATAATTTAAAGGTGTTTTGACATCTCCTTGGGGCTGCTAGCACCAGCCCTGGTATGGCTATCGACTGCCATGATCAGCATGTGCTTCCCATCTAGGTCAACGTGAAGCTCCCGCCCATCCGCAAAACCTGTATACAGGGACTCAGAGAGGTTTACAGGACATTTAAAGGTGTTTTTAGAAGAACCTCATTCTACAACCCTGCCCCCACAAACGTATACACACACACACACCTGACACCATGCCCCACAAAACCTGCCTTCACGGGGGTGTGAAGGAATTTTAAAGGTGATATTGAAAGAACCTTATTCTGCAACCCATCCTCACACACACACAGACACACACACACACACACTCATACACACACACACAACCTAACATCATGCCCAACAAAACCTGCATTCATGGAGGTTTGGAGGAAATTTAAAGGTGGTTTTGAAAGAACATTATTCTAGAACCCGGCCTCACACACCACACACACACCCGACACCATGCCTAACAAAACCTGCATGCAGGTTTTTGCTGAGGTTTTGAGGAAATAGGTGGTTTCGAAAGAACCGTAACCCCAAAATAAGTATATAATTAATTAATATAAAAACGACTATATAATTGATTTATGTATCTCATAATTCATTCTATAATCCAGCCTCACACACACACACCTCACACCATTACCAACCATACCGACCACCTCACACCCTACCGACCATACCGACCACCTCACACCATACCGAAACAATACTGTATACAGGTGAGGGAGGTTTAGAGGAAATTGGAAAGTGGTTCTGAAAACACCTAATTCCATTACTCCCCCCACCCTCCACCCTCCACCCCCCACCCCCGTCCTCCACCTTCCATCCTCCACCCTCCACCATCCACCCTCCACCCCCCTGCCCCTCGCCCTCCGCCCCCTACCCTCGGCCCTCCGCCACCCATCCTCCACCCTCCACCCACCACCCACCCTCCATCCTCCGCCCTCTGCCCGCCCTCCGCCCTCCGCCCTCCGCCCTTCACCCCCCACCCTCCACCGTCCACCCTCAACCCTCCACCCTCCGTCCCCCGCCCTCGGCCCTCACCCCTCGCCCCCACACTCCGCCCCCCAACCCCCAACCCTCACCTCTTACACGTCCACACTCACCATCCTGACTGTGTGCCCCCGTCGGTAAAACTTTGTTTGGAGATCAGTTCATCAATGCTTTTCCTTTTTAAGCCCTTCCTAATGGTTGTGCAAGTCCTTTTAGCCTATTTGGCCTACCTTTGGACTGAACATACATACAATGCCATAGGAATACCAACCAAGCTGCCAGGGACCCTCCATGTGTGTGTTTTACAGTCTAGCCGGGTAAGGCGTAGCCAAGCAGGCTAAAGTAACTTGCCCAACCTCAATATTAGGAAGGGATTTCTACAATCAAGCACTGAACCCCAACAATTGTAAACAAACGGGGGCTTGGAATTTTGTGCTATGCAGTATGTGTGTTAGAGTCTGGGGGTAGGCCAATGGGCTAAAGGGATCGTGATAGGAAGGGCGTAAAAAGAAAGGCACTGATGAACTGAACCCCAAACAACCGTTTTACCGACGGGAGCCCCGTACTACAGTGATCAATTAATTATACAATATAATTAAAGGATCATCTCATATGGGCAGATAATTTAATTTATATGTTCAAATATTTCATGATAACGTATTGAAGAAGAATAAATAATTGCAAGGAACTGCTCGACATTTACATCCTCATCAGGTTATATGATTTAATAATTCAAATTGAAGTGATTCATTCATAAGAAAAAAGTAATATTATTATGGTACAAGTAATTTCAGTTGTAAACAAAAATTAATTGATTCATTTAAATATGACATGAATTATGGTGCCAGCAATTAAAATGGCAAATAATTGAAAGTAATGGATAAGTAATGGATTAATTCAAATATGGCATATAAATTATGGTTGCCAGCAATTAATATTTTATATTAATTAAATTTGAAGTAATGGATAAATGCAAATATGAAATAATATGTATGGCAACAGTAATCAAAATTTTTAAACAAAATAATAGGTACCCTCTATGCACACCTACCTGAGGGCACAGAGCATGCAACATGTACTGCTGCAACATGTACTGCTGTATTGCTCTGGCACCATGCACAGAGTTTGATTGAAGTGACTGATTCTGCATGTATGAAATAATGTGTATGGCGACAGTAATTTGAATTGTAAGCAAGTTTATAGGGACCATCCATGCACACCTAACTGTGGGCACATAGCATGCAGCATGTACTGCTGTGTTGCTCTGGAACCATGCCTAGAGTTTGATTGAAGTACGTAACTGATCCATGCAAATATTGAATAATGTGTTTGGCAACAGTTATTAAATTTGTAAAAATGGAAATAGGGACCCGCCATGCTGACCTGTGAGCAAAATCATGCAGCATGTACTGCTGTATTGTTCTGGAACCAGGCCGACCTGTGAGCAAATCATGCAGCATGTAACTGCTGTATTGTTCTGGGAACCATGCAGACCTGTGGGAAAATCATGCAGCATGTACTGCTGTATTGTTCTGGAACCATGCCGACCTGTGAGCAAAATCATGCAGCATGTACTGCTGTATTGTTCTGGAACCATGCCGACCTGTGAGCAAAATCATGCAGCATGTACTGCTGTATTGTTCTGGAACCATGCCGACCTGTGAGCAAAATCATGCAGCATGTACTGCTGTATGTTCTTGAACCATGCCGACCTTTGAGCAAATCATGCAGCATGTACTGCTGTATTGTTCTGGAACCATGCCGACCTGTGAGCAAAATCATGCAGCATGTACTGCTGTATTGTTCTGGAACCATGCCGACCTGTGAGCAAAATCATGCAGCATGTACTGCTGTATTGTTCTGGAACCATGCCGACCTGTGAGCATAATCATGCAGCATGTACTGCTGTATTGTTCTGGAACCATGCATAGTGTTTGGTTAAAGTGACTGATTCATGCAAATATGAAGTAAAGGCAACAGTAATTAAAATTGTGAACAAAGCAATAGGGACCCGCCATGCTCACCTGTGGGCAAAAAGCATGCAGCATGTACTGATATATTTCTCTGGCACCATGCCTAGAATTTGATTGAAGTGACTGTTTCGTGCAAATATGAAATACTGTGTATGGCAACCAGTGGCAATTTAATTTAATTTAATTTAATTTAATTTAATTTAATTTAATTTAATTTAATTTAATTTAATTTAATTTAATTTAATATAATTTAAATTTAATTTAATTTTAATTTAATTACTTTAAATTAATGTTAATTTAATTTAATTAATTTATTTCATTTAATTTATTTAATTTAATTTAATTTAATTTAATTTAATTTAATTGTAGATGAATTTTAATTGTAAATTGTAGGGAGCATCCATGCACACGTACCTGTGGGCACATAGCATGCAACATATACCGCTGTGTTGCTTTGGCACCATGCATAGTGCTTGATTGGAGTGACTAATTCATTCAAATATGAAATAATATGTATGGAAACAGTAATTTAATTCAAAGATGGCAATAGTCATTTAATTCAAATATGAAATCATGTGTATAGCAACAGTAATTTAAATTTTGAACAAGTTGTTAAGGACCACTCAGTCCAACCTTCGGGCATAAAGCATGCAGTATGTTTGTTCACTGCAGTCTCTGCGGCACATGACTAGAGTTTCATTGGAGTGACTGATTTATACAAATATGAAATTCTGTGTATGGCAACAGTAATTACTTCAGTATTGCTCTGGCACCATCCACACGTACCTGTGGGTACACAGCATGCAACATATACCGCTGTGTTGCTCTGGCACCATTCACACGTACATCTTGGTACATAGCATTCAACCTATACGCTTGTGGTTGCTCTGGCACCATCCACACGTACCTGTGGGTACACAGCATGCAACATATACCGCTGTGTTGCTCTGGCACCATCCACACGTACCTGTGGGTACACAGCATGCAACATATACCGCTGTGTTGCTCTGGCACCATCCACACTTCCAGTGGGTACATAGCATGCACATATACCGCTGTGTTGCTCTGCAA
>JACBWV010000775.1:82579-162986 GCA_013435795.1 Chlamydomonas sp. ICE-L
GTGGTCAGTAGGTGGTAGGTAGGTGGTCAAGTAGGTAGTTAAGTAGGTGAGTCAAGTAGGTGTCAAGTCGGTGGTCAAGTAGGGTAGTTAAGTAGGTGGTCAAAGTAGGGGGTCACGTAGGTGGTCCAGTCGGTGGGGGAGGGTGGGTCAAGTCAGATGGTCAAGTAGGCGGTCAAGTTACAGGTGGTCAAGTAGGTGGTCAGTCGGTGGTCAGTCGAGGGGCAAGTGTAGTGGTCAAGTAGGTGGTCTGGGTAGGTGGTCAAGTAGGGTGTTCAAGGGGGGTAAGTAGGTGGTCAAGTAGGTGGTACGTAGGTTGTCCAGTAGGTGGTCAGGTAGGGGTCAAGTAGTGGTCAAGTAGGTGTCTGGTTAGGTGTCCAGTAGCGGGGCAAGAGGTGGGCAAGTAGGTGGTAAGAGGTGGTCACGTAGTGGTCAAGTAGGGGGTGGGCAGTAGGTGGTCAAGTAGGGGTCAAGGAGGGGGCAAGTAGGTGGCAGGGTGGGTGGTCACAGTAGGTGGTCCAGTAGGTGGGCCAGTAGGGTGGTTTCAGGTAGGTGGTCAAGTAGGTGGTCAGTTAGGTGGTCAATAGGTGGTCAGGAGTGGTGGTCAGGTAGGTGGTCAAAGTCGGTGAGGTCAAGTAGGCCGTCAGTAGGTGGTCAAGTAGGTGTCAAAGTAGGTGGTCAAAGTAGGTGGTCAAGTAGGTGGTCGGGTCGGTGGGGTCAAGTTAGGTGGGTCAAGTAGGTGGTCAAGTAGGTGGTCAAGACGGTGGTCAAGTCAGGTGGTAAAGCGGTGGTCGGTAGTGGGTCAAGTAGGAGGTCAAGTAGGGGTCAAGTAGGTGGTCAGGTGGGTGGTCAAGTGGTGGTCAAGTAGGGGTTCACGTAAGTGGTCAAGTGGTGGTCACGTAGGGTGGTCAGTAGGTGGCAAGTTAGGTGGTCAAGTAGGTGGTCAAGTTAGTGGTCATAGGTGGTCAGGTAGGGGTCAAGTCAGTGGGCAAGTAGGTGGGTCAAGTCGGTGGGCAAGGAGGTGGCAGGTAGGTGGTCAGGTAGGTGGTCAAGGAGGTGGTCACGTAGGTGGTCAATAGGAGGGTCAAGTAGTGGTCAAGTCGGTGGTAGGTAGTGGTCACGTCGGTGTCAAGTCGGTGCAAATAGGTGGTTTCAAGTAGGTGGTCAGGTAGGTGGTCAAGTAGGTAGGTGGTCAAAGTAGGCCGTGAGGTAGGTGGTCAAGAAGGTGGTCAGGTGAGGTGTCAAGTAGGTGGGCAACGTAGGTGGTTGGTAGGTGTCAAGTAGGTGGTTCAAGTAGGTGGTCAAGTGGTGGTCAGAAGGTGCCAGTAGGTTGTCAAGAGGTGGTCAGGTCGGTGGTCATGAGGCTGGTCAAGTAGGGGGTCAAGTTAGGTGGTCAGGTGGGTGGCAAAGGTTAGGTGGTCCAGTAGGTGGTCACGGAAGTGGTCAAGTAGGTGGTCAAGTAGGGGTCAAGTAGGTGGTCAAAGTAGGTGGTCAAGGAGGTGGTAAGTAGGGGGTCAAGTAGGTGTCAAGTAGGTGGTCAAGTAGGTTGGCAAGGAGGCAGTCAAGTAGTGGTCAAGTAGGTGGTCAGTAGGTGGTCAAGTAGGTGGTCAATAGATGGTCAAGTAGGCGGTCAAGTAGGTGGTCCAGTAGGTGGTCAAGTAGGTGGTCAGGTGGTGGGCAAGTAGGTGGTCAAGTAGGTGGTCAAGTAGGTGGTCAAGTAGGTGGTCAAGTAGGTGGTCAAGTAGGTGGTCAAGTAGGTGGTAAAGTAAGGGTCAAGTAGGTGGTCCAGTAGTGTCAAGTAGTGGTAGGTAGGTTGTCAGGTTAGGTGGTAGGTAGGTGGTTCGGTAGTGGTCAAGAGGTGGCAGGTAGGTGGTCAAGTAGGGGTAAGTAGGTGGTCAGGTAGGTGGCTCCGGTAGGTGGTAAAGTAGGTGTTCAAGTAGGTGGTCAAGTAGGTGGTCAAGTAGGTGGTCAAGTAGTAGGTCAGGTAGGTGGTCAGGTAGGTGGTCAGGTAGGTGGTTAGGTAGGTGGTCAAGTAGGTGGTCAAGTAGGTGGTCAAGTAGGTGGTCAAGTAGGTGGTCAAGTAGGTGGTCAATAGGTGGTCCGGTGGTGGTCAAGTAAGTGGTTTCAAGAGGTGGTCAAGTAAAGTAGGTGGTCAAGTAGTGGTCAATGTAGGTGGGGTAAGAGGTGGTAAGTTAAGGTGGCAAGTAGGGGTCAAGTAGGTGGCAAGTTAGGTGGTCAAGTAGGTGGTCAAGTAGGTGGTCAAGTCGGTGGTCAGTAGGTGGTCAGGGTAGGTGGTCCAGTAAGTGGTTCAAGTAGTAGGTGCGTCAAGTAGGTGGTCAAGTAGGTGTGTTCAAGAGGTGGTCATGTAGGTGGTCAAGTAGGTGGTCTAAGTAGGGAGGTCAGTAGGTGTCAAGTGGTGGTAAGTAGGTGGTCAAGTAGGGGTCAAGTAGGGGTCAAGTAGGTGGTCAAGTAGGTGGCAAGTGAGGTGGTCAAGTAAGTGGTAAGAGGTGGTCAAGTAAGGTGGTCAAGTAGGTGGTAAGTAGGTGGTCAGTGTATAGGTGGGTGGTAAGTAGGTTGGTGGTCAATAGGGGGTCAAGTAGGTTGTCCCGTAGTGGTCAAGTAGGGGAGTGGTGGCAAGTAGGGGTGGTCAAGTAGGTGGTCAAGTGGTGGTTCAGGTAGGGTGTGACAGTAGGGTGGTAAAGTAGGCCGTCAAGGTAGGCGGTTCAAGTACAGTGGTCAGGTCGGTGGAAAGTCAGAGTAGGTTGTCGGGAGGTGGTCACGTGAGTGGCAAGTAGGTGGTCAAGTAGGTGGTCAGTAGGTGGTAAGGGAGGTGGTCAAGTAGTTGGTCAAGTAGGCGGTAAGGAGGTGTCAAGTCGGTGCGTCAAGTAGGTGGTTCAAGAGGTGGTCAAGTAGGTGGTCAAGTAGGTGGTCAAGTAGGTGGTTAAAGGAAGTGGTCACGTGAGGTGGTCAAGTAGATGGTCAAGTAGGTGGCAATTAGGTGCAGGTTAGGTGGTTCAAGTATGGTGGTCAAGTCGAGGTCAAGAGGTGGTCAAGGGGGCCAGGTAGGGTGGTCAAGTAGGTGTGTCACGTAGTGTGGTCAGGAGGTGGTCAGGTAGGGGTCAAGTAGGTGGCTCAAGTAGGGTCAAGAGGGGTCAAGTAGTGGTCAATCGGGGTCAGGTAGGTGGTCAGTTAGGTGGTTAGGTAGGTTGGTAGGTAGGGTGGTAAGTAGGTGTCCAGTAGGTGGTCAGAGGTGGTCCAAGTAGGTGGTAACGTAGGTGTTCGAGTAGGTGGTCAGGTAGGTGGTCCAGTAAGTGGTCAGTAGGTGCGTCAAGTGGTGGTCAAGTAGGAGTGGTCAGGAGGTGGTCAGGTTTTAGGTGTCAGAGGTGGTCAAGTAGTGGTCAAGTAGGTGGTCAAGTAGGTTGGTCAAGTAGGTGGTCACGTAGGTGGCCAAGAGGTGGTCCAGTAGGTGGTCAAGAGGGTCGTCAGAGGTTGGTCAAGTAGGTGGTCAGGTAGGTGGGGTGGTCACGTAGGTGGTCAAGTTAGGCCGTCAAGTAGGTGGCAAGAGGTGGTCAGGGCGGTGGTCAGTAGGTGGTCAGGAGGTGGTCAAGTAGTGGTCCAAGTAGGTGGTCAAGTAGGTGGTCAGTAAGAGTGGTAAGGTAGGTGGTCAGTAGAGGGTCAATAGGCGGTCAGGTAGGTGGGTCAAGTAGGTGGGTCAGGTAGGTGGTCACGTCGGGGTCAAGCTAGGTTGGTAGGTAGGTGGTCAAGTAGGCGGTAAGTAGGTGGTCAAGGAGGTGGTACGAGGTGGTCAAGAGGTGGTCAAGGTAGGGGTAGTTCTAAGTAGGTGGTCAAGTAGGTGGTCAAGAGGTGGGTCAAGTACGGTGGTCAACGTAGATGGTCCAAGTAGGCGGTAAGCTAGCGTGGTCAAGTAGTAAGTAGTGTAAGAGGTGGTCAGGCAGATGGGAAAGGGTGTCAAGTAGTGTTGGTAGGTGGTCAAGAGGTGGTCAAAAGTAGGTGGTAAAGTAGGTGGTCAAGCAGGTGGTAGTTTAAAGTAAGTGTCAAGTAGGGGGGTCAAGTAGGGGGTCATCAGTAGGTGGCGGTAGGTGGGTCAGGAGGTGGTAGGGAGGTGGTTAGGTAGGTGGGTCAAGTAGGTGGTCATGGTAGGTGGTCAAGTGGTGGTCAAAAAAAGGGTTAGGTGGTCATGGTAGGTGGTCGTCAGGTAGGTGGTCAAGTAGGTGGTCAAGTAGGTGGTCAAGTAGGTGGTCAAGTAGGTGGTCAAGTAGGTGGTCAGGTAGGTGGTCAGGTAGGTGGTTAGGTAGGTGGTTAGGTAGGTGGTCAAGTAGGTGGTCAGGTAGGTGGTCAAGTAGGTGGTCAAGTAGGTGGTCAGGTAGGTGGTCAGGTAAGTGGTCAAGTAGGTGGTCATGTAGGTGGTCAGGTAGGTGGTAAGGTAGGTGGTCAAGAAGGTGGTCAAGTAGGTGGTCAGGTGGTAGATTGTGTCAATGGTGGTCAAGTAGGTGGTCAAGTAGGTGGTCAGAAGGGGCAAGTAGGTGGTCAAGTAGGTGGTCAGGTAGGTGGTCAAGTAGGTGGTCAAGTAGGTGGTAAAGTAAGTGGTCAAGTAGATGGTCAAGTAGGTGGTCAAGTAGGTGGTCAAGTAGGTGGTCAAGTAGGTGGTCAAGTAGGTGGTCAAGTAGGTGGTCAAGTAGGTGGAAAGTAAGTGGTCAATAGTTGAGGTGGTCAAGTAGATGGTCAAGTAGGTGGGTCAGTTTCGTGGCCAGGTAGGGTGGTTCAAGATGGGTTCAAGTAGCTGGTCACGTAGGTGGTCAAGTAGGTGGTTAAGGTGAGGTGGTCAAGTAGGTGGTCACGCGAGGTGGTCAGGGCGGTGGTCATCACAGTAGAGTGGTTTCAAGTAGGTGGTTTAAGTAGGTGGTCAAAGGCGGTGGCAAGTAGGTGTTCAAGTAGGTTGGTCAGGTTCAGGTAGGTGTAAGTAAGTGTCCAGTAGGTGGTCAAGTAGGGGGTCATCAAGTAGTGGTCAGTAGGGTCGGTCAGGATAGGTGTCAGGTAGGTGGTCTAAGAGTAGGTGGAGGTGGTCCAGGTAGGCTGGTCAAGTAGGTGGTCCAAGAGGTGGTCAAGTAGGTGGTCAAGAGGTGGGTCAAGTAGGTGGTCAAGTAAGGTCCGCAAGAGGTGGTCAAAGTAGGTGGTCAGGTAGGTGGTCAAGTAGGTGGTCAAGTAGGCCGTCAGGTAGGTGGTCAAGTAGGTGGTCAGGTCGGTGGTTCAAGTAGGGTGTGTCAGGTAGGTGGTCAGTGGTGGTCAAGTAGTGTCAGTAGGTGGTCAAGTAGGTGGTAAGTCAAGTAGGGGTCAGTAGGATGTAAGTAGGATGGTCAAGTCAGGTGTCAAGTAGGGCGGTCAGGTAGTGGTCCCCCCAAGTAAGGTGGTCCAGAGTAGGTGTTCAGTAGGTGGTCAAGTAGTGGTACAGGTTAGGTGGTCCAGTCGTGGTCAAGTATGTGCAGTAGGGGTTCAAGTAGGTGGTCAAAGTATGTTGTCAAGTATGTAGTAGTAGGGTGGATTCAAGGTAGGTGGATCTAGGTGGTCAAGATGTGGTCAAGTAGGATGGTCAGTAGGCGGTCAAGTATGGTGGTCAATTAGGTGGTCAGTAGGGGGTCAGGTGTAAGATGGGCAAGTAAGGTGGTCAAGTTGGTGGTCTGGTAGGTGGTCAAAGTAGGTGGTCAACGTGGCATGGTCACGTATCAGTGGTCAAGATAGGTGGTAAAGTCAGTGGTCACGTAGGTGGTCCAAGTAGTGGTACAAGTAGGATGGTATGTAGGTGGCAAGTAGTGGTTAGGTTTATGTGGTTAGGTAGGTGGCTCCCAAGTATTGTGGTCCCTTAGTGGGTCAAGTAGGTGTCAAGTAGGTGGTCAAGTAGGTACCCGGTCAGGGTAGTGGTCAAGTAAGGTGGTCAAGTATTTGGTCAAGTAGGTGGTCAAGTAGGCTTGACCCGTAGGTGGTCCAAAGTAGGTGGTTTTGCAGATCGTTGTCCATGTCGGTGGTCAAAGTAGGTGTCGCGTAGGTGGATCAATAGTGATGGTCAAGTAGTGGTCAAGTAGGTTGTCAAGTAGGTGGTCAATCTGGTCAGTTCTGTTGCGCGTCAGGTATGTGTTGGTAGGTGGTATGTAGGTGTCAATTATGTGGTCGGGTAGGTTGCAAGTAGGTGGTCAAGTACGTGGGTCAGGCTAGGTGGGTCAGTGAAGTGGTCCAGTAGTGTCATGTCAGGTGTCCAGGTCGGGTGGGTACAGGTAAGGTGGTCAAGAAGTGTCAAGTAAGTGGTCCAGTAGAATGGTCAAATAGGTGGTTCAAGTAGGTCAAATATGTGGGTCAATAAGGTGTCAAGTAGGTGGATCAAGTAGGGTAGGTCAAAGTAGTGGTTCAATTCAAGTGGTCAAATTAGGTGGTAAAAGCGTAAAGGGCAAGTAGGTGGTCAAGTAGGTGGTCAATAGGTGTCAAGTAGTTTCAGATACAGTGGTCAGGTAGGTGGGTAAAGTAAGTGGGTCACAGTAGAGATGGTCAAGTAGGGTGGTCAATAGGTGGATCAAGTAGGTGTAAAGTGGTGTACAAGTAGGTGGTCCAAGTAGGTGGGTCAATTAGTGGTCAGGTAGGTTGGTCCAAGTGGTGGTCAAGTAGTGGATTCAAAGTAGGTGGCAGGTGAGGTGGTCCACACATGTAGTGGTCCAAGTCAAAGAGAGTCAAGTAGGTGGTCCAACTTAGAGGTGGTCCATTGTTCCGGTGGTCAAGTAGGTGGTCAAGTAGCGGCGTCATGTCGGTGGGTCAAGTAGGTGATCATAGGGTGGTCAAGTATGTGGTCAGATAGTTTTATCAGTAGTTGTCAAGTAGTTGGTCAGTAGGTGTTCAAGTAGGTGGTCAATAGGTTTGGTCAGTAGGTGGTCAAGTAGTGTCAGGTAGGATTGGTAAGGGTGGTCAGTAGTGTCAAGTAGGTGGCAGGTGGGTGGCAAGTAGGTGTCAAGTAGTTGGTCAAGTAGGATGGTCAGGTAGGTGCTCAAGTAGGGCTGTCATTATGGTGGTCAAGTTAGTGGTCAAGGATGGATCCAGTAGTGGTTCAAGTAGGTGGTAAGTAGGTGTCCAGTAGGGTGGTCAAGGTAGGTGGTCAAGTAAGGTGTCAAGTAGGTGGTCCAAGTAGGTGGTCAAGTAGGTGTTCACAGTAGGTGTCAAGTAAGTGGGTCAAGTAGGCATGGTCAATAGGTGGCTCAAGTAGATGGTCAAGTAGGCGGCAAAGTAGGTGGTTCAAGTAGGGGTTCAGTATGTGGTCAGAATGGTTTGCAAGTAGGTGTCACGTAAGGTGGGTCAAGTAGGTGGCGAGTAGTGGTGGTCAAGTAGGTGTCAAGTAGGTGGTCACGTCTCAGCTATAACACTTCTAAGAGTGGACAGAGAGGTATGCAGCGGAGACAGACGCGCCAATCTATACACAGAGACGAAAATAATGTTACAACAAGGACGTACACTAAAGGACACCAGCGGTGGGCGAAGTGGATGCCTGTAACCTGAATAGACCCTAAGCCCGGATCTTGTCACCCTGACACCGTTTAACACAGGACATGTCAGGGAGAGACCGATAAGACACAGAGAGACAGGCAGTCAATAGGAAGCTGACACTGAGTCACTAAAGGATGACTGAGTTCTACGGGAAGCTATCACTATGGGAAGCTATCAGGGCCGATAGTTCTAAGGGAGTACATAAGTAGTCACCAAGTCATAAAACGCTTGAGAGCACCGCAATTCATGCTGACACTCCACCTATGACACAGGTGACATACAATACTACTACTCCACCTATGGCACTGGGGACATAGAACTATATGTAACAGATTAAAAAAAAAAAATTAAAGAAATCCGAAAAAACGAGAGAACTTCAAATGTAACCCAAAGGGTGTAAATGAAGGAATGGACCAAGGCGAAATACCAAAGAGTGCCAAGGGAGAAAAGAGGATAACCGAATATCAATGACGGGTAACAACGGTATAGAAAACCCGATCCGGGAATAGGAACCTAATGCCATACAATGATAACAAAAAAACAAGAAACGTATGTAACCAAAAAACTAAAAAATGACCCTAAGAAGTAGCGGTCATTCCAAGCATACGGACAAACCGCCAGAACACAGCAGGATCAAGGGGCTTGGTGAAGGGGTCAGCACAGTTATCCACAGTGTTAACATAGGCAACAGCCAGTTGGCCATCCTCCACCAGCTCCTTGATGTAGTGATGAATAACATCAATGTGCTTGCTGCGAGGCAGAAGCTGCCAGTCAGTGGCCCAACTCAGGGAACCTAAGTTGTCACCCTGAATTGTAACCAAAGCACAAGGCAGACCCAGATCCACCCTCAATTTCTTCAACCATTGGACCTCCCTGGCAGCCTGGGACAGGGCCTGATACTCAGCCTCACTAGAGCTAATAGCAACAGTAGGCTGTCGCTTGCTCATCCAGTTAAGAATGCACCCACCAGCTAGAACTGCAAAGCCAGTCTGAGATCTCCTGTCAGACCCATCATCAGCATAAGATGAGTCACTAAAGACAGTAAAAGTGAAATCAGGGCTGTGGGTGTAAGTGAGACACAGGTGAGAATGTGTTCTCAAATACAAGAGTAACCGTTTGGCAGCCACCCAGAGAGGGACTGTAGGGTGAGCAGAGAACCTGGATAAATAGCTAACAGCAAAGGAAATATCAGGCCTGGTGCAAGTGGCCAGGTATAGCAAAGCACCTACAAGAGAGAGGTACTGGCTATTAGACGGCAGGGGCTCTCCAGGGGCGTCAGAAACAGTGGATTTGGCCATGGGAGCAGCAAACTTGGGTGGGGCAGCAGCAGTAAGACCAAACTGCTCCACCAGATCAACAATGTAGGTGTGCTGAGAGAGATTGATCTGAACACACCTGCCTTCAGAGTCAAGGGTAACATCCATGTCCAAAGAGAGGAACTGAATTGGAACACCCATCTCTTTGACCTCCCAGCCAGCTGCTTCCATTGCCTGGATCAGCAACACATACCTATCCAGCTCACTAAAAGCACAGATAAAGTCATCAACATAGGTCAGGACATAGCTCCACCCACCATCAGAATCCTTCCTAAAGTACAGAGCAGGTTCTGCCTTGCACATAGTAAATCCATGAGCAACCAGAACCCGCTTGACATCCCTACTTAAAGCTCTGGGTGCCTGCTTCAATCCATAAAGGGACTTGATCAGTTTGCAGACAAGTGGAACACCGTTAGGACCAAGGTGCCTAAAGCCCTCAGGCTGGTGGCAGTACAGGTCCAGACCAGGCTCCAGCTTGGCATTTAGGAATGCAGTCTTGATGTCTAGCTGCCGAACAAACATCTTCCTATGAGTGATGGCAGCCAGGAGCACCTAAAGACCTGCTTTGGAGGAGACAGGGGCATATACATCATGAAAATCCAGCCCAGGACGCTGCAGAAAACCACGGACCACAAAACGTGCCTTGAAGCGTATAGTACCATCAACACCAATCTTCTTCACAAATAACCACCTGCCAGACAGGATCTTCTGCTTACGAGGATGTGGAGTGAGAACCCATGTACCATGGGCATGAAGGGAAGCCATCTCATCTTCATGGCAAGAAGCCATTGATCCCTGTCAGGGTTGGTATGCAACATGGCAGCTTGTAGGTCAGTTCAGTGGTGGATGCAACAGATGCTCCCACGTACAAGCAGTTTACTTGTACATGGGCAGCGGGGGTATCAGCAGTATCAGCAGTAACCATTAGTAAAGCCCCCAGTGCAGAACTACTGCCTGGTTGAACAGGGCCGGCCTTCTTTGCCTCTAAATCAACGAAGCCTGGGTTGACCGGAACACCCCAGCCATACGCAGTATCGGAGCCTGACCACGGTTCAAGATCATCACTTGCATCATCTGCAACGGCTACATCATCACCCGGACTCCTGAGTAATCTATCAGAGACGGCAGGAGGTGAAGCGTTCACCAACTCCATCGAGCTATCAGTGATGATGGGAGTATGATGACTAGTAGGCAATGGATCTAACAAAGGATCCACTATGGTCTGAGTTGGTGTAAATCCAACGACTTCACCGACGGAATGTGACGCAGAGGAGGGCCTGGCGACCCCCTGAGATTCGGCTAAGATTTTGTCCGTAGGAGCCGCAGAAACTCGCCCGCCCAGTGTGTTCTCACGCAAAACAGTACCACTGGCCCCCGACCTAGGTCGCCGAGTCATCCTATGGCCAGGACAGTGGTCAACAATTGGGGAAGACAAAGGGTCTAGGGAATCAACCGCAACCTCAGGCATGTGTCCGTTGATGGCGGCAGGGATGCTAGAGACATATGGCGACCCATCATAGGGAGTTAGCCCAGGAATGCAGTTATGATCAAACTGCTCATAGAAGAGTACATCACGACTGTCTACTACCTGGGGCAACTTAGGAACCCAAACAAAATAACCCTTACTCACCAGAGAATACCCAACCAGTCTACCAGATAACGCCCTTTCGTCTAGCTTATTACGTTTCTTCCCATTGACTAGAGTAACATAGCAGGGGCATCCAAACACACGTAATAACGACACATCAGGTTTCACCCCATAAATCAACTCAAAGGGTGTCTTGCGTCCCTGGTTAGGCAGACGGTTTCTAAGGTAACAAGCAGCCAGGAAGGCATAGGGCCAAAAGGACTTAGTAAGCTTAGACTCCAAGTGGATACTCCTAGCTATATTCTGAAGGACCCCATTATACCTTTCCACAGTTGCATTCTGCTGTGCAGTGTATGCCAAAGACAACTCATGTACTGCCCCAACCGATTCTAACCAATCCTCGAACCATTTAACTATAAACTCTTTAGCCCTGTCAGATCTCAGACACTTAAAGGCAAACCCCTGCAGCTGATTTGACCATCTGAGGATGATAGTCTGGACTGCTAAGGGGAGCTTCATCCTTGGTCCTCAAGCACAATACCTCAGCATAGCCAGAGAATTGGTCTACAAGGCACAAGATATAAAACTCCCCACGAAGACCCCTAATATGAACCGGTCCCATGATATCCAAGTGAAGGCGTTGGAGGGGTGCAAGGACCTCAGTCATGCTTTCTTTAGGAAAAGGGAGACGCTTTCCCTTAGCCTTTTGACAAGCATCACATGGGATCTTACCCATCTTTTGTACTTGATGAAGGCTGAGGGGTAAGTTCTTAACCATACCACGCTTGACAAGGTTGTGCAAGGCATCACAACCGGGATGACCCAGTCGCCTATGCCACAACCATGCAGGAGTGGTAGGGATAATAACTCCACCGTCCTCATCAACATCAAGTGCAAAAGCTGGATAATATTCAGCAACCCTCAAACAACGACTGGAGGTGTGACAAGGCCTACATGCAAACTTATACACACCATCACTGGAAGCAGGAAAGGACCAGAGCACAGAAGAGCCCTGAGTGGCAGTACAACTAATACTATCAAAAGCAATCTTGCAGTGGAGGGAACGAGCTACAGCATTTACGGACAGGAGATTTACTGGACAGTGGGGTATGTATAGAACATTGGTTAAGGTGATTGATGTTGGTAACCAATCACTACATAACACAATGGACCCCATACCCTCTGACCGTTGAATCACCCCATCAGCAAATCGAACTGCAGGCCCAACAGCAGAGGATTCAAACACAGTGAACAACGACCTATCACCTGTGATTGACATCCCTACTCCCGAGTCCACATGCCAGATACTTTCAGAAAGACTTGGGCTGCAAATGTTTGAGAACTTAGTCGTGCAAGAAAATAGGACAGAGCTTACCTCCTAGTTCTTTGAAATGGCGTACCCATCGATCTGAGCCTGCAAGGACGACAGCTGCTTACGTGTAAGCGACCCTGGAAGGGCCAAAGCTACGGGCACCGGTTCAGAACCAGGTGCACGTCCCTTGGCCTTTCTGAGTTCCGGATACTTTGTAAAGCAGCGGTCTTCTGAGTGGCTCGTTTTCGAACGACAGGGTCCCCAAGTGCAATCCAAGCGCCTCTTGGTGCCCCCGGAACTCTGAGAACCAGATCCCTTGCCCCGCTGGAAAGCAGCATTAGCAGGGATCTGGGGAGGGTCGCGGGACCAGCCAGGATGCCTTGGATCAGACCTGGGGAGAGACACATTTAAGAAATCTAACGATCTATAAGCATCAAGACAAGACCAGTAGTCTACGGGCTTGTTCTGGTACAACTCAAAGCCAAACTGGAGGCGCAGCGAATCGAATCGAGGGTGAGTGATGCCATTGATTATAGTGTGCATCGCGTGACGCTGCGGCTGCGGGTATCCCGCACTGCAAAGATCAGTGCACAACTGCCGCACCCTGCGAAAGAACACATCCACGGGTTCAGAGTTGTTCATGGTCACACTACGAAGCTAAACAAGCATGAGGGGAACCCGAGCAGCAAGGGCATCAGAATGCTGCTTCTTGATATGCAGTAAGATGTCGCGAGGTGTAGCAAAATCCTGATACACCTGTACCATCGGTTCCGTCATGTGCGCGAGCATCATGGTGAGACACATGAACTCCTGGCGTGCAAGGGGCAGGGTACTAAATCCTAACAGTGCAGGATCTACACGAGTCTGACTAGGAGAGGCAGGTGGTGAGGCAACAGGCGAAAACGGCGTGGCATCATACATAGCGCGAACCGACAGAAAGTACTCGGCAGCGATGCCAGCATCATATGCACGCTGGTCATCAAGGTTCTCAATCTCATCGAAAGAACTCGCAACATTTACGAGTAGCTCAAAATCTGGCCTAGGAGGTACAAAGCTGAGAGGAACTTTGGCAAACTGGTACTTGCGTAGATTTGCATTTCGAACTCCCAATCCACCAAAGGTAGCACCACCAGGAGGGGGGTAGTCAATCCCTGCCTGCACAGGCCCCAGATAAGCACGGCATGCATGACCCAACTCAGAGAACACAATCACTTGCCTAGCCCGCCCCTTGGTATCTAGATTAGCCCGAGTGGCAGCCTGATCCATCCTACCGTACAAAGTGCGGTCCAAGGAGTCACCAGCTTTCTGCGCCTGGCGAATTTGGCGGCAACTCCGCACATCCATGCGCGAAGGTGTGGAGCCATCAAGCAGGTGCTCCCAGGATAAGCATCCCAGCGAGCGATTCGGGTAGTAGGGCAGGGGGGGAGGAAAAGGAGAAGGGGCAGGAGGCTGCTCCACCGGTGGAGGTGGAGGTGGATTCAGGGAGGGGCCAGCAGCATCGCTGTGGACACTCGAGGTAGCAGCAGCAGTCTCACGAGACCGCATGTGGTAGCCAGCCAGAGCTCGCTCAGAAGGGTTGCGAACAAAGGGGAGGGGAGGAATCAAAGGACCAAGTGACGAGCTTCTCAGCAAAGTCGGCATAGCCAACTCAGGTACTGCAGGTGGATGCGGAGGAGCAGTCGGAGGCTTGTAGACAGGAGGAGGAGGAGGAGGAGGAGGAGCCGACTGGTGCTCAAACACCGGAGACTCAAAAACACGAGTGGCAGTGGAAGGTGTGACTCCACCGAAGTCACCACTCCGCGCACTCTGTAGGTCTTCCTCTTCGTCGTCATCGTCATCCTCAGTGTAGTAGCCATCTTCATGCTTATGGCCAGCCAGATCAGCATTGTCATACTCAAAACGGGCATCAGGAGGCGGAGGAGAAGACTTGTATTTGATGATCTGAGTCGAGACGCAGCATAGACGCATCAGAATATCCTCTACCTCAGGAAGGAGGCGTTGGACAAGAGGAGAAGGAGGGAGAGAAATGGAGGTTTGGTAGGGGGGGATGTCTTCCATGATGGCGGAAGGAGACTCATCTAAGGCAGCAGAGGCCGCTGGCGCGCAATCATCAAGCCAATCAGTGGGAACACGAGTCTTGAACGGAAGAATGCGGTTGCAGCCATTGGATACAATGACGCTCTCCATACCGCGCGACCAAGACAAACCATTCTGTGGGGTTAGCTTTTCGAAGCCGGCAGGAGGCCCACGCGGAAGTTGCATTATAAAGCAGTGGTAGATCGAGATGAAGCCCAGAACCTATCAGCTATGAAGCACTTCTAAGAGTGGACAGAGATGTATGCAGCGGAGACAGACGCGCCAATCTATACACAGAGACGAGAATAACGTTACAAGCAAGGACGTACACTAAAGGACACCAGCGGTGGGCGAAGTGGATGCCTATAACCTGAATAGACCCTAAGCCCGGATCTTGTCACCCTGACACCGTTTAACACAGGACATGTCAGGGAGAGACCGATAAGACACAGAGAGACAGGCAGTCAATAGGAAGCTGACACTGAGTCACTAAAGGATGACTCAGTTCTACGGGAAGCTATCACTATGGGAAGCTATCAGGGCCGATAGTTCTAAGGGAGTACATAAGTAGTCACCAAGTCATAAAACGCTTGAGAGCACCGCAATTCATGCTGAAATCAAGTAGGTGGTAAAGTAAGTGGTCAAGTAGGTGGTCAAGTAGGTGGTCAAGTAGGTGGTCAGGTAGGTGGTCAGGTAGGTGGTTAGGTAGGTGGTTAGGTAGGTGGTCAAGTAGGTGGTCAGGTAGGTGGTCAAGTAGGTGGTCAGGTAGGTAGTCAAGTAGGTGGTCAAGTAGGTGGTTAGGTAGGTGGTCAAGTAGGTGGTCAAGTAGGTGGTCAAGTAGGTGGTCAAGTAGGTGGTCAAGTAGGTGGTCAAGTAGGTGGTCAGGTAGATGGTCAAGTAGGTGGTCAAGTAGGTGGTCAAGTAGGTGGTCAAGTAGGTGGTCAAGTAGGTTGTCAAGTAGGTGGTCAAGTAGGTGGTCAAGTAAGTGGTCAAGTAGGTGGTCAAGTAGGTGGTCAAGTAGGTGGTCATGTAGCTGTGGATCCAGTGGAAAGAGTGTTGTGGATCCATTGGAAAGAGTGTTGTGGATCCAGTGGAAAGAGTGCTGTGGATCCAGTGGAAAGAGTGTTGTGGATCCAGTGGAAAGAGTGCTGTGGATCCAGTGGAAAGAGTGTTGTGGATCCAGTGGAAAGAGTGCTGTGGATTCTGTGGAAAGAGTGCTGTTGATCTAGTTGAAAGAGTGCTGTGGATCCAGTGGAAAGAGTGTTGTGGATCCAGTGGAAAGAGTGCTGTGGACTAGTGGAAAGAGTGCTGTGGATCTGTCATGCAATGTGCGGTTGAGGCGTTCAGCAGCCCCGTTTGTAGAGGGGTTTCTAGGGACTGTCAACTGGAGGGTGATGCCTTTGCTTTTTTACCAGTTGATGAACGTATTGCATGTGTGTATTCACTACCGTTGTCACAGAAAATCTTTCCTGTCTTGTTTTCTGTCATGACCTCATATCTCTCTAGCTCCATGTTGGTATCTCTGGCTTCAGTGTCTTTGGTTTTGTGGAAGGTTACTATGGAATATTTGGAGTGATCATCTAGAATACCTCGAAAGTACAGGCTGCCATTGAGGCTAGAGATTTTCATGATGCCACTCATATCAATGTGAAGAAAGGCCATAGGGCGTGTGGCACAGGTAGTCGATGTGGGATATGTATTCTTGTTCATTTTAGAGAGAACACAGATCTCACAAGTTTTCCGTTTCATTTTGTTGAATGTAGATGCTTTGGTGGCCATGCCAATGACCATGTCTTCTGCCACCATTCTGGATAGCCCCCCATGCATAGCTTAGGTGACCCATTCGGATATGGTGAAGTTATACTGTCTGAGGGGTGATGCGACGGATGGCTGCCATGGAAAGTTGCATTGAGTTACCATGGACGACAGTGCGGTCAGGGCGGATGATTGGTGCATGGTAGAGGTTTCTCATTTTGGGTGCGCTCGCGTTGGGATCTTTTTTCAGGTGCACATTCAGTGAAGTTCATGGATGGTCCCCTTGTCTCATATGATGTGGTTTGTTCCAACTTGAGTGATAGGGGTTCTGCCAGATGCGGTCATGACATTCATGGGTTTAACATTTCTGATGTTTTTGAGGAGTTCGGGATTACCAGTCATGTGGGAAGTGGCCCCAGAGTCTATGATCCAGTTGCTGTACATGCGATGCGTGTGTCTGGAGTCATTCAAGGCATAGGATGGTGAGGAAGGAGTGGCATACTTGGATTTAAGAGAGAGCATCAGGGCGTCAGGGTCATCAGGGAATACCTGTGTGTAGGATGTTTTGATTTCTGGGAAGAGGTATGCGAGAATGAACTGGGCTGCAAATCTAAGCATATTTGTCTGGGATAAACCTTTTTGAAGTAGTGAACATCACCTCGAGGTTACCTGAGATGGCGTCATCCAAAGACTGGAACGTGTGGTGTCCATCAAAGAAGAAGGGATGTTGGGCAGGTTGTCTCATTGTGAGATCGGATCGTTGACAGAGAGGGGTATCGGGGCGGCGGAAGGAGGAGGTAGGTGCAGTCTTGGAGAGGGGTGGGGTGCAGGGGTTGGTCTGTATGTTGAGTGCGTGGTGAGAAGTTGGCACGTAGTGTGCGGCTTTGCTCCAATCGCGGAGTGTGAGAGCGGCTTTGATGTACGCAATCTAGCGGTAGGTCCGCAGATGGCGTCAAAGCAAGGGGCTTGACTTTAGGAATACGACGTCAGTGGGTTCTCACTTGGCAGACTTGGCTAGGTTTTATCAGTTGTTCCCTTTCCTGGTTCCTCCCTATGTAACAAAAAAAAAAGACACTCTAAAGTGTCTCCGCTGATTGTTGATATGCGAGTGATACCGTACGCGCCTTAAGTATTGACAAGATTAAGTATTGGCAAATTTCATTTCCCCCCTGAAAGTGGGTCTCAGAAAAGCATGGCAAAACTTACTTGGCAAAGGGCTCTATGGCTTTGACTGTCCCAAGCTCGAACTTGAAATCCAGTAGTGAAATGTAACAATAACATAAAGGGTCTTATGTTATTGCTACAATTCCTTGTTACATGTTCACCAAGTAGTCTGCCCAAGCTTGCTGTAAACCCATGTAACAATTCAAATCAGGAGCATTAAACTTGCTAGGGCTTAGTAGACAGAGTACCAAGGTAGCTATAACTTGGCAAAGGCCAACCACCTGGAGTGGTCTCAAGCTGGATCCCTGATCCGGTTTGGCAAAGGGTCGTTTGCCAAACCGTTTGCCAATATGTAAGGCGCGTACGGTACTCAACAAACAGCTGATGGCTTGCGTCGGAATGATTTATTGTTATGGCTTTCGACTGTGTAAGACTTGGGGTACCGCCCATAAAAGAGACAGATGCGGATGACATCCAGACGAACACTAGTAATCACATAGATAATTATTAGCGTACGGCTTTTTTTCCATCAAGGTACCTGGAGTGGTCTCAAGCTATGCACCATGGAAATAAAAATCCTCTTGGCCCCAGCGCTCCCTACAATCCCAGACCCAATCCCAGACCTAGACCAAGAACCAGACCCAGTCCAAGCCCTGGATCTAGACCCTGATCTAGACCCTGACCCAGATCCAGCCCATTCCCGGGATCTAGACCCTGCTCTAGACCCAGCCCAAGCCCCAGCTCTAGACCCTGATCTAGACCCCGTCCTAGGTCCAGCCCAAGCCCCAGCTCTAGACCCTGATCTAGACCCTGACGCTTGGAAAGCCCGTGTTCAGCCTGTTTCTTCACGACAACGAAAGCGGGCCCATCCTACCAACGCCGACGAATACGACACCAAAGTCAGATTGTTATCAGAATGATACAATCACACGCCGGAGTACTCAAAAGGGATGTTAAATATTTCTCTCCGAAACCAACTTGTCCACACAAGTATATTTTGAGCACGACGCTGGACCACTGGGATTCACATCCCCATTTTCATTCCGATTAGATGCGGGGTCCGCATCTCTTCATGGGGGGGGGGGGGGGGGGGGGGGGGGGGGGGGGGGGGGGGGTAACGGTACAGATCCCTTCACAGGAATTCTGGTCCGTTAAGTGAGGCATACGGGTAACTCGGTACCAGTAAGCAGGGTAGGACAATGGCCTCCCTGGAAATTGCTGTGAAAAAGGAACTCTGATTTTAGAGCTCCTGTACACGTTTTGGGCCATTTTTTAAAACCGCACTTTTCTTTGTTTTTCTTCTTTTTTTCCTTTTCGGCCGCACTTATGGTTTTAAAACTTCCTGTACACTTTTAGTGGTCATTTTGGGGCCTCTGTGTTACAAAATTTCGTGTTTGGGTTCTGCTTTAAATATAAGACACCTAGCAGATTGGAATCATCATTCATTGCAAGAATATGATATTCTAGAAACTTGGAGCCTGCAAACCCTACACATCTGAAGTAAAGCTGAGCTCCTGGGTCCACCTGCAATCAATTTAATTAGGCCAGCAGGCCACAAATTGCACTCAAAATTGATTGACTGATATAGGTCGCACTATGCTGTAAAACCCATGTGCCTAACAACAGCCCCATTTGAAAGTAAAGCTGAGCTCCTGGGTCACCTGCGATCAATTTAATTAGGGCCAGCACTCCAGCAGGCCACAAATTGCACTCAACATTGATCGACTGATATAGGTTGCACTAGGCTGTAAAACACATGTGCCTAACAACAGGGGGGAGGGGGGGGGGGGGGGGGGGGTGGGGGGGGGGGGGGGGGGGGGGGGGGGGGGGGGGGGGGGGGGGACGTCTCTCCACAGTGGGTGACTTGAACCCTGCATTGTGTTGGTAGAATGAAAGTAAGTTGGGTGATTTAATGGTATGTCTCATGGCATTGCATTGTTGCGTGAGCCTGAACCTATTACTAAATGCCTGGTCTTTATGTTATAGAGGGCTGCAAGCATTGCATGAATGGATACAAAGTTCTAGAACCAGATCTGAAGTGCAAGAGGCATCAGGGGACCAGGTGGCATCAGGGGATCAAGTTGCTGGCAATTCTGCTTAGATATATCTGATAATCTGGTATGCCTCATGGCATCGCAATGTTGACTGAGCCTGAACCTATTACTACATGCCTGGTCTTTATGTTAAAGAGGTCTGCAAGCATTGCATGAATGGATACAAAGTTCTAGAACCAGATCTGGAGTGCAAGAGGCATCAGGGGATCAAGAGGCATCAGGGGATCAAGTGGGACAAAACGGACACTTGAATGAAGGGTTCGCTGACCACCAGCGGGAGTTTTGGCGCATGTTGAGTCCATGAAGACCAGGCGCCAAAAGCTACAGTACCTCGCGCTTAGAAGCCTTCCAAGCGCAGCAGCAAAAGGGGAGATCCAGAGGGGAGAGGCGGAGGGGGAGGAGGAAAAGGACGAGGAGGGGAAGGGGGGGGGAGGAAGCAGGAGGGGGAGGAGGAAAGGACGAGGGGGGGGAGGAGGAAGCAGGAGGAGGGGGAGGAGGGAGCAGGATGAGGGGGAGAAGGAGGAGAAGAAGAGGAGGAGGGGAGAAGGAGCTCCATCAAAGGCGAAGAGTCAGTCAACGACTCAATGACATGGCGAGGAGGAGCTGTTGCGGGGTAACGGCACCTTTTGTCGCTTCAACAGACGCGACGAGCCAGTCAAGGACTCTAGGACAAGGGCGAAGGGGGGGCAGTCGAGCAGATGCTCGAATGAACGAATTGCTGAGCAGTCGATTAAATACCATAGCTTTCAGTTCAAATTTCGCTGTCAAATTGAACCCTGAGGGAATTGGTGGTTACTGTGGGAGAAAGGGGTTCCGTCTTCATCTTCTCGAAGGGCAGGTGTTTGAATGTTGGGAAGTTGAGGAAGATGAAGTTCCAACTGTTGATAAGCTGCTAGGCTCGAGTTACTTTGTCAGCTACACAGCTACTAAGCTGCTAAGCTGAGTCGGACACCGGAACTCGAGACCGAATTTCGGTCGGTCTGGCCGGAACTCGTGCTCAGAGCTGGTCGGTGCAAACCGGACAGGCTTCTCAGATTGTTCCTGCGAAAACGGAACTCAGATTTTTGAGCTCCGGTAAACCGACCAGGAAAACCCCCTATACCGGAGAACCGACCGGTTTGTTCCACCCTGCCAGTAAGCCCCGTCACATACGCACGTGTGACAGTACCTATATATGTACTGCCCCTTCGCACTCGGCACGCTAGCCAACATAGACTCGAGCAGCAGTCGACAGACCCTTCTTACCTCCACGAAGACGTCCATCAGAGCAGCTCTCCATCCCCTACTTAAGGTAAACATATATATTGCTAACGCTAGTACCCCGTAACCATACCTAGTCACGTAGCCCTATCTATATCAATACACACAAATAACCTAACACCACCCCAGGCTGCTATCAAGCAGTCTGTGTCTGCCCTTAGCTGTCCCTAAGCCGTTCATGTCTTTTTCATTGGTCTTTTCTCCTTGGTCACAAAGGGCTAGGTTTTATCAGTTGCGCCTTTTCCTGGTTCCCCCCTTCATAAAAAAAAAAAAAACATTCCTGAGCTGTTACACCACCAGGCAGTGCTCAAAGTGAGCTTACCAGAGCAGGGAAGAAAGGGCCAACAATTAATTCCACCAGCTTGCGAGTAATAGTAATTTCTTCACGTCACCATGCTACTTTTCTCCGCCTGCGAGCGTTGCCACCATTCATTTCACGCATGTGCACATTTACCATGCCAGTGCATCACATTTGTCATGTTTGGCAGCCGGTGGATGCGACTAATTCGAATTCTTCATCGCCACCACCATTTCCTTTTCATGTCGCGCTTGACCCGCTCATCCTATATATACAATCTCTTTTCATTGTATTGATGATCGTTAAGCACGGCGCTGCGATTTTTGATTGAGCAAGAGTTGACCGGAAGGGGCTAGGACTATTAAGAAAAAGACCTAAGCCGGGGGAGGGGGGGGGGGGGGGGGGGGCAAAGAAAACATTGCAACCTCTATCAGTCACCGGATCAGAAGACTGAAAGAGGAGACGCAAACTAAGGAGGACTAGAAGGAAAGCTATGCGAAAAGGGGGGGGGGGGGGGGGGGGGGGGGGGGTAACGAAGGAGGAAATTAAGGGGGAAACTAAGGAGGGAACCAAGGGTGGAAACTGAAAGAGGGAAGCAAAAAAGGGAGAAACTGCGTAAACAAGCCAAAAGCCCCAGTTCCCCCCATTTTGTGCGAGATACCGAGGAACGTGCTGCTTGGCCCAGGCTGTGGAGCATTCTACCCCCCTCCACCTTGGACACTCACCCCATCGCTAACCCTGACCTGGCCTCTGTGGTCTTGAATCCCGATGGATTGCCTCAGCAACAGAGAGAGCGCTCGTTGTCCCCCCTATTCCAGTCCCCTCCCCTGAAGACCTCCCACAGAACGCTTGGGTGGACTTACAACGTGTCCGCCCCCCCCCCCCCCCCCCCCCCCCCCCCGTCCAGGCCCAGCAGAGAGAACTGCACAAAGAAATGACGAACATCAAGTTTCCCTCCCTCTACGTGCAGGCTTTTTGCAGGTGTGGGTACGCCTCGCAGGCAAGACTCTCCACCGTCCTTATACCATCACTTGCCGGAGCTTGCTTTATGGCACCCTGGGCTGCAATGTGTTCCTTGCCCATGTACGAGGACGCTTCCAACGGGTCAACCAAGACGACCTCCCCTCCATAGTCTGCTCCAGCCCTGACTGCTTGCAACTGCACACTGCTAACACCATGTCTCACGCTTTCTTGGATTGCCCTGATTCTGCTCCTGTCATAGCCTGGCTCCTTTCCACTTGGGAGACTCTCACCGGTGGGCAGCGCCTTCCTCGTTGCCCCTTCTTCCTCCTCGGTGACAACATCACCCTTTGCCCGGGACACTCCCTCCTCTACCCTATGGTTGTAGTCCTGGCGCCTTCTGTCAAGATTGGTGGCGTGGCCTAGATTGCTCTCTCACTGTGGCTTCCTTTGCAAGCTTATGGGCCACCCCCCCGATCTTTTTCACCATGATTGGGGTCATTCCCGGTGACCAGGAGCCTGATACCCGCACCATGGAAATGACAATTCCCATGGCCCCAGCGCTCCATACAATCCCAGACTCTGTCCCAGACCCGGATCAAGACATAGACCTAGGCCAAGCTTCAGATATAGACAATGATCTCGACCCTGACCAAGATCCGGCCCATACCCTTGATCTAGACCTTGATCTAGACCCTGACCCAGATCCAGCCCAAGCCCTAGCTCTAGACCCTGTCTCAGATCCAGCCCAAGCCCAAGATCTGGACCCTGATGTAGCCCCTGATCCGGATCCAGCCCAAGCCCCAGATCTAGACCTCGATCTAGACCCTGACCCAGATCAGGATCAGGTGCCTGACTTGGACACAGCTCACGACCACGTTCCAGATCTAGGTCTAGATCTGGACCAAGATCAAGGTCCAGATCTGAGCTAAGATCCAGATCCAGATCTAGATCTTGATGCTGTTTCTGTCTACATTCTTGTTGTTTACCTGACCAGGCCAGTCTTTTAGGGTTTCGCTTTGCCTTAGGTTGTATTTCTTCTTTTCTGGTTGTGTCCCCGCTATTGGCTTGTTTACGCAGTTTCTCCCTCAGTTTGCTTCCCTCGTTCAGTTTCCACCCTTACTTCCCTCCATAGTTCCCCCCTTAGTTTCCTCCTTTGTTACCCCCCCCCCCCCCCCTTTTCGCATAATTTTCCTCCTAGTCCTCCTTAGTTTGCATCTCCTCTTTCAGTCTTCTGATCCTGTGACTGATAGAGAAGATGCAAGTCCTAGACCCTTCTCTTGGGTTTTCTGTTTTAAGGCTTCCTCCTTGGTTTGTTTGTCTTCTGTTCTTGTCCTCCTTTGTCCCTTCAGTCGTCCTTGTGGTGTCAGTCCCTTAGATGTCCCTTATCCGTTCTTGTCTTTTTCTTCGGTCTTTTCTCCTTGGTCACAAAGGGCTAGGTTTTATCAGTTGTGCCTTTTCCTGGTTCCCCCGTTTGTAAAAAAGAAAAAAACTCACTGCCCCATCACAGATCCCGTCATAAGACCTATCCTGGGTCCAACAGGCCGCATTCTAGGCATCGATGCTTTCAGTGGTCACTCCGCCATCACCATTTCTTTTTTTGCTTTCGTTACATTGTTACAATAGTATGTTTGGCAATAGATAGGACCAAGTCCATACTAGAGAGGATACCACATTTAAATGATTGCTCCATGGAACCATAAAGTAATCCGAGTATAATAGAGTCCAATTACAATTGCTGAAAGAACAATTGGCCTAACAAATCAGTCTTCTGATCCGGTGACTGTTAGAGGTTGCAATGTTTTGGCCCCCACCTTCATAGGTATTTTTTCTTAGTAGTCCTAGCCCCTTCTCTTAGGCTTCCTGTTTTTGGCTTCTTCCTTGCCTCTCTGATTTGTTTGTCTTCTGTTCCTGTCCTCCTTTGACCCTTAAGTCGCGCAGGTGGTGTCCATCCCTTAGCTGTCCCTTAGCTGTTCTTGTCTTTTTCTTTGGTCTTTTCTCCTTGGTCACAAAGGGCTAGGTTTTATCAGTTGCGCCTTTTCCTGGTTCCCCCCTTTGTAAAAAAAAAAAAAAAAAACTGGGTGCTATATCAGCCAATGGTGTCTTTGGCACACATTTTTTTTTTTTAAGTTGTGAAAGGACTTATACCCCAGGGGGTGGGTCTCCCGACACAAACCAGCGACACAGAGGATTCAGTTTGAATGGTGGTGCCACTCCTACAATATGCAAAGTAGGCGCACTTAGGGCTTGGGATGGAGTGGGCCTACTTGATGCCTACTAGTAGTAGTCCCGAAGTCCCGCACGCGATGCCAATGACACGGCCAATGACACCAGCACCCAATGGAGTGGGCCTACTAGGTGCCTACTAGAAGTAGTCCTGCCTGGGTGGGGGCCTACTCTGTAGTCCCTCACGTGAGGTTGTGGTTTCGTGGTTTTGATGGTGGAGGGGGCAGACCAGAACGGCTTCTTAGCTCGTTATTTTGCGAGTTGCTTATTTCTCTGTTGTCGCAAGACAACCCTTCAATTCGAGATGCAAATACATCAGACCAAGAAGAAACGATGATGATGCATCCCGAGGCCAGGGTTGTGTAGTACGGATACGGATACGGTTACGGATACGGATACGGATACGGATACGGTACGGATTTGGTACGGGTTTTAGAAGTGAGTACGGTTTGAGTACGGTACGGTTTTTAGAAATACCGTATGCGCAACATGTAATGGCAAGAATAAACATTGGCAAATGTGTTTTTTAACCTTATTTCATGGATCACAAATGTGTGGCAAAACTAATTTGGCAAAGGGTTTGGGTCTGGGACTTGCTCAAGGTTTGACTTGGAAACATTTGACAAAGGTCCATTTTGCTTGTTACATTTCCTTCTTCCATGTTCAAGGTAGGTTGCTTGGGAATGCTTTATAAAATAGTTCCTCTTGGTCTAGTCTGGAGAAGAAATTCTTCAAATCAGGGCTCTGTCTGGCTAACGACTGAGGACATCTGATAACCTCGTTAGTAATGTTGGTGGTGTTTTGGGGGGGGGGGGGGGGGGGGGGGGGGGGGGGGGAATGGTCGGTGCATCGAATCTTTTTGGTGAGATACATATAGGTGGCAAGAGACCTCCAGATGTAGTAGCCCAGGCTCGGGGCAGATCCTTGCAACGGAGCGGTGGTGGGCGAATCACCCTTCGGGTCGGGGACATAGAAACGTGGCATCCGGCTAGCGTTCAAACCGCTGCCGTTCAACCCGCTGGCGGTCAAACCAGTCAGTGCGATAGGCGCGACCAGCTTCGACAGGCGCGACCAGCTTCAATAGGCGCGACTAGCTCATTGTATCTCGAAATCAGTGCATGCAAGGAATGATCAAGGCGATCTGGACCAGTCGAACTGAGTTTGTTTGAATCGACGGTGTTGGAAAACGTGGCAAACGCCGGTGACCCAGGACCGGCTCACTTACGTGCTGAAACGACGTTGGCAAATGGTCGTTTGCCAAATCATTTGCCATTACAAGTTGCGCATACGGTATAACATTCCCTGACCTGAAAACCTTTTTGTTTTTTCAAATTTTACCTTGGTTCTAGTTGAAACACGTAGAGGGTATTCCAGGCTTTCCAGTGGTATGCTGATCATGTCAAAATTCGAAGGCAGCAAAACGTTATGCCACTTTGTATCACGGAACTGACTGTGCATTTTTTTTTTTTTTTTTACAAAGGGGGGAACCAGGAAAAGGCGCAACTGATAAAACCTAGCCCTTTGTGACCAAGGAGAAAATACCAAAGAAAAAGACTTGAACGGCTAAGGGACAGCTAAGGGACAGACACCACCTGGGCGACTAAAGGGACAAAGGAGGACAGGAACATAAGACAAACAAACTAGAGAGGCAAGGAAGAAGCCCAAAACAGGAAGCCCAAGAGAAGGGGCTAGGACCACTAAGAAAAAAGACCTATGAAGGGGGGGGCCAAAACATTGCAATCTCTAACAGTCACCGGATGAGAAGACTGAAAGAGGAGATGCAAACTAAGGAGGACGAAAAGGAAAACTATGCGAGAAACTAAGAGAAAAAAGGGGGGGAGGGGTGTGTGTGGGGGGGGGGGGACGAAGGAAGCAACTGGGGGGGAAACTAAGGAGGCAACAAAGGGTGGAAACTGAACTAGGGGAAGCAAACTAAGGGAGAAACTGCGAAAACAAGCCAAAAGCAGGGAGGCAACCAGAAAAGATGAAAGACACCTGGTAGCAAAGCGAAAACCTAGAAGATTGGTCTGGTCAGGTAAACAACAGGAATGAGGACAGAGACAGTGTCAAGATCTAGATCTAGTGATGTGAGTACGGACCGTACGCGTACTCAATTTTCAGGAAATCGAATACGGTTCGGATTTATGGTGCGTACTGTCCGTACTACACAACCCTGCCCGAGGCGAGTGACAAAAACTTGAGCTTGAACTTGGGAGAAGAAGAAGAAGAAGAAGAAACGATGATGCATCAGACCAAGCCAATACATTTGACCAAGCCAATCATGGATATTGCAATCTTGAACTTGAACTTGGTTACATAGCTGAGAGATACCAACCCACGACCAAACGAACATTCACCACTACCCCTGTTGACCACGGCAGACAAGCTCCCTGCCATGGTCGTTAGAGGCGGAATCAAGGAGACATAACTAGAGAACCACCCGAGGGCAGAGATCCGACAGTACTTCCCTAGAAGGTTTGCTTAGGGCCAGGACGCCAAAATACTGAGGAATCGAACCTCACCACCCCCTTCCTACTCTTGCAATTAGGGTCGATACAGCAAGGGTACTGTAGATCACAAGGGATGTAGAACACACCACATTTGTAACTCAGCCTGCGTGTCCTGCGATCTAACGCCGCCCCCTAACCGCTAAGGTGAACCTCAGCAAGACAGGAAAAGAGCAATCTCCGGTGGAACTGTCTATCAGCTTGGATAACACTCCGGAGAGTGGACTTTGTGTGTGCAGCACGCCAATCTATAAATGCGGAGACGAGAATAAGTTACAAGCACAGGAGACCCATTAAGGGGCACCAGTGGAGGAAAGGGGGCGGTAGCCTAGAACCTGATCAGGGTACAGGCTAGACAGCGCGTGTCAGAAGAACCGATGACGCAGTCAACAGGAAGCTGACATAGTACTGTCAGGACCGATAGTTCTAAGGGAGTACACAAGGAGTCACCAAGACATAAAATAAGCGAGAGCACCGCTATTCATGCTGATACTCCACCTATGACGCAGGTGACATACAATACTAGTACTCCACCTATGGCACTGGGGACATAGAACCATAAACTGGTAGCAAACAAAAATTATTAAGGAACGGCGGAAAAACAGGAAACCAGAAGAAAGCCTTGTCTAAAATAAAAGGATGAGAAAGGATGAACCAAAAACCACTGTAGTACTCCGAAAATGTAGCAGCAAAAAACTTGGGTCATACCGAGCTGAGCTGAGACCAAAAAGGAAATGTAACCATCCATGGTAAGCGCAAAAATACTATTCATCCAGAGTAGTAGGTACCAAACCAGAAAATCACAGGGAGGCCAAACAGAAATCAATCCTAATACCAAAGGAAGGGGAACAACGGTGACTGAAAGAACCGAGAACTTAACCTAAAGAGAAGACTGAAAAAATCGTATATCAAAGTTGGGGAACAACGGTATAGAAAACCCGATCCGGGAATAGGAACCTAACGCCAATCAATGATAACCAAAGAGACGGATTGAAATATCGTGTGAGCGCAGCACACGAGAGAATCAAAGCCTAAAGGACGCAGACAAGAGGACACTAAAGACTACGATGGAAGAAAAAAAGTCGATGGAAAAATCCACTACCTTCAAAACTATTCTTAGCATAGAATTCATGACTAGGTTGGGATGAAAAAACCATGATGAACTGGTTTCTCACTCAAAGATGGAAGTAAGAAGATGTATGAAAGTTAATTATCATAAATCCCCAGCTACGGCACTAACGAAAAACAGACTAAGAGGTGGGTATCGCACCGCAAAGAACTCATGCACTCAAGACAAACCAAGCGCCTAACCACAAGCAAACCAAACCTGCAGTAACTGAAAAAATCCAAAGGATGCGAAGTTAAAATTTTCAAGAAACTTGTAACCAACAAAGGAAACACAGTTCAATGAACAATAGAAGGGTAGATGTACAACCATAGTACATAAAACCTATTGTCCACCTGAAAAATAGGAAACGCAGAAAAAAGGACTTCAAAGAATTTACTGCAAAGGAAGGAATGAAAGGGCGCTTGAAATACACTCGGAAAACAAGAAAGAGGTGAGCGGCGGTACATCTGCAAGTACAACTGCAAGATTACCCAGCCCACCAATTCACAGTAAAATCCGAAGGGAAACAACTACTACACTCCCCAAAAAGTTCCAATCACATGAGGGGCTGGTGATCTAAAAACAGTGTGGAGTAAAAAGAAATAGCTAATCTATGATGAGCTCCACCGAACGAACCATCTGCCTATGGAACTAAGAGTCAGAAACCATCAAGACGCTATAACCGTGGTCTGAATTAAGTACCACCTTCCACCAAAACCAAGAAAGACAGCTGAAAGGAAGCTGCCTAAACAAAGCGTCGTAACGCTCCACCAATCTAGACTACCCTATAAGTCAGTCTAGGAGGTGCTGAGGAATAGGCACTCACACATAGGGCCATGTTAACCTACGTATGAGAACCAGCAGCACCTAAAACAATGAATCCTGGGTTGACTGTAACACCCCAGCCATACGCAGTATCAAGCTAGACCAGTGTTCAAGATCATCACTTACCCATTCGGCAACGGCTACATCATCACATGGGCTTGACCCGAGTAATCCACCAGGGACGACAGGAGGCGTAGGAATTATCGACACCCGCGAGCCATCCGAGGTGGTCGGAGGTTGGCGACTATTAGTCAATGGACCTGATCCAGGTACCACTATGATCGAAGGCTGTCTAAATCCTAAAGCTTCACCGCTAAAACGTGGCACAGAGGAGGGCTTGGCGACCCCCTGAGATTCGGCTAAGATTATAGTTGGATATCCAACTCCCCCCCGCCCTAAAACTTCACACACAATACAGCAAGATCAGGCCCTGGTCTAGAATGCAACAATGATACATCCAGCCAGGCCAGCCAACAACAATTGGGGTTGTTAAAGGGCGTAGGGAATTACCGGTAACACATAACATATCACCGTTTGATGACAGGAGGGATGCAAGCGGGCACGGGGACCCATACTAAAGGGAGAACCCAGGAAGACAGTTTAGAACTGAACTGGAGATAGAGAGTACATCACTACTCACTACTAACTGGCGCAACATTGGAAACCCAAATATAATAACCCTTACTCACCAGGGAATACCCAACCAGTCTACCAAATAATGCCTTTCTAACTAGCTTGTTGCGTGACTGCCCAATACTAAGATTACATAGCAAGGGCAACCAAACAAACGCAACAACGACACATCAGGTGCAACCCCAAAGAAAAGCTCCGAAGGAGTCTTGTCTCCCTAGATGAACACGCGATTGCAAAGATAACACACTAGCACCATGCTGAGCAGTGTCATCATCAACAACTCATGCATGCCCCAACTAATCGAGATCAACCATGCCTCTATACCACTTAACTAAAAATTCCTAAGCCCTATCAGAACTCAAACACTTGAACCCAAACTCACGTAGCTAAGGCATACACCTAAGGGGGGAACCAGGGGCACGGGAAGACAAAGTAGTAACCTCTGTCGAACCACGGAACGCACCCAGGGGTCACAAGGAGCCTAAGAGAGAAAAATATCCACCAAGATATCATGCTAAAGATCCTCCACGGCCGCTGGACTAGGGCCAGGACGGCGTCCACTGCGGCCTGTAGCATGGGCAAAGTCCGGCGCTGCGAGACCTGGGATCACAGAAGGTGGGGAGGCGTTAAGTCGAAGTCGAGATTTGAGGTATGGGAAAAAGGAGACGAGAATGACAGTGCAGCAAGTCACACCTGGTGCAGAAAATCGCACCAATCGCACCAATGGCAGAAAATCGCAAATCGCAAGGGCAGAATTCGAACATTTATCGCTAGGATGCGAAGAGCAGAGCCGAGGCATGTAAAGGTCCTAATATCCCGCCGTCGATGATCAGTCAATCCCAAGTCCCCCCCTCTATCGCTCGACTCACCCGGTTGGGGGGTAGAGGGAGCAGCACCCGTAGTGGTGCTGACCATACCCCCCTGCTTCCTACCACCTCCAGAATCTCCAGGTCCAGACGCGTAGGTCGTCCTCCTCTGGCGAACCCTACGGCAGTGCCGGCGATCCGCCAGCTTGATCGAAAAAATTCTCCAGAAGGTAGCACAGAGCCACTAGAGCGCAAGCTCGTGCCAGTAGCCGACCATCGGCTGGGCAGAGCAAAGGGGGCAAAGACGACGCAGACATCAGCAGGGAGCTTGGTCGGCTTGGCAACCTCCGGTATGCAGGCAGAGCCTCAAACACCGGAGAAAGGTTAGCGACGTCAAGGACGCGAGCAGACGAAGACGGGGTATCTCCACCGATGTCCAGGCTAGTCGCCGACTTGAGTCTGCACGTCACAGTCATCTACGACAGACGGGAGGAGGCGACAGACGGCAGGGGAGGAAAAAAGGAAGAGAAGATGGAAGGAAGAGGAATGACCGGGGGGGGTTACTTCCACGATGGCGGAAGGACTCTCATGACCGCTAGCAGAGGCAGCTGGTGCACAAACGTCTAGCCAATCATCAAGAGGAGCCGTTCCTCCGTTGGAAGGATTGGTCGCAGCCATCGCTGAGAATGATACTGCGCATCCCGCGCGTCGAGGAAAGACCATCCATGTCATGGAGTTTCTCAAAATGGCGGGAGGTCCTCGCGGAAGTTGCATCGCAAAGCAGTGGTAGTAAATAAAGGGCCGTAAAACCTATCAGCTTGGATAACACTCCGGAGAGTGGACTTTGTGTGTGCAGCACGCCAATCTATAAATGCGGAGACGAGAATAAGTTACAAGCACAGGAGACCCATTAAGGGGCACCAGTGGAGGAAAGGGGGCGGTAGCCTAGAACCTGATCAGGGTACAGGCTAGACAGCGCGTGTCAGAAGAACCGATGACGCAGTCAACAGGAAGCTGACATAGTACTGTCAGGACCGATAGTTCTAAGGGAGTACACAAGGAGTCACCAAGACATAAAACAAGCGAGAGCACCGCTATTCATGCTGATACTGTCGTCATGTGCATGGGTAGACGGTCGGTTAGTAGTATCAGTGCGTGGCGGATTCTTTTTTTTTTTACAAAGGGGGGAACCAGGAAAAGGCGCAACTGATAAAAACTAGCCCTCTGTTGCCCCCAGTTACTAAGTAGTCTGGCAGTGTTTTTGCAAACCCAGAAAGAAGGTGTCAAAACTAGTTAGAAGGATAAAGGGCAGTAGTCGCGGGAAGCGGTCAAAACTAGACACAGGTAGCGGCGGGCAGAAAAAAGCGACGGCAGCTACTCTACCGGGTCATCGACTCCGACAGCGAGGCCACGACAATCATCCCCAATTTTTTGCGTATAGACTACCCCCCCAGGTTTTTGCTGTCGTGGCTTCCTTCCTGGTGGCGTCCTAGCTGTCAAGTGAGTGAGTGCTCGATCATAGCTGCCGTCGCTTTCTTGCCGACGGCTCAGGTTTCTTCTTCTAGGTTTCGGCTCAGCTATATAACAGGATGCCCCAGGCAAGTGATCCACTTACCCTCCTCGTCTGAGTTCCTCTCTCGATCGCCTGTGCTGGTGAGTTCCCTATCCTGGTGAGTTCCTGATCTGCGGCCCATGATTGATTTGCCGCAACTCCCCTAATTGTCTGAGTATTAGCATTATCTAATACCTCACTCTCCTTCTCCCCACTCGATCACAGGTCCTCGTGCATCCAACCACGTCCCCCTTGTCCGAGTTTGTTGCTCCACCCACCTGCCGATCGTCTGCGGATTTCCTGCGTGTGCCCCCTACCCAGCGATCTATATATCTCACTGGTGAGTGATTCACCTGCCGCTCCTTATATATTTGCCGCGCATCTCCCCGAGCTCTACTCAGAGTTTCGAGGTAGTCTGCGTCATTTATATATTTCAGACTGCCTCTCCCTATCTCCTGATTGTTTGATTATTAGCATTATCTAACCCCCCTCCCCCTCCTTCTCCCCACAGGTCCTCGTGCATCCAACCACGTCCATAGAACGCGACTTGTTGCTCAACTCACCTGCCGATTTGTGGATTTCCTGCGCGTTCCCCCCACCCTGCGAATTATTGTACATCTTATCGGTGAGTGATTCACCAGCCGGCATAGATGACCCTCTTGGACCGATTGCTTCTTGAATCGTCTCCTCGCTTTTTGTACGCGTTTCATTATTAGCCTGCTAGAGAAATTAGCTTGATTCCATGGCAGTGTGCGACATTTTTCTGTGTCAGACTGCCTCTCCATCTCCATGACGTTCCATTCAACCACTCGCATTTCCCAGCCACAATAATAATTAGACTCTTCACTTCTCCCCTCCCCCGCCGCCCCCCCCCCCCTCGTCATGCAGGTTTCCAGTGTTCTACGCATCGCTAAGCATATAGAGGCTTCACTCGGGACCACATCCTTTTCATCGGTGAGTTATGAAAGCACTCTTGAGCCGATCGCCTTATCGGATACTGCTGGACAATCCTGATTTGACTCATATATCGTTGCCAAGCGAGGATCCGTAAGATTCGTCATACAAGGACCATGTCTAGGCATCCGGTGAAGTTTTGATTGTGTTGTCCGAGGACCCCCTCTCCCAACTCACGCCAAAATGGCTTAGCGTATGCAGCTCGTGTTCACATGCCAGATCAAACGTTGTTTACTACTAGTAGTTGCTTATCTCCATCGCCTAATCGCCATATTCTTTGATTCCCTCTCCTTTAGGCCGATCAGCTCATTTGCAATGTAGTAGACACAAAGCATCCTTAATGCAGCCTGGAGCTTGTACGGGAGCTGGCGACCTAGTATTTATAGCCCCTTGAGTCTCGTCCTTGGGACAATCGGGATTTTGCGACCGAACCCAGGTTCAGTAGGAAATCGGCACAGTTCACACATGCTAGGATTTACACGTGCCTTGCTCCTCCATTGCGTTACTGCTTGCATGCTTCCTTTTCGTGTGCAAGCGCGACTTTACTGCGATTCTCACGCATTTCACTATATTTTGCCTTTCGACGACAGTGCCCTCCTTATTATTAATCCAACTGCCATGCACTCGTACCTTCAGCACGCCAGCTTGGCCCTTCATTCCCGATCCTGTCGAACTGCTTGTTGATATCATGTAGATAAAGTAGTGGAAAGGACTCAAGTACATTGTTCATAGGACAAGCTGTACGGCACATAGGATACGCTGTATGTCCTATCACGTTTGGAACCATTGGCCGGCTTAGCGAAATTAATTATTTGCACTGCAGATGGGGCCTATGGGTCGTAAACGAATGGCTCCAAAGCGGGTGCAGGCTGCTTCTATCGATGAAGTTTTGAGCCAGGTTGAAAAAGAAGCTGAGTACTTCGACGAGGATCTTGACGTTTTCGAGGAGGAAGACGATGCATATGATCCCAGCGACAAGGTTGACGTTGTGGATATGGAGAACCTTGCTGAGTACCGCAAAAAGTCGCAGAAGCAGAGGACGCGAGATACGTACGCATCCGGACTGAAGACCATCAAGGTAGGAACAAGTTCGCATGAACGACTGTTAAATTAAGCACCTGTCGATTCTGAAGCACCATCTCGTACCCACGCAGAAAATACTGAAGGATAATGACCGGAGCAGAGCCATGGAGTCAGACCTCACTGCGAGTGATGCGGCCTACTTCATGAGACTTCTGCATGACGCCTTAGTGGCCGGGAAGCTCGAATATGTAAGTCCTCTCCTGCTTCTGCGAATTATTTCCCCCATTGCGTTGTGCTGCGCCGTTGTGTACAATGGTGTGAGTGAGCTCTGCTGATGCCTGGCCCACCCACACATCCTCCCGCCTGCAGGCCTACAATCAGTGAGGGGTTTCCACAATGCCTTGGCAGATGTTTGGAAGACGCAAGGCCTCAGTAACAAAGAGTCGCTGATGGTGGAAGGTGGGAGGTACCTCGCAGATCTCATGGACTATGAGCCTTACAGGGTTCTGAAGATTGCTGTTCTGAGGGGCATTGAGGATTCAGACAGGTTGGTTATAGCATTCTGCTTTATGTTGCCTTCACTGCTACAGTGCCATGTGTGCTGGGCAGCGCCATTGTGTGGGTGTTGTGTGTGTGTGTGTGGGGGGGGGGGGGGGGGGGGGGGGGGGGGCACTGATGTGCAATATAATATATTAACGCTACCTTGTGCCCTAACTTCGCAGGCCAGCCAATGAGGACCCAGCCAAGGGTACCGCAGCTGACTGTTACACCACCGACCAGTTTGACAAGCTGATGAAGATGACGTACGAGCTGCGCAATCAGTGGTTCTGGCAGTG
Source organism: Chlamydomonas sp. ICE-L (assembly GCA_013435795.1). Taxonomy (NCBI): domain Eukaryota; kingdom Viridiplantae; phylum Chlorophyta; class Chlorophyceae; order Chlamydomonadales; family Chlamydomonadaceae; genus Chlamydomonas; species Chlamydomonas sp. ICE-L. The sequence continues at coordinate 116,369 of JACBWV010000775.1, forward strand.
AGTAATCAACACCATGCTGCACCCCTCAACACCATGCTGCACCCTCAACACCATGCTGCACCCCTATCAACCACCATTGCTGCACCCCTCAACACATGCTGCACCCCTCAAACCTCTGCCCCCTCAACACCATGCTGCACCTCTCAACACCATGCTGCACCCCTCACACCATGCTGCACCCTCTCAACACCATGGCCTGCACCCTCGACACATGCTGCACCCCTCAACACCATGCTGACCACCTCTCCACCACCATGCTTTGCACCCTCCAACCACAGGCGGTACTCTCTCAAAACATTTGTGGCCCTCTCAACACATGCTGCACCTCTCTGCATTTGTTTGGGTCCATGGGGGGGTACGTAGGCCGTAGTGTGGTGTCCATGTGGGGGTCGAGGCCCGTGGTGTGGGTCCATGGGTGGGGGTCGGTTCGAGGGACGTGGTGTGGTCCATGGGGGTGGGAGGGCAGTGGGTTGTGGGTCCATGGGGGGGTAGAGGTCCAGTGGGTGTGGGGTTCCATGGGGGGGTATTAAGTAGGCAGTGGTGTGGGGTCCATAGGGGGGGTAAGGGTAGTGGTGTGGGTCCATGGTGGAGGGGGTATAGAGGCAGTGGTGTGGGGTCATGGGGGGGGGTTAGAGGGCAGTGGTGTGGGTCCATGGGGGGGTGTAGCGTGCCGTGGGTGGGTCCATGGGGGGTTAGAATGAGGGCTAGTTGGTGGGGTCCATGGAGGAGGGGTAGCGGGCAGTGGTGTGGGTCCATGGGCGGTAGAGGGCAGGGTGGGTTCCCTGGGGGGTTAGTAGGCAGTGGTGTGGTAGGGTCCATGATGTGGTTTAGTGGGAAGTGGTTGTGGCGTCCATGGGGGGGTAGGGGGCAGTGGTGGCGGCCCCTAGGCAGTAGAGGTAGTGGTGTGGGTGTGGTGGGGGGGGGGGGGGGGGGGGGGGGACTCCACACTATACGAACAACCTCCCTCAATTTATTAGGTGGCTCATGCGTCGGGGACCTTGCAGCTGTCGTGATGAATCGCTTCACCGTTATGGGCCGGCACAAGTTTCTTACGGATGTATTTCCCAGTCATCAAAGCGCAACCACAACCGTGTTTTGCATGGTGGGGTGGCCTCTGAGTGTGGAAGCCAACCCAACCTTTTCTGCCTAAGTGGCTAGGCGGTTTCCATGTCGTGCTACAGTACCTCGGCCAAAGGGATCTGCAAAGTGGACATAACAGGAGCTCCTACAGTACAAACCAACGGCTTCTTACTTCTCCGACTTTACAACTTTGCACCAGGTACGCCCTTCTTGTACCTCTCCTCCTTCTTCTCCTCTTCCTCCTCCTCCTCCTCCAACTCCAATTCCAACTCCTCCTCCTCCTCCTCTCTCCTCCCCCTCCTCCTCCAGCCTTGTATCCTTGTTGTTCTTCCCCATCATCCATTTGTACCTTCCTTTATTCATTTATTTGTATGTTTGCATCACTCTTCTACAGGCCTGGGACCTGTATACCGTTGGGAAGCCTATCACCCTGGCGCCATTGGCCGACTTGGAGTTGGCTTGGGAAGAGAAGAAACCGGACGTTAGATGGTAATGCAAACAACGTTGGTGGGAGTGTTGTTTTCATATGGCAAGGGGTGGGTGGGACGGGGTGGGAGTGGCTTGTGTGTGTTGGTGATGGTGGTGTGGTGGTGTATGTGGGTGGGTGGAGTGGGGGGGGGGGGGGGGGAGGGGGGGGGCGCAAAAACGGCAGGATCATTAGAACAAGCATGGCATAAATAGAGTGCTTTAGAGGTCCAAAGTGGTGCCAATTGACCACCCTTACCACGGCCCTCCCCTACTTATGGGTGGTCTCAGAATGTCATTTGGAGGTCTGAGTAAAAAGTTAGCACACACAAAATGAGGGCTGCCCCCCCCCTCCCCCCCCCCCCCCCCCCCCCTAAATGAGGTGCTCAGAATGATGTGTAATGTACCTTTAAATATCGCCATGATACATGCGAATACAGCCCTGTTCTCTGAAAAAACTATCGGCATTACCCGGCATCACTGAACTTTTTGAGGCCTGGGCTTCCTCTTGCATATTGTGAAAAGATATGGGGTAACCGGCAATCACAGTATTCTTTAAAAGGGCTTTGTTAGGTACTATGAACAGTGCTAAAAAACCATTGACAAAAGAAGGGAAAGGGACAATATTGAGGAAGAGACAGGGGGGATTTAGTGGACGGTGGCGGGAATTAGGAAAGGGAAATGAACAGGGCAAAGAGAGAAATAGATTAAGGAGAGATGGAGGCAAAGTTGGGCCATGTGGAAACGGAGATAGGTAAATGCGACTAAAAGGAAACCGGAATGGGATGATAGGGTGGTGAAGTGGGGATTTCTAGGGGAAGAAGAGGGGAAAAAATGACTGGTGGTCGGACATTCTTAAAGAATTAAGAAGACTGCTTTGTAAAAAAAAAAAAAACGCACAAAGTTGTTTGACCTTATGGAAATAAAAAGATCTACCCCAAACTCAACAAAACAACATGTTTGAACACCAGCAGTTAATAGACTGTTTGTTATTACCCATCTTACAGACCTACCCAACCAACACAAACTAACCATCCAACATACACTACCCCGTGCACACAGATCCCCCAGGTGACGGAATATGTTTGGGGTGGATGCTACGTCCAACGCAGATATTAATGGCATGAGTCTGGCGAAAGTGCAGCCAGTGTTGTTGAACCGCTCCCCTGTGCGTCCCCTTTTGCGCCCGCCTTTCTATGACAGTTCTCCCGTTACCGCCCAAGCCCCCTTGGGCCTTGTCTCGTACAGCTAGGCAGTTGCTTTACAGCTGGGGAGCACCCACCCTCATCTCCAGAAACCCAATTGGATTTGTGTCTTTCTTACACGAGCTTAGATTGATCAAGATTTCTGACGATGAATTGTAAGGCTCATGCCAATACATGCACGACGAGACTCTTTCCCAGATTTTCTCGAAGGTGTCACCGAAGGAAGGGGGCCGGCACGAGTGTCGAAAGCTGAGGTAAGGGAGCGACAAATACTTTACTACTTTACTATTACTAACTGCGCCACTGAAATTTACCTGGTCATTGGTTAGTATCCAATAAGAAGCTTGGCCTTGATAACGTAATCAATTTTAGGGGGCGTGGTCTAACCAACAAATAACATATGTTTCAACCAGCGTTTGCACTTGGTACCACCCAGTCACTCCAGCTCTGGCAAACACTGCCAGCAATAACAATCCCATCCACCATATAACTCCAACGCAGATGAATCGTTTCCCCCACTCAGGTTCGGAGACGACTGCCCATGGAAACAGCTACAAGCATGAACTCGCAAGGTCCAGAGGTTTGAGGCAACGGCTCTTTTCCTTAACACCTACCTAAGAAGACAGTGAAGGCTAAGCTGAAGGCGAGGGGCCTAGAGATGTCACCGACAAGCACAAGCGTGCTGCCGACAACAGGACTAGCAGAGCCCCTCCCTAGCTAACCAAGGCTTCTGCAAGGACTTCCTCCTCCTTGGGGGGGTACCATTCGAAGGGACCCCCCCAAGGTCATCCTCCTTAGGGGGGGTACCAACAAGGGACCAAGATACGTCCGCTTAGACCTAGATCAGAGCTGTGCTCCCTCCTAGCAAAGCGCAGTGTATTGATCGAATGAGCCCCCCCCAGCTCTGCTGCCCTGAACGCAACCAATTTATAAAGCCACAACCCTTCCTTCTGGCAACGACCCTCCCCACGTTTGCGTCCTGCGACGCAACAGACCCACGTTGGCTCTGCGACGGGGACGCAGCGTCCTCAACAACCCTGGTATTTGATTTTTTGTATTCTACTTGGCTAGTCCCTTCCCTTGATGGGGGGGGGGGGGGGGTGGGGGGGGGTGGGGGGGGGGGGGGGGGTGGGGGGGGGGGTGGTGGGGGGGTGGGGAGCTAGACCAAGTAAGGGGCAAGACCGCCCTCGCGGCATGTAGTGATTTTTCATCACGTCTGATTTTCTGCCGTTGATTTTCTGCATAGTTGTGTTTTCGTGCAGGTCTACGCGCCCTTGCTGCACTCTCTTTATAGGACGTGGCGCACTCACTGTGGTTAACGACAGGGTGTGTAGTCTCAATAAAGTCTGAAGGCTGCTGCATATCTCTTATGCCTACTGTAGTTCAGTTATTCAGTACCCCTGGCCAGTACCACACACGTACATGCCTACTGTACTTGGTGGGATCCGATACATGGCTCACCCTGATTCCCACCCCATTCCATCCATCAGGCCTGGGGTTTCCTAGTAAAGACTACCTCCCGTAGCTCTTAGGACAAGGTTGTCATCTTGTGTATTACATGTTGATGGCCGGCAGACTTTGAGTGCTTTTATGTATACATCTGCAATTGTATTGGGCAGTTGTATTGTGTGTTTGAGTTGTGCAGGTTTTGTCCTAGAAGCTTTTCCCAGGGTGGAAATTACTTTCACTTCGCTTGGAATGAATTTAAATTCAGTGCTAGTTGTTTTGTCTAGGCATTGGCTGAATTAAAATATTTCCTGTCATTGTTCTTCGACTTATCTACTGTGGGGCTTGAGTTTGGGCTATTATTCTTTTAGTCGGAATTTTTTAGTTTGAGTTCATTGTGTCCTTTGGTGTGAGATTTTCTGATATGATATTTCTTTGACAGTTAAACAGGTAGAGTGTCAGCGTTACCTGTTTTATGGTTCTACCTTTCTTCACGTGTCCTCTCAATACCGGCAACCCTACATCTCCCATAGGGGGGCTCCTACCACCCTCTGTTCTAAGCATCTATTGTAACACAGTGTCTGGATAATCAAAGTCGCGCTCCTTGGCTTCTATCGCATCCACAGAACTCCAATAGTCGTGTCCTGTTTGCCCATCTGACGCTCTTCAAATGTAACGTTCGTCACTTTGTGAGGTGTGTCCACTTTAATTTTCCTGTTTACCCATCCGACGTGGCTCTTATGCATCTTCCATCACTTAGTTTGGCGTGTCCTTTATTTGTCTTTGCCTGTTTGCCCATACGACTCTTCTCCAATGTAACGTTCGTCACTTTGTGAGGTTTGTCCTTCATTTTAATTGGCCTGTTAACCCATCCAACTCAGCTCTTATACAACTTCCATCACTTTGGTAGGCGTGTCCTTTATTTGTCTCGGCCTGTTTGCCCACATGAGGCAGCTCATATGTACCGTTCGTCACTTGGTGGGGTGTGACCTTCATTTTAATTGGCCTGTTGACCCATCCAACGCGGCTCTTATGCAACTTCCATCGCTTTTTTAGGCGTGTCCTATATTTGTCTTGGCCTGTTTACCCATATGACGCAGCTCGTATGTAACGTTCGTCACTGTGTGTGAGTCCTTTATTTAATTGGTCTGTTTACCCATCAGACGCAGCTCTTATGCACCTTCCATCATTTGGTAAGGCGTGCCCTTTATTTATTGGCCTGTTTGCCTATCTGACGCTGCTCTATGTAACGTTCGACACTTCGTGAGGTGTGTCCTTTATTATTAAACATTCATGATGAGAGGTGGTAGAAAATTGGAGGTGGTAGTGGACTGTGCGGAAAATATTACAAGCAACAAATCCACCTGCCTCTGGTGACCAAGAGGATCACAGACTTGGTACACTTATTGTAATGGATGTTACATAAAAGAGGAGCTGTACAATGGAGATATCACGCTTCTATTCAATTTGATATGTCACACAGTATTGGCAATCGCAATTTCAACTCAAACCAACAAGCTAACAAAAATACTAGGGGGGCATCATGCTATTCTTGTGGCTCGTTCAATTTGTCCACCTTGTCCTCATTTCCTGGGACATCTGCATTTGAAACATCATATTGATATTCTCACCCACCTGTTTGATTCTCTTGTACAACCTATCCTGAATTTTGGCTGTGAGGTGTGGGCTCCTTCTATTCTGAACAACACACTTATCTCAAATGACCATGCTTGTGAGAAATGGCATAGAGGTATACTTAAACAAATGTTGGGTGTTTGTCAATCTACTACATCTAATATTATCATGGAAGAGCTGGGTAGAACCCCGTTGTGTTTTGCTTGGCTTAAACAAGCTTTGCGCTTCTGGAACAAGACCATACATAAAGAACCTGAGGATCTCATTAGAATGGCTCTTGAGGAATCTTTTGACTCCAACACTGGCTGGGTTCATGACTTGCGTTGTGCTCTCCACAAGCTAGGATCCAGTAAAAACATCAACATTTTGGAGGCTGTCGATGTCGAAGGTATTATGTCTGAAGTTTTTGAGTCATGGAGGTTTAAGTACCCAAGTGACACCAATGCAGTAAGAGACATCCCTGATGAGAGAAGGGTTGGCTTTAAACGCCTCCGATACCAAAAATGGTTCGCAGCCAACAGCAATGATGAGAATGGCTTGATTCCCTTTACATCCGCCTTACATAAGCAGGATCAGATTCGTTCTATAGCACAGTTTAGAATGGGTTCCCATTGGCTGAACACAGAAAGAATGAGGGTGGTGGATAGAGCACACATCCCTCGCTCAATGAGACACTGTCAAATGTGTGGGTTCCAAAAAACCTGAGGATGAAATGCATATGTTTGAGTGCCCTTTTTATAATGATATTCGCCTCCGCTACCAGAAGCTGTTTACAGATATTTATAGGCATGTCCATGAGGATACCGACTTAACCGTATGGAATGTGGAATTCTGCGATTCCACATTCAGAACCTTTATGAATGGAAATGGCACTAAGTCTTTTTGGAGCAACCTAGCCGACTATCTTTCTACTTGTAGAAGAGCAAGACAGGAAGCCCTGGACTGCTTAGTGGCACCGTAATTTATTATCCCTTTTTTTTCTTCTTGTGACTTCTCATTTGTTAGCTTCTTACCTCAGCCACTGTAAGTGGTTGAGATCTGGGTCCTGCTCTAGGGGTTTAATACCTACGCCACCAAAACGGTGGTTGGGAGTTTGGTTTGTGTGTCCTCGACACACCCCTGATGTAATGGGGTTTTTTGCTTTGTGGGTGCTTTTTCTTTTTGTTTAAAGCACAGAGTCTCATACACCCCTCGCGTGTCAAGTAGACTTTAACATGTAATGTAATGTAATGTAATGTAATAGTGGGTGGCATGTGGATCGTGCAAAAGGAACACGTCATGGTCAGTGCACATGCATGGCTGATACTAACCATGGACCCCCACTACGGCCAATGAACCCCAGTAATGCTTATGACCCCCCCCCCCCCCCCCCCCCCCCCCCCCCCCTTTCCCTCCCCTCCCCTTCCCACCTAGCGTACAAATAACACCCCTACACTCCCCTCCAATCTGACACAACCTCATCCACTCCACTCTTTCCATTCACTCCACTGCACTCAACTCCACTCCCCATACCACAAACAACCATCCCTCCCTCCCCTCCACCTCACACACCTACAAAAAAACTCCTTCACCTAAACCCTTCACATCCCTCCCTCACATCCCCCCACATAACACCCAACCAGGTTTACACTACAATCAACCCCAACATACCACCTCCACACAACTACCTACTCTCCCCTCCCCTAAAGTCCCCCCCACTCACTCAATCAAATTTAGTACATACACTACCCACCCTCTCCCCCCTCCCCTCAACCTAACTACAAAAACCTCCATCCCCTCCCCCCCCAAACTTAGCACACTCACTCCAACCACTAACATAAGCCCTCCCCTCACATACCATACCTCAGCCTAACCCACCTCCACTCACTCTTATGCTAATACCACTCACTACCACTCACGTAAAACCAGTAAACCATCCCCAACCTAACCGCAGGACCATAACAAAAGAAAAGACCAGAAAAGACCTCGGGGATGCCCCGTCGTTGGACCACCGCCCTCCCTCCCCTACCCGCTCCACTACCCTACCAACTACACACAATCTAACAACTACACCCAACAACCCTCCCCTCCACCTCTACCTAAACATCTCCCCTCCCCTCCCCTCCCATCCCCCTCCCCTCCCCTCCCCTAACATCCACCTAACACACCTCCACTCCACTCCCCTAAACTCCACCCCCACTCCACTAAAACCAATTTACTACCACGACCCTAAACCTAACAACCCTCCCCCCACCTCCCAACCCTCCACTCCACTAAACCTAACACACCTTCTCTCCCCTCACCTTCACCTAACATACCTCCACTCCACTCCACTCCACACAAGCTCACACACCTCCACTCCACTCCACTCCACTGAAGCTAACACACCTCCACTCCACTCAACTACACTACACCCACAAACCTCCCCTCCACTCCACCTAACCACCTCCACTCCACTCCACTCCACTCCACACAAGCTCACACACCTCCACTCCACTCCACTCACACTGAAGCTAACACACCGCCACTCCACTCAACTACACTACAAACCCACCACCCTCCCTCCACTCCACCTAACACCTCCACTCCACTCCACTCCACCTAACACACCTCCACTCAACTCCCCCCCTCTCCACTCCACTTAACTTTACTACACTACACCTACCCCCCCCACCCCCCACCCCCCCACCCACCCTCCACCTAACACACCTCCAGCCCGAATTGATGGTGCTGGACGTGCTGGTTGCGTACCCAGGCCCGAAAGCCTTTCAACTGGGTCCCGTCGCGCCGCTTCCCAATGCTTGGGTATGCATGTATACAACGCTTCAATATTTCCTTGCCTGGGCTAGCAATGGCACAGCGGGCGCTACCCTCAACAAGAGTGAAGAGCCTGGCATAGCCAGCCTTCTTTGCTGCCCGCCTCTGCCTTCTAAGCGCACGCGCCATATCAGCCATTTTGGTGTATGCGAGGATGGTTGAGTGGCGAAGATTTGGAATATTAAAGGCCTTACATCGCATGGGTGCGTAATTTTGGCTGCCAAGGAGAGGTTCTCAAGTTGCTGTCAACACATTATAGGGCTCGGAAGCTGCGTTTTTTATCACTCCTCGCGACCGGGAAGAAGAAGCGGTCGCCACGCCGAGGTGGCAGGCGATGGACAGGTAGGCCGGGCCTGTCGCCTACGGGCGGACACGGGCATGCCGCCTCTGGGTCCGATGGGGTCCACTTCGCTGTCCGTTCACCTTTTACATCCAAGCCCAGAGCGCAGATGCCAATCTTCCGATTTTCTGCCAGTTAGCGTGAAAGATGTATGATTGATATCTTAGCAGTGCATTACTCGAATTGCTTTCCATCAAATTTTATCGAGCTCCCCCCATCCCCCCCCCCCCCCCTGCCCCTCTCCTCCACAGGTCTTTGCAACAATCTCAATGGCTGTCTCTTCCAGCTTCTACGTGGTCCTCCTTACCATCGGTAGGTGTCCGCCAGATAATTCCAGCCCGTTGAAACCTGCAGCCCGTCAATCCTTAGCGCTTCAATAATCCTAGTTTTGAATGTACCGGCGTTCACTTCAATGGTGGTTGTGAATGTTAATCTGATGGTGCAAGTGTCCATTAACGTTGATTCTAGTGTTTTGGCATGTGTTTAATTGTGCATGTCTTGGTAAATGTTGCTCCATGTGTACGTGCATGTGTTCGATGGTGCATGTTGTACACGGTATAGTCGGTCCATGAAATAGTTGGTACATGGAAGTCCTTAGCGCTCATTAAATATTTGCTGGTATGGATGCATTTACTTTAGTGCACGTGCATTTGAATGGTGGATGTGAATGGTGACGTGATGGTGCAAGTGTTCATGACTGTTGGTGCATATGTGTACTTTCATGTGTTTACAAGTGTCATCTTTGCTAACATTTTATTGTTTGTAGCCCTTCTTGCAGTTTTGATGATGGGCTTCACCAATGCTGTCGGTGTTGGTCAGAAGCGAGATCCATCCAAGTCCCCTCCTGGTATTCAGACATTATAGGAGGACTCTCTTAGATCTAAAGTTTACAAATTGGGACATGCTAACAATGCTGTTGTTAGCATGTCCCAATTTGCATACATTAGGTCTTGAAGAGTCATCAATATTGGAGTATTTTACTCATTATTCCTCCCAATTCGGTCTCACATGTATTGAGCTTTCAATGTATAACCTTGAGTTTCACTTGTTATACTATCCAAATGTTCAATCATGATAGCGTCTGTGAGTCCTTTAATAATTGTGCTGCTGTAAGTCTAGTTTGTTGTCCAGGTACTCATCAATTTGAACGAGTAATACTACACCAACCATGATCTGATGTCCGATACCTCACGTCCTACTCTTTATCTTAAACAGTTGACCCCCGCATGACAAGGAAGCAAGCGAGGGCTTGGAAGGAATCGGACTTGGACATGGAGTCCTATATCGCATTGTTTGGTGAGTCTTCTTCCATTGATTTGAGTTAATTCTAATACTTGATTTTGGAGTATGCGTATGGATGGTCTTGGTTTGTGATACAATTTGATATTGCACATTGTTGATTTGATCTGAGTCGCTACATGAGTTTCTAAACTTAGCTTTTTTATCCATCATCTAATTGTTTTCCCATTATTTTGGTACAGTCAATGGCGTTAAGCACATTGAGGAGAAGGCTTCAGGCTCCCAGTGCACTAGCAATGGGAAGGCTACCAACAATCAGCAACAATGGCTAAATCAGTTAACAACAACAATGGCTAAATCAGCTAACAACAATCAGCAACAATAGCAACAATGGCTAAATCAGCAAGGTGTGAGGCGAGCGGAGCGTGATGCCATGACCTACCAGGAGGCCTCTGACTACATCACTGCCGAAAAGGCGAACGAAACTCAGGTGTTTATAAATTGACTGCTAGTTGTTTAGTGACAGTTTGCCCCCTTCTATGTGTTGTACGAGTGTACTACTTGCCTTTCATAACAACCTCTTCTTTCCCCACCATCTACATTCTAAGTTCAAGCTTGCCCACAACAACATGAACGCGGTCTCCGGTAACCAGAAGGACTTGGCTGAGAAGCACCAGTTGGACATCTCGGCATGTGTCACTTTCAACGACACCAAGCTAGCCGTTGAGGAGGCTGACCTTACCCAGGCTGAAGAGTCCAAGCCTGCTACCCCTGGCCAATTGTGCTACCTGGAGACCTTGAAGGTCTGTTGTTAGTTATCGCTGCCCTACTTACTTGAAGTATCCTCCGTTTTGAAAAGATATGTTGCAAGTGACCAACCCTATCTTTCATGTTGCACAATGCTAGTATGTCTTATGCACAGATCTATAAGGTGAATGTGAGATACTAAATTAATAGACTCATCTCCTATGATACTGAAATCGAAATATGTCACCCCCTCTCTCTCCCCACGCAGTACGAGGGGAGCCCTGTCTTGACCATGGCAGAGGCTGCCACCACCATTGATGCGCTCAAAGCGGCCAAAAACAACATCACCGAGCTTGAGGTGTGTGTTTGACGCATGTTGTGTTAATATTATCGTTGATTGCATTTCATCACTTTGTTCATTTCCTAATTTGCTCGCTAGTCCTTTTTTGTTTGCCTTGTGAACTTGTGTACATGTCTCATGTTTACTTACCTCGTGTATACTAGACACAATTGCGTTGGCCTCTTCTGCCTTGCTTTATGCTGATCATGTATATGGTGACAAATTATCCTATACATTCCACTTACACCGATATTTTCCTTCCCCATCTCTTGTTTCATAGGTGCAATTGATAATGAAGAAGAACCCTGATTTGGGCGAGGCGGTGGGTAGGAGGATGACCTAGGCGGTAGCCATCACCTTGATCAGAACGTACCTCAACGCTGAGGCTAAGATGAAGTTGAAGAAGTAGTAGTACCGGAGGAAGGCCAACCCTATTTACCACTTAGCCACATATAGATTTTACACGTTGGGGCGTATGTTTCTCTAACCTACTGCAAAATTATGAGCCCTTCAAATGTATTCTGCCCTTTACTTGCTAGTCCTTTCCAATTGATGCACTCATCAGTTAGGTTTGCTACAATTTAGAATTCAGTATTGGGATCCTCGCCCTGCCCGAACACATGTGGGATGGGCTCGGCATAGTGTTACATATACAAGCCAATCATATGGATGGCTGAATCTTAAAGAGCTTTTTTTTTTTTTTTTTTACCTGGTTTTGTTTACAGGTACCCTTGTGGCATACCCTTGAGCAAATATTATGTTCTCTTTTCTTATGTCAAGGAGTAGTTTATCTACTTCCTGATTTTTTAGTCCCACAATACCCATGATTGGGTGGAAGTGGTAGCAGGTTATATACACTTGAGTAGGAATGTTAGACTATTGCAACTTTGCTTTTCCTCACACTTGTGATATATGTACATTTTCCTCTTAATATTAGTTACCCTTGTGGCATACCCATGGGCAAATATTATGATCTCTTTTCTTATGTCAAGGACTAGTTCATCTTCTTCCTGATGTTTTAGCACACAATACTCACGATTGGAGGGAATGTTACAAGGCGTCATCGGCATTAGTAAATGGAAGTAGGTTATATACACCATAGTCATTGTTAACTCATACTCGTGATATATGTAAAAAAAAGTTGGCCATCTTCAATTTGAGTCTTCCCCCTACTCGCTCCCCAACCCCCTCCCCAATTCTCCGATTCCGAGTTCTGGGGGCCTAGTAATGAAATCCAGGTGTGATGACCAAAGAGAAAAGACCAAAGAAAAAGACAAGAACGGCTAAGGGACAGCTAAGGGACGGACACCACCTGGGCGACTGAAGGGGGACAAAGGGGGATAGGAACATCAGACAAACAAACCATAGAGGAAAGGAGGAAGCCCAAACCAGAAATCCCAAGAGAAGGGGCTAGGACTACTAAGAAAAAAGACCTATGTAGGGGGGGGGGGGGGAAACATTGCAACCTCTAACAGTCACTGGATTAAAAGACTGAAAGAGGAGATGCAAATAAGGAGGACTAGAAGGAAAACTATGCGAGAGACTAAGATAAAAAGGGGGAGAGGGGGAGGGGGGGGGTAACTAAAGTGGAAACTAAGTGGGAAACTAAGGAGGCAACTAAGGGTGGAAACTGTACTAGGGAAAGCAAACTAAGGGAGAAACGGCAAAACCAGGTGGTGTCCGTCCCTTAGCTGTCCCTTAGCCGTTCTTGTCTTTTTCTTTGGTCTTTTCTCCTAGGTCACAAAGGGCTAGGTTTATCAGTTGCGCCTTTTCCTGGTTCCCCCCTTTGTAAAAAAAAAAAAAAAAAAGCCAAAAGCAGGGACGCAACCAGAAAAGAAGAAAGATAACTTGAAGCAAAGCGAAAACCTAAAACACTGGTCTGGGCAGGTAAACAAGAGGAACGTAAACAGAAACTGTATCAAGATCTAGATCTTGATCTGGATCTTAGCTCAGATCTGGACCTTGATCTTGGTCCAGATCTGGACCTTGATCTTGGTCCAGATCTAGACCTAGATCTGGAACGTGGTCTTGAGCAATGTCCAAATCTGGAACCTGATCCAGATCAGGGTCAGGGCCTTGATCTTGGGCTTGGGCTGGATCTAGGTCAGGGTCTAGATCAGGGTCTAGAGCTGGGGCTTGGGCTGGAACTAGGTCAGGGTCTGGATCAGGGTCTAGAGCTGGGGCTTGGGCTAGGTCTGGGTCAGGGTCTATAGCAGGGTCTAGATCCGGGGAATGGGCTGGATCTGGGTCAGGGTCTGGATCTAGGTCAGGGTTTCTGGGGCAGGGTCTGGATCTGGGTCAGGGTCTAGATCAGGGTCTAGATCTAGGGCTTGGGCTCGGGCTGGGTCTTGGTCTGGGTCTGGGATTGGGTCTGGGATTGTAGGGAGCGCCGGGGCCATGGGGATTTTATTTCCATGGTGCGGGTATCAGGCTCCTGGTCACCGGGAGTGACCCCAATCATGGTGCAAAAGATCGGGGGGTTGGCCCAGAAGCTTGCAAAGGAAGCCACTGTCAGAGAGCAATCTAGGCCACGCCACCAATCTTGACAGAAGGCGCCATTATCAAGGTGTCGAAGATCCGTCTAGGTGTGCATCCAGTCCCTGGCGATGGCTTGGTGAAGGTGGCCAAGGGCAAGGCAGATAGCCTTGTGGTGAAGGGGCTCAGAATGGTCCAGTCTGTCAGCCCGGGAAGAACGGACCTGCCATATCGTGCCCAAGGTGGATATACGCAGGAAGGACCACAACAAAGGGGGGAACCAGGAAAAGGCGAACTGATAAAAACTAGCCCTTTGTGACCAAGGTGAAAAAACCAAAGAAAAAGACAAGAGCGGCTAAGGGACAGCTATGGGACGGAAACCACCTGGGCGACTAAAGGGACAAAGGAGGACAGGAACAGAAGACAAACAAACAAACCAGAGGAGGCAAGGAAGAAGCCCAAAACAGTAAGCCCAAGAGAAGGGGCTAGGACTACTAAGAAACAATACCTATGAAGGGGGGGCGAAAACATTGCAACCTCTAACAGTCACTGGATCAGGAGAAGGGTTATGTCGTCACCGAGGAGGAAGAAGGGGCAACGAGGAAGGCGCTGCCCACCGGTGAGGGTCTCCCAAGTGGAAAGGAGCCAGTCTATGACAGGGGCAGAATAAGGGCATTCCAAGAAAGCGTGAGGCATGGTGTCAGCAGTCTGCAGCTGCAAGCAATCAGGGCTGGAGCAGACTATGGAGGGGAGGTCGTCTTGGTTGACCCGTTGGAAGCGTCCTTGTACATGGGCAAGGAACGCGTTGCAGCCCAGGGTGCCATGAAGCAAGCTCTGGCAAGTGATGGTATAAAGACGGTGGAGAGTCTTGTCTGCAAGGCGTAAACACACCTGGGAAAATCCTGCACGTAGAGGGAGGGAGACTTGAGGTTCGTCCTGTCTTTGTGCAGTTCTCTGTCGGACGGCAGTACTTACCAAAGTACCTGGTCCACCGGTAGCCAGTATTGACTTCCAAAACTGGATTAATGATAACATCCTTGATCACGACAATAAGACCCACATTTCCGCTAACGATTTTCCGGCCTTCTTGTGGAAGTACCGTAAATTCTTGTCCCGCGCGAACGCGTGCCCAAACACTGTGTATGTAACACGCCAACCTGTCAGTGCACGCTGTTGCAAGCGAACACCACGCGCCACACCACGTGCCAAGCGCAGCTACCCCGCAGCTGCGGCAATATATTCCCATATCCAATTGCAACCCGGTTGGCATCAGATGCCGGCCAGGACAGCATCATTTCACATCTCAATTCCTTAAGCCCTAAGCCATGAATGATTTCGCGCCACAATAAAAAGAGCAGCGAGCTGAACACAACCCTCACTCGTCTTTTGTCTCTCAGGTGCGTTCAGTTAGTGTTACCGAGTCGTGATGATGATGCTGCCTTTTGACAGACCTCATCTTGATTGCCCATTCAGCCTATTGTGAGCCGGCCGATCCCATCCGTGCCCTTTGCTCGATTACTAGCAAAGCTGCCCTTGGCTGATGGTTATTAAAAACACGTAACCATCCCACCCTCCAGCAGCCGAGCCCACCCGTGCCCTTTGCTCGGTTACTAGCAAAGCTGCCCTTGGCTGATTGGTACTGATAACACCTAACCATTCCAGCCTCCAGCAGCCAACAGAGCCCATCCGTGCTCTTGACTCGATAGCTTGCTAAGCCGCCCCTGGTTGACTTTTATTAATAGCTAGTAACCCTTTAGTAAGCCGATCGAACTCCCCTTTCCATTGATCGGTCGTGCAGCCACCTCCAGCCGACTTTCTTCTTGCCCTTTTGAAGCCCGCTATTTACTTATTCGAGAGCTAGTCCTACGGCCAGTCAATAACCAACTGCGGCCTTCAATTAATTATTATCTACACTTATTATGTAACACTCACACGTCTTTTGTCTCTCAGAACCGTCCCGGGAATAAACCCCCCTTGCGTCCGACCCCCGCTGTCGTCAAGGAGCTCCAGACACCACTTTGGCCGCTGTCGTCTCTGCCCTACTGCTTCTCCGGACTCCCACGTCCAAGAACATTCAACGCCCAACCAAACGGTGAGAAACGTAACATGAGCCACCACAGACGCCAGCCAGGGGGGCGGTACTGAGGCCCCAAACCATTAGGTACCTCCTGCCAGGGCTACTATTTTATTTTCTTTTGTTCTAGAGCATCACCACCAGGGACATACCCTGTGGTGGCAGCAAGTAGACGATGAGCCAGTTCAAGTGGAACTGCTTGGTGTAGAAAACTCCTAAGTAATCCCACTAACTGATTGGTTAGGAGTGCAGAGTTATAGTTACGGACCTGATCCCTCCCACTGTCACATCTAAATCCTACCTCAACTGCTGATCCACACAAGATCAAAGTTAATCCACTCAAGATTTAGTCTGAACATAAACAGCGTTGACGGAAGAACTGGCGCCTCACTTACCTGTCCCCAACCTGTTCAATTGTGTCCCTAGTACTCACCCTTATAAACCTCTGGCCACTATTGCCCATTGCGTTCCTGGCCACTCGTGCCACAATCCCGTACTGCTAAACACGCACCGGCCATTCGAGCCACTGTTTTCCGGCCACTAATGCCCACTGCTGTTCCAGCCACCAGCCCGCTGTTCTTGCAGCCTTTACAGCCATTTTTTTCTCTGACCACTAAAGCCTGCATTTCTCTCACACGTGCATCAGTAATCCTCAGGGAAGACAAACCATATGTCTCGCACCACTAGAAGCATGACAGCCAGGGCATTGCAAGACATAACCAATTCTTGCCCCCTAACTTCAGATCTTGCTAACCAAATTTAAGCACTGCATTTAGATGACACCGTCGGTACACAACAGGCGTTAATGAACCCAACCTTCCCCACACTTCCATCACATTCTGCAACAACCAGTACCCCCACCCCACCTACCCATCTTGTAACCCTCGTAAACGGCTCTCCTCCCCCACTAGGGGCCTCAGAACCCCAGTCTGGTGGGGGATGTCCTCCCTTTTTTTTTTTTTTTACAAAGGGGGGAACCAGGAAAAGGCGCAACTGATAAAACCTAGCCCTTTGTGACCAAGGAGAAAAGACCAAAGAAAAAGACATGAACGGCTAAGGGACAGCTAAGGGACAGACACCACTTGGGCGACTAAAGGGACAAAGGAGGACAGGAACAGAAGACAAACAAACCAGAGAGGCAAGGAAGAAGCCCAAAACAGGAAGCCCAAGAGAAGGGGCTAGGACCACTAAGAAAAAAGACCTATGAAGGGTGGGCCCAAAACATTGCAATCTCTAACAGTCACCGGATCAGAAGACTGAAAGAGGAGATGCAAACTAAGGAGGACGAAAAGGAAAACTATGCGAGAAACTAAGAGAAGAAAGGGGGGGAGGGGGGGGGGGGGGGGGGGGGGGGGGGGGGAACTAAGGAGGCAACTGAGGGGGAAACTAAGGAGGCAACTAAGGGTGGAAACTGAACTAGGGTAAGCAAACTAAGGGAGAAACTGCAAAAACAAGCCAAAAGCAGGGAGGCAACCAGAAAAGAAGAAAGACAACTGGAAGCAAAGCGAAAACCTAAAAGACTAGTCTGGTCAGGTAAACAACAGGAAAGAGGACAGAGACAGTGTCAAGATCTAGATCTTGATCTGGATCTTAGCGCAGATCTGGACCTTAATCTCGGTCCAGATCTAGATCCAGATCTGAAACGTTGTCGTGAGCTGTGTCCAAATCTGGAACCTGATCCTGACCTGGGGCAGGGTCTTGACCTTGGGCTTGGGCTGGATCTAGGTCAGGGTCAAGATCAGGGCCTAGAGCTGGGGCTTGGGCTGGACCTAGGTCAGGGTCTAGATCAGGGTCTAGAGCTAAGGCTTGGGCTGGGTCTGGGTCAGGGTCTAGAGCAGGGTCTAGATCCGGGGAATGGGCTGGATCTGGGTCAAGGTCTAGATCTAGGGCTTGGGCCAGGTCTGGGATAGGGTCTGGGATTGGGTCTGGGAGCGCTATGGCCATGGGGATTTTTATTTCCATGGTGCGGGTATCAGGCTCCTGGTCACCGGGAGTGACCCCAATCATGGTGCAAAAGATCGGGGGGGGGGCCCATAAGCTTGCAAAGGAAGCCACTGTGAGAGAGCAATCTAGGCCACGCCACCAATCTTGACAGAAGGCGCCATTATCAAGGTGTCGAAGATCCGTCTGGGTGCGCATCCAGTCCCTGGCGATGGCTTGGTGAAGGTGGCCAAGGGCAAGACAGATAGCCTGGTGGTGAAGGGGCTCAGAATGGTCCAGTCTGTCAGCCCGGGAAGAACGGACCTGCCATATCGCGCCCAAGGTGGTTATACGCAGGAAGGACCACAACCTTAGGGTAGAGGGAGGAGGGGGGGTCCCGGGCCAAAGGGTGATGTCGTCACCGAGGAGGAAGAAGGGGCAACGAGGAAGGCGCTGCCCACTGGTGAGAGTCTCCCAAGTGGAAAGGAGCCATTCTATGACAGGGGCAGAATCAGGGCATTCCAAGAAAGCGTGAGACATTGTGTCAGCAGTGTGCAGTTGCAAACAGTCAGGGCTGGAGCAGACTATGGAGGGGAGGTCGTCTTGGTTGACCCGTTGGAAGCGTCCTTGTACATGGGCAAGGAATGCATTGCAGCCCGTGGTTCCATGAAGCAAGCTCCGGCAAGTGATGGTATAAGGACGGTGGAGAGTCTTGTCTGCGAGGCGTACCCACACCTGGGAAAAGCCTGCAGTTAGAGGGAGGGAGACTTGAGGTTGTCCTGTCTTTGAGCATTTCTCTCCGCCGGGCCTGGACGGGGGGGGCGGACACATTGTAAGTCCACCCAAGCGTTCTGTGGGAGGTCTTCAGGGGAGGGGACTGGAATAGGGGTGACAACGAGCGCTCTCTCTGTTGCTGAGGTAATCCATCGGGATTCAAGACCACGGAGGCCTCGCAAGTCAGGGTTAGTGCTAGGGTGAGTGTCCAAGGTGGAGGGGGGTAGAATGCTCCACAACCTGGGCCAAGCAGCACGTTCCTTGGTATAACCTCGCACAAAATGGTGGGAACTGGGGCTTTGTTGCATGATATGTTGGTGAAGAAGGGCCTGCCGTGCTTGGCGCACAGAGAGTTCAAGAAGGTTCACCTCAGTATCATCATGGAGGTGGAGACCCCAAGTTGTTGGGTCCAATTGGAGGTCCCTCAAAGGCCAACCAGCCATGGTTCCAAGAGCTCTTGCCTCTGGTGGGGCCTTGCTGGATCAGCTGGCCTTGCTGGATCAGCTGGCCTTGCTGGATCAGCTGGCCTTGCTGGATCAGCTGGCCTTGCTGGATCAGCTGCTCCTCAAAGTCTGCCCGTAACCATGCTTCTCAAGGTTCCCTGCCCTGCCCTCCTTGTAAACGGCTTTCCTCCCCCACTGGGGGCCGAAATCCCCCAGTCTGATGGGGGACACCTCCCCCGCCCTGACCTTCTTGTAAACACCCCCGTCTCTCCTCCCCCGCTGGGAACCACAGATTCCCAGCACGGTGGGGGACACCTACCAACTACATCGACAGCTCTTCCCCCTCCTCCGACCAGCCCGTCAGTCCCTCCTCCTTCTCCTCCTCCTCCTCCATCACCCAGTCTCCCAATCAGGCAGACGTTGTCGCCCCAGCCCCAATCTCACGGCAACGGCGAATTGGCCCTTCCCGCCGTGCCTCACCACAACTAGCATGGACTCAAGAAGCCAAGTGGTAACCCAGATAGAACGCTTGTCAACACCACCTTGGGAGCACCAGCAGCCAGAGTTCCATCGTGCGAGGACGAGTTCCCACCTCTGTCTCCACAGAGAACGCCCATTCCTACCCAACAACAGACAGACACACCACCAGAAGCTTTCGTGACACCGTCAGAGCAATTTGCAGGATCCAATCCACGCATGGTGAGCAACAAATTGTTTCGATCTGACGACGAGGTCTCGAGTCCTATCACAGGAGCTCCCCAACATGGGGTTGCAGGAGGCAGTGCACCGTCCGCAACCGTCCAGCCCCTCGGAACATCTGGGGCGGTACGATCTACGCAACTGCCCGGTAACAATCCTGGTGACAGTTCTGATGACCCGTCCTCAGACGAACCTGATGGAGGTAACCCAGCCCGTGGCAACAACC
Organism: Chlamydomonas sp. ICE-L; assembly: GCA_013435795.1. Classification (NCBI taxonomy): domain Eukaryota; kingdom Viridiplantae; phylum Chlorophyta; class Chlorophyceae; order Chlamydomonadales; family Chlamydomonadaceae; genus Chlamydomonas; species Chlamydomonas sp. ICE-L. The sequence continues at coordinate 136,273 of JACBWV010000775.1, forward strand.
CAGATGGTGATAATCATGGTGAAGATGATGTGCCAGACATCGGTAATGGCGGAAATGGCGGAAACGATGAAGGTGATGATCCTGATGACGAGGCCCCCAACCCACGTGACCCTGAGGGTCACGACCACTCCTCAGACAGCGGCCATACCACCAACTCAGATAGTGACAATGAAGACTTTGTGCCAATCATGATGAACATCCAGTCGGGCCCATCTTGGTATACCCCATCAGAAGACAGCCTGCTTCAAGGTGGCGACGTCAAAAAAATTGAGGCCTGGCTGGCCAGACTCCGAGCATTCATCGTTGACCAGCGCAAGTCTTTGAGCGTGCAACGGGTGTACGACATGACGCTCGTACGAGTCTACCCAGACTCGCAACCCTACATGCTGTTTGAGGACAACAAGGCTACATGGATCCAGCAGTCCGAGGCCTTGACTGCTCAGCTCCAGATTAATGGCATCCTCCAAGTTGACGCCCAAGGCCAATCAAACCTTGTCCCCACTTCATGGGAGGAGAAGCTTTTACACTTCTACAGCCTAGTCAAGACCGGCCTGTCGACAGCGCTCAAGGTTACTCCCATGGAAGCCCAAGCGCTGCATCTTGCCTTCGACGTCTATGACCTGCAAGGCATGCTCTATCCAACTCCTCGGATCATGATGGAGCGCTTCATCAAAGTATATAAGACTTACGATACCAGGCCAGGCACCCCACACTACAGGGATGCCCTGACCAAGGCAGGACTCTTGCTCGACACTATGTCCCCCTCTTTGAGAGAAACCTATGGGCAGAAAGGAACAGTACACCCACTAGGGTACTGGTCCCTCAGACAGCTTTACAAGCTGAACGAACCCCTCCACACCATGGAGCAGCTCTCAATTATTGCTCAGACTGAATAAGAGAAGCAGAATCAGGCTACTGCCGGCGCAGAGTACGAGGCAGTTACAATGCCAGGAAAAACAAGACAGGGTTGGGTACCCAACCCCCCTGCCTATCCTGCCCATTAATCCCTCCGTCCCAACTTCGACCAGACCTGGCAAACCAGACAATGCACAAGGATCTGCACCCTTGTGCACCGTTTGTGGCCTCGGAGGACATGTTGCGCCTTTTCCTGGTCCCCCCTTTGTTAAAAAAAAAAAAAAAATTAGGCAGATACCTGCTTTACCAACAACCCAGCTAACCCCTTTTTTTTTTTTTTTTTTACAAAAAAAAAAAAAAAAAAAAAACATTGCAAGGGTTTCTTCCTTGCCTCTCTTGTTTGTTTGTCTTCTGTTCCTGTCCTCCTTTGTCCCTTTAGTCGCCCAGGTGGTGTCTGTCCCTTAGCTGTCCCTTAGCCGTTCATGTCTTTTTCTTTGGTCTTTTCTCCTTGGTCACAAAGGGCTAGGTTTTATCAGTTGCGCCTTTTCCTGGTTCCCCCCTTTGTAAAAAAAAAAAAAAAAGGGTGAGACAGCGACCTCCCCAGCTACCTAATACCCGCAACCAAGGTTGTAACCAGGGTCCCCAGGGCCACATGCAAGGGTACCAAGGTAACCAGGGTCAGACCCAAGGGTACCAAGCAACAACCGCCAAGGTAACTACCAAGGCAACAACCGCCAAGGTAGCTACCACGGTAACAACCGGCTAGGGGGGAACCAAGGCAACAACCGCCAAGGTGGCCACCAAGGCAACGATCGCCAAGGAGGTTACCGTCGCGACAACCAGCAACAGCACCAACGTCAGGAGACAGGGATGGCACTCCAGCAACAAGCTGCACATCATGAACAGCTTATGCACGACACTGTGGGTGCTATTCGCCAAGAGTTTGCCAGATTGACAGCAGGCGCTCAGCGCCCCTCTCACCTGCACGACACTCACAGTCGGGATAACCAACCACTGCGGATTGAGGCAGCACCTCCAGCCAACAACGGACCGCCAGAACCTGACTGGTACAGCCCGGCCATGGTGGTTAGCATTGCACAGGCCCCAGGGACCCTGACGCAAGCCCAATCACAGGCTATGTATACGCCAACCTACAATCCTGCCACCTCGGGACCTGGCAGCACATCCGCCATCCCTTTGCCTGGCGCCCAACAGCACAACAAGACTGTCACAAGGGCCCAGCATCAAGCTACGACATCTTCCTTCTACTTCCACCACCTTTCCCGTCCCCCTCACCCCCCAGTCCACATCAAGCTTATCCAGCCTTCAGGGCCACCCCAGCATCTTCCCCTTTCTGTGGCTGACCTCGCTTCAATGATAGGAGTCAACATAGGACTGGAGTATGCTCGGGACTTTTATAGTGCTGATTCCTCCTTTGGACTGTACCGTCCAAACCCTCACATCAACCAGGCTAGCCAGGATCTTCTGCTCACATCCCTCCCTCGTCCCCTCCCCCCTAGTTATGCAGCCCTTTTTTTTTTTTTTTTTACAAAGGGGGGAACCAGGAAAAGGCGCAACTGATAAAATCTAGCCCTTTGTGACCAAGGAGAAAAGACCAAAGAAAAAGTCAAGAACGGCTAAGGGACAGCTAAGGGACGGACACCACCTGGGCGACGTAAGGGACAAAGGAGGACGGGAACAGAAGACAAACAAACCAGAGAGGCAAGGAAGAAGCCAAAAACAGGAAGCCCTTGCAGAAGGTGTCAATGGCGATGGCAGATCACATCAGAGGAGATGGACCTTGCCATCCGCTCTGCTTCTCGAGGCTCCAGCCCAGGTTATGACGGACTTCCCTTTAAAGACTCAATGCGTTCCATGCAGAACTGTCCCCGATCCTTCAAAGGGTTTTCAACTCTGCCTTCCAAGATCAAGTTAATACGGCCCCCCTAGTACCCCTCCTTCAGGGAACCATCTGCCTTCTTCACAAGACTGGTCAGCCCCAAGACTCCCTCGCAGGTTACCGTCCTATCACCCTTCTCAATTGCGACCTTAAGCTGATCCTTTTGATCATGGCTCACCGGCTGCAACGCCCACTGGAATATCTCATCGACGTCACTCAATTAGCTTTCCTCCGTGGTAGAGACATCAGTGACAACATCCGCTATCACCTAGGCTTGGCTGCGCGCTTGAAAGAGCTTGGCTTACCAGGCTGGTTGCTTCATTCTGACCTCACTAAAGCTTATGATTCTGTCAACAGGGGATGGCTCCTCAAGACAATGTCAGCCATGGGATTCAATAGTGCAGGCATCACGCGCTGGTGCGATATCCTCATGAATGGCAGCTCTACGCGAGTGCGTCTCAACGGTTTCTTCACTACCTCCTTCCCCAACACTTCCGGCTTCCATCAGGGCGGGGCCTTGAGCTGTAATCAATGGGTCATCATCTTTGAGCCCTCCATCACCTACAATAACCAACTGAGGTCTTGTGGAACTCTGAAATCCTTCCGTCTTCCCTCAGGAGAGTTGGCCCCTGCCACCCTATCGTTTGCTGACGATGGCAAGCACTTTGTCCTCAACCCAGCCACAGATGGGCCTATCATCAAGGAGACAAACGTCGTGGCCAATTCGGCTGGCTTACCCGCCCAGTCTGTTCCCAAGAGGCCAAGACACGTCTTCTGCTTCTTGAACTTCCCCCAGACATACCCCTCCCTGCAGACCTGGACCCCGCCCTTGGCACCCATCACTTGACTGGCTACCACCTCCATCCCCCAGACACACCTCACAGATTGCTGGGCGTGCCGTTCGGTGCAGACACTGCCCTTTGCAAGGCTGCAGCCTACCAGCACATGCCTCATAGCATCTCACATGCCGCAGCTCCATGGCTCTCGCGCAATCTCAATGTTATTGGAAGGGCGCATGTTGCTATGCAATGCTTCGCTTCCAAGTTCATCTTCCAGGCTAACTTTGCATCACCACCAGCGCCTCTCCGCCAGCAGTTGCAATCTTCACTCAATGCCTTTGTTGCAACCTCCAGCCTGCAGGAGGAGGAATCACCACGTCCAGGACACCTCTTCCCCCGCTCCGGGACAGCCGCCCTTCCTTTTCATCGAGGAGGGCTTGCTGTACCCCATCTTGCTTCCCACTCGGCAGCTATGCTGGCCAAGACCACATGGCTCCTCTTCAGTTACACAGCTCACCCCTGGCAGCAGCTCTACCGTCACGAGATTTCACGGGCTGTGCGCCTTCCTCCAGGTCAGGCAAGTGGATACCATGCCCTGGTTACCGCCCCGTCTTCTGTGGACATCGCCTAAATCACCACCAACTTGGCCCGGGAAAGTGCAGAGGCTTTTCTCCCTCTGAACATTCGTATAATTATCGCTCCGCCCATGCAGTGCCACCAATCCATCCTTCTAGAAACCACCTTCAACAACACCCCTCCTTTTCCGTCCATGCCCATCCTCTCAAACCAAGTGCTCTCCTCCCAAGCACTATCGTGGCACCGTCTCAAGGACATCCGCTCAGCTCATCAACAACGAGTTGGAAACCATAGCGATACAGTTTGTCTTAGCTTTTTGCTGCCCTAGAGGGCTGGATAGTAGTTTTTGGGGGTGGATCTGCTGGTCTAGCCCTAAAGACTGTTTTTTGTTTGCTTTTTCCTGGACTTGTTTATTAGTAGCATGCCCTGCTTTGGTCTTCTTCCTTACAGAGCTTGCTGGCCTGCATTGGAGAAGAAGTGGCATGCTACTTGACAGCTGAGTTGGCACGCCGGTCTGCTGATGGAGTGATGCCCTGATGCGCTGGACCGTTATAGGAGTGATGCCCTGTACCGTGTTGTATCTTGCGTCTGCAGGTTCAGGAGACTTACTTAGGAGCTACATAGTTTTTGTTACCTTGTTTCTGCTACCTTTGAACTGTAGGCATGCCGCGTTCTGGTCGTCTTTGCAGAGCTTGCTGATCTGCATGGGTGACCTAGCGACATGTTACAAGGCTGCTAAGAGTCTGTGCTGGTTGCTAAAGGAGTGATGCCCTGATGCACTAGCCTGTTACAGGAGTGATGCCCTGCAGTGTTTTAATCTTAGATCAGCAAGACCTTTGCGTGCATGCCTTTCCTTCTTTTTCTGTGTTGCTCTTGGAGGTTACAGTGGTGTTTTGTTGGTTGGGGAGGAACAGTGTTGCTTGGAGGTGAAGGTGGTGCTCGGAAGGCCCTTTGTCCTTTGTCCTCCTAGTAACTAGTTTGTGTTCCTCGTTCTTTTGTCCCCTAGTCTTTTCGTCTTTTGTCTTCGGATCTTTTGTCTTAGCGGTTTTTTGGTCCATGTCCTCTAGTCTTCTTCTTTGGTTTTTCTTCCTCGGTCACATAGGGCTAGGTTTTATCAGATGTTTCCTTTCCTGGTTCCTCCCTATGTAAAAAAAAAAAAAAAAAAAATACCGAGGAACGTGCTGCTTGGCCCAGGTTGTGGAGCATTCTACCCCCCTCCACCTTGGACACTCACCCTAGCACTAACCCTGACCTGCGAGGCCTCCGTGGTCTTGAATCCCGATGGATTACCTCAGCAACAGAGAGAGCGCTCGTTGTCACCCCTATTCCAGTCCCCTCCCCTGAAGAAAAAAAGAAAAAAAAGAAAAAAAAAGAAGAAAAAAAACTCCCACAGAACGCTTGGGTGGACTTACAACGTGTCCGACCCCCCCCGTCCAGGCCCGGCGGAGGGAAATGCTCGAAGACAGGACGAACCTCAAGTCTCCCTCCCTCTAACTGCAGGCTTTTCCCAGGTGTGGGTACGCCTTGCAGACAAGAATCTCCACCGTCCTTATACCATCACTTGCCAGAGCTTGCTTCATGGAACCCTGGGCTGCAATGCGTTCCTTGCCCATGTACGAGGACGCTTCCAACGGGTCAACCAAGACGACCTCCCCTCCATAGTCTGCTCCAGCCCAGACTGCTTGCAACTGCACACTGCTGACACCATGCCTCACGCTTTCTTGGAATGCCCTGATTCTGCCCCTGTCATAGACTTGCTCCTTTCCACTTGGGAGACCCTCACCGGTGGGCAGCGCCTTCCTCGTTGCCACTTCTTCCTCCTCGGTGACGATATCACCCTTTGGCCCGGGACCCCCCCTCCTCCCTCTACCCTACGCTTGTGGTCCTTCCTGCGTATAACCACCTTGGGCGCGATATGGCAGGTCCGTTCGTCCCGGGCTGACAGACTGGACCATTCTGAGCCCCTTCACCACAAGGCTATCTGCCTTGCCCTTGGCCACCTTTACCAAGCCATCGCCAGGGACTGGATGCGCACCCAGACGGATCTTCGACACCTTGATAATGGCGCCTTCTGTCAAGATTGGTGGCGTGGCCTAGATTGCTCTCTCACAGTGGCTTCCTTTGCAAGCTTATGGGCCCCCCCCCCGATCTTTTGCACCATGATTGGGGTCACTCCCGGTGACCAGGAGCCTGATACCCGCACCATGGAAATAAAATCTCCATGGCCACAGCGCTCCTAGACCCAATCCCAAACCCAATCCCAGGCCCGGCCAAAGCCCTAGATCTAGACCCTGACCCAGATCCAGCCCATTCCCCGGATCTAGACCCTGCTCTAGACCTTGACCCAGACCCAGCCCAAGCCTTAGCTCTAGACCCTGATCTAGACCCTGACCTAGGTCCAGCCCAAGCCCCAGCTTTAGACCCTGACCTAGATCCAGCCCAAGCCCAAGATCAAGACCCTGCCCCAGATCACGATCAGGTTCCAGATTTGGACACAGCTCACGACAACGTTCCAGATCTGGATCTAGATCTGGACCGAGATTAAGGTCCAGATCTGCGCTAAGATCCAGATCAAGATCTAGATCTTGATACTGTCTCTGTCCTCTTTCCTGTTGTTTACCTGACCAGACCAGTCTTTTAGGGTTTCGCTTTGCTTCCAGTTGTCTTTCTTCCTCTCTGGTTGCCTCCCTGCTTTTGGCTTGTTTTTGCAGTTTCTCCCTTAGTTTGCTTCCCCTAGTTCAGTTTCCACCCTTAGTTGCCTCCTTAGTTTCCCCCTCAGTTGCCTCCTTAGCCCCCCCCCCCCCCCCCTCCCGCCCTTTTTTCTCTTAGTTTCTCGCATAGTTTTCCTTTTAGTCCTCCTTACTTTGAATCTCCTCTTTCAGTCTTCTGATCCGGTGACTGTTAGAGGTTGCAATGTTATGGCCCCCCCCTTCTTAGGTCTTTTTTGTTAGTAGTCCTAGCCCCCTCTCTTGGGCTTCCTGTTTTTGGCTTCTTCCTTGCCTCTCTGGTTTGTTTGTCTTCTGTTCCCGTCCTCCTTTGTCCCTTACGTCGCCCAGGTGGTGTCCGTCCCTTAGCTGTCCCTTAGCCGTTCTTGTCTTTTTCTTTGGTCTTTTCTCCTTGGTCACAAAGGGCTAGGTTTTATCAGTTGCGCCTTTTCCTGGTTCCCCCCTTAGTAAAAAAAAAAAAAAAAAAAAACCTGCGATCAATTTAATTAGGCCAGCAGGTCACAAATTGCACTCAACATTGATCGACTGATATAGGTCGCACTAGGCTGTAAAACCCATGTGCCTAACAACGGGGGGGGGGGGGGGGGGGGGGGGGGAGACTGTCTCTCCACAGTGGGTGACTTGAACCCTACATTGTGTTGGTAGAATGAAAGTAAGTTGGGTGATTTAATGGTATGTCTCATGGCATTGCATGGCTGCGTGAGCCTGAACATATTACTACATGCCTGGTCTTCTTGATCTGGAGAGCAAGAGGCATCAGGGGATCAAGTGGGACAAAACGGACACTTGAATGAAGGTTTCGCTGACCACCAGCGGGAGTTTTGGCGCGTGTTGAGTCCATGAAGACCAGGCGCCAAAAGCTACAGTACCTCGCGCTTAAAAGCCTTCCAAGCGCAGCAGCAAAAGGGGAGAGGGGAGGGGAGGAGGGAGGAGGAAAGGACGAGGAGGAGGAAGGGGGGGAGGAAGCAGGAGGGGAGGAGGAAAAGGACGAGGAGGGGGAGGAGCGGAGCAGGAGGAGGGGGGAGGAGGAGGAGAGGAAGAGGAGGAGGGGAGAAGGAGCTCCAACAAAGGCGAAGAGCCAGTCAACGACTTAATGAGGAGGGCGAGGAGGAGCTGTTGCGGGGTAACGGCACCTTTTGTCGCTTCAACAAACGCGACGAGCCAGTCAAGGACTCTAGGACAAGGGCGAAGGGGGGGCAGTCGAGCAGATGCTCGAATGAACGAATTGCTGAGCAGTCAATTAAATACCATAGCTTGCAGTTCAAATTTCGCTGCCAAATTGAACCCTGAGGGAATTGGTGGTTATTGTGGGAGAAAGGGGTTCCGTCTTCATCTTCTCAAAGGGCAGGTGTTTGAATGTTGGGAAGCTTAGACAAAAGATCCAAGACAAAAGACGAAAAGACTAGGGGACAAAAGAACGAGGGACACAAACTAATTACTAGGAGGACAAAGGACAAAGGGCCTTCCGAGCACCACCCCCACCTCCAAGCAACTCTGTTCCTCCCCAACCAATAAAACACCACTGTAACCTCCAAGAGCAACACAGAAAAAGAAGGAAAGGCATGCACCCGAAGGTCTTGCTGATAAAAGATAAAAAACACTGCAGGGCATCACTCCTGTAACAGGCCAGCGCATCAGGGCATCACTCCTGTAACAGGCCAGTGCATCAGGGCATCACTCCTTTAGCAAACCAGCACATACTCTCAGCAGCCTAGTAACATGTCGCTAGGTCACCCATGCAGATCAGCAAGCTCTGCAAAGACGACCAGAGCGCGGCATGCAACAAAAAACAGGACAGGGCCAAAGCTAACACTAACAAGGTAACTAAAAAAAAATGTAAAGAAGCAAATCAAACTCCTTAGAAAACGTCCTGGAAGGTGAAAGGGTAGAACCCCCACAAGATCCACTGACCAGCAAGGAAACCCTTAAAGGCGCACTAAAGCAGCTAGCAAATAAACCGGTAGCCTGTGCATCAGGGCATCACTCCATTAGCATTTCAGCGCAGTCTATCAGCAGCCTAGTATCAAGCCACTAGGTCGCCGATGCAAATCAGCAAGCTCTGCAAAGACAACCAAACGCGGCATGTCTACGGTTCAAAGGTAGCGGTAACAAGGTAACAAAAACTATGTAGCTCCTAAGTAAGCCTCCTGAACCTGCAGACGCAAGAAACAACACGGTACAGGTCATCACTCCTATAACAGTCCAGTGCATCAGGGCATCACTCCATCAGCAGTCTATGACCTCCTCCCAATGCCAGAGCCATTGAATGCAGAGACTCACCCCACTCGGCCACCTCTTAGCTTCGAACCCTCTGACAGATTCTTCACTGTGGAAGAAGAAGAGCGGTGCTGCAACCAAACCAGATGCACACGGCTATGTGGTACCCCTGATATCAGCATCCACCCATCCTCTATCTTTGTCATCACCCCAAGTGCCCTACACCAAGCCCTCCCTGATATCCAGCCCCAATACCCAGATGATTTGGGCAACAACAACAACTCAGACGAGGAGGTCAGCATGGAACATGAGACAACAGACACCGATGAAGCAGAGGACGGTGCCTTCCTCATGCATTTTTTGGCCCCACCTTCATCACCACCAGCGCCTCTCCGCCAGCAGTTGCAATCTTCTCTCAATGCCTTTGTTGGCAACCTCTAGCCTGCAGGAGTAGGAATCACCCGTACAGGACACCTCTTCCCCCGCTTCGGGACAGCCGTCCTTCCTTTTCATCGAGGAGGGCTGCTGTACCCCATCTTGCTTCCCACTCGGCTGCTATGCTGGCCAAGACCACATGGCTCCTCTTCAGTTACACAGGTCACCCCTGCAGCAGCTCTACCGTCACGAGATTTCTCGGGCTGTGCGCCTTCCTCCAGGTCAGGCAAGTGGATTACCATGCCCTGGTTACCGCCCCGTCTTCTGTGGACATCGCCTAAATCACCCCCAACTTGGCCCGGGAAAGTGCAGAGGCTTTTTCTCCTGCTGAACATTCGTATAATTATCGCTCCGCCCATGCAGTGCCCCCAATCATCCTACTGGAAACCCCCTTCAACAACACCCCTTCTTTTCCGTCCATGCCCATCACCTCAAACCAAGTGCTCTCCTCCCAAGCACTCTCGTGGCACCGTCTCAAGGACATCCGCTCAGCTCATCAACAACGAGCTCACCTCCCTCCCGCTGCTGACCAAGACCTTGACTTCATCCTCTCCTCTCTGCCAGACCCCTGGCGGGATGCTGTCCTCCTTCCTGAACTTCCACCTCCCAAATGGAAGCTCTTTCCCGCTGTTGCCCCAGGTGGTCCCCTTGCAGAGGGGCCAGATCCCCTCACTGGAGAGGACCGTCTTTGGGAGGTCTGGCCCTCTGGCCGGTTACACCCTCTCACCCTTCCTGCCCTTCCCCCCCAAGGACACCCCCAAGCTGCGCTCATCACCCTCCGAAAGAAACCTCGAGAAGCATGGTTACGGGCAGACTTTGAGGAGCAGCTGATCCAGCAAGACCTCCCCCCCCACAAGAGGCAAGAGCTCTTGGAACCATGGCTGGTTGGTCTTTGGGAGGACCTCCAACTGGACCCAACAACATGGGGTCTCCACCTCCATGATGATACTGAGGTGAACCTTCTTGAACTCTCTGTGCGCCAAGCACGGCAGGCCCTTCTTCACCAACATATCATGCAACAAAGCCCCAGTTCCCACCATTTTGTGCCAGGTTATACCGAGGAACGTGCTGCTTGGACCAGGCTGTGGAGCACTCTACCCCCCTCCACCTTGGACACTCACCCTAGCACTAACCCTGACCTGCGAGGCCTCCGTGGTCTTGAATCCCGATGGATTGCCTCAGCAACAGAGAGAGCGCTCGTTGTCACCCCTATTCCAGTCCCCTCCCCTGAAGACCTCCCACAGAACGCTTGGGTGGACTTACAACGTGTCCGCCCCTCCCGTCCAGGCCCTGCGGAGAGAACTGCTCAAAGACAAGACGAACCTCAAGTCTCCCTCCCTCTACGTGCAGGCTTTTTGCAGGTGTGGGTACGCCTCGCTGACAAGACTCTCCACCGTCCTTATACCATCACTTGCCGGAGCTTGCTTCATGGCACCCTGGGCTGCAATGCGTTCCTTGCTCATGTACGAGGACGCTTCCAACGGGTCAACCAAGACGACCCCCCCTCCATAGTCTGCTCCAGCCCTGACTGCTTGCAGCTGCACACTACTGACACAATGTCTCACGCTTTCTTGGAATGCCCTGATTCTGCCCCTGTCATAGACTGGCTCCTTTCCACTTTTTTTTTTTTTTTTTTTTTTTTACATAGGGAGGAACCAGGAAAGGGAACATCTGATAAAACCTAGCCCTATGTGACCGAGGAAGAAAAACCAAAGAAGAAGATTAGAGGACATGGACCAAAAGTCTCTGCCCCCGCCGACATCGCGGTAGCGCACGAGCTGTTGGTGTTCTCGATCTTGGTCAGCGAATGTCGTCCTCGTTCAAGGAAACCTCGCCCTGTTGCGGTCGCTCCCACAGTCGTTGAGGTCCCATCCCGCCCTCCAACGGTCAAAGAAACGCAACGACGCAGACGCCCGACTCCCTCCTCTCTCTCCATCATGGATCGAATTTTGGCTGGTTACAAAACGGACTCAAACTTCACGCCAGGCTGCAAGCGCCTCCGTGATAAGTTTTCCAGAAACGGGTACTGGTTCAAGATAAACAAGTACGGCCGCGAATTTTTATGCGTCCCTATTGACGCGGCTCTTCGCCAGGATATTATGGGCGAAGCACACAATCCGGTTTACATGGGCCATTGCCCAGGTGGTGTCCGTCCCTTAGCTGTCCCTTAGCCGTTCTTGTCTTTTTCTTTGGTCTTTTCTCCTTGGTCACAAAAGGCTAGGTTTTATCAGTTGCGCCTTTTCCTGGTTCCCCCGTTTGTAAAAAAAAAAAAAAAAAAATTGCGGTCGCACCAAAACGTTGGAACTAGTCACGCGCAAGTTTACTTTTTTTTTTTTTTTTTTACATAGGGAGGAACCAGGAAGGGGAACATCTGATAAAAACTAGCCCTATGTGACCGAGGAAGAAAAACCAAAGAAGAAGACTAGAGGACATGGACCAAAAGTCCGCAAAGGCAAAAGATCCAAAGACAAAAGACGAAAAGACTAAGGTACAAAAGAACGAGGGACACAAACTAATTACTAGGAGGACAAAGGACAAAGGGCCTTCCGAGCACCACCCCCATCTCCAAGCAACACTGTTCCTCCCCAACCAACAAAACACCACTGTAACCTCCAAGAGCAACACAGAAAAAGAAGGAAAGGCATACATCCGAAGGTCTTGCTGATAAAAGATAAAAAACACTGCAGGGCATCACTCCTGTAACAGGCCAGTGCATCAGGGCATCACTCCTTTAGCAAACCAGCAAAGACTCTCAGCAGCCTAGTAACAACAAGTACTTGAGCCAAAGTTATGGCTGATGTATCTGCCTTCGTCCAACAGAGCCATAAGTGCCAAACGAACAAACCCGGCAACACAAAGCCGAACGGTACCATGGTGCCCGTGGAAATTCCAGACAAATTCTGGGAGTGCGTCTCCACAGACCTTATTACGGCGCTTCCACCAACATCGTCGGGCCATGACGCCATCGCTGTGTTCGTCAACAAACTGTCCAAGATGGTTCATGTCGAACCGTGTCACACGACGATTAACGCAGAGGGATTCGCTTCCCTATACCTCAATGGGGTCATCCGATATCATGGTATCCCGAAGAAGCTCCTCAGTGTACGCGACACGCGATTCACAGGTCATTTCGGCGTTGCTCTACATCATTTTATGGGCACGCGACAGGCGTTTTCGACAGCGTTCCATCTACAGACTGACGGTCAGACAGAACGCATGAACCGCGTCATCGAGGACATGATTCGCCACTACGTGGGGCCATACCATGACGATTGGGATAAGTCTTTGGCATTGGTGGAGTTCGCTATCAACAATTCCTACCAAGAGTCCATTTAGAACACACCTTCGCTGTCCCTTAGCTGTCCCTTAGCCGTTCTTGTCTTTTTCTTTGGTCTTTTCTCCTTGGTCACAAAGGGCTAGGTTTTATCAGTTGCGCCTTTTCCTGGTTCCCCCGTTCGTAAAAAAAAAAAAAAAAAAAAAAAAAAACTTTCGGGCGTACCTTGGCTACGACCTACTTCTTTTTTTTTTTTTTTTTTTTTACATAGGGAGGAACCAGGAAAGGGAACATCTGAAAAAACCTAGCCCTATGGGACCAAGGAAGAAAAACCAAAGAAGAAGACTAGAGGACATGGACCAAAAAACCGCTAAGACAAAAGATCCGAAGACAAAAGACGAAAAGACTAGGGGACAAAAGAACGAGGAACACAAACTAGTTACTAGGAGGACAAAGGACAAAGGGCCTTCCGAGCACCACCCCCACCTCCAAGCAACACTGTTCCTCCCCAACCAACAAAACACCACTGTAACCTCCAAGAGCAACACAGAAAAAGAAGGAAAGGCATGCACGCAAAGGTCTTGCTGATCTAAGATTAAAACACTGCAGGGCATCACTCCTGTAACAGGCTAGTGCATCAGGGCATCACTCCTTTAGCAACCAGCACAGACTCTTAGCAGCCTTGTAACATGTCGCTAGGTCACCCATGCAGATCAGCAAGCTCTGCAAAGACGACCAGAACGCGGCATGCCTACAGTTCAAAGGTAGCAGAAACAAGGTAACAAAAACTATGTAGCTCCTAAGTAAGTCTCCTGAACCTGCAGACGCAAGATACAACACGGTACAGGGCATCACTCCTATAACGGTCCAGCGCATAAGGGCATCACTCCATCAGCAGACCGGCGTGCCAACTCAGCTGTCAAGTAGCATGCCACTTCTTCTCCAATGCAGGCCAGCAAGCTCTGTAAGGAAGAAGACCAAAGCAGGGCATGCTACTAATAAACAAGTCCAGGAAAAAGCAAACAAAAAACAGTCTTTAGGGCTAGCAGCAGATCCACCCCCAAAAACTACTATCCAGCCCTGTAGGGCAGCAAAAAGATAAGACAAACTGTATCGCTATGGTTTCCAACCAATGTCACACTCAAGGATCGGTAAGTCTCTAAGTACCTACGACGCCTCTCAAGGCGGAAGTCGAATCGAAATGTCCGGCAGGTCACGGCGTGCCGCTTAGCCTTGCCTAAGATGATGCGCATCCACCCCGTGTTTCACGTTGGTTTGATCAAGCATTGGCGCTCTGATGGCGTTGTCCATGTTGGACAACCGCTTGAGTTCGACTCCGACGGCGCTCCGATTTGGAAAAACCAATGCATCATGCGCGAAAAGTCGCGTGTCATCGGCACATCCAGCAAACGACGTCTCGAATTCTTGGTCCGATGACAAGACTTCGGTATTGAGCAAAACACTTGGGAACTCGCCAAGGCGGTCAAGAAAAGTGCCCCTCACGTCGTCGATGCATGGCAATCACGTGTTACGCCCGTTGTATCCCGACGTACGTTGAAAGTACGGGCCCATCACCCACCCATCGCACTCGACGCATACGACACGGCGATTAGATTGCTTTATCTATAAAGTTGTATTTCTCGGAGTACTCAAAAGGGATGTTAAATGGTTCTCTCCGAAACCAACTTGTTTCATCAAGTATATTTTGAGCACGGCACATACGACGACGACTGGTATTCACATCCCACCTCTATTACGATCAGATGCGGGGTTCGCATCTCTTCTGGAGGGGGGGGAGTGTAACGGTACAGAACCCTTCACGGGTACTCTGGCCGTCCAGCAAGGCATACGGGTACCCCGTACCCGTAAGCAACGTGACGAACGCACATGATACAGTACCATACTTATGTAGCTTCCGAGCCCCACCCACTTCCTCCTTCCTCTCAGAATCCTCCATCTCCTCCCTCTCATCCCTGCTCCTTCATGTCAGCTGCTGAGATACCTAGTAGACGAAGCTTTAAGGCGACAATTGGAGCTGGAGGTCCTTTTTTCGCCCTAGCAATGTCTGCTCTCCGGCCGCCTTCTAACTTTGCTGCGAAGCTGCTTCGGCCAATTCGGCCGGAGCGACTGCAATTTCGCGGCTATGGGAGCTGCTCAGTGTCCCATTTGAGTGTTACAGACGCTCATGCGGTCTAATCCGCTACTCTGCCCCCTCCAGAGGTCAGCATAAGAGGTCAGCCTACTGGAGGGGGGCAGGCTATTCTCTTCAAGTTAATTTGGGACCACCCGACCCCCATCCTTAGTACTTCAGAAGCAGCTCTCTCCTGATTCCCTTCTTCCGAGCCCCACCCACTTCCTCCTTCCTCTCAGAATCCTCCATCTCCTCCCTCTCATCCCTGCTCCTTCATGTCAGCTGCTGAGATACCTAGTAGACGAAGCTTTAAGGCGACAATTGGAGCTGGAGGTCCTTTTTTCGCCCTAGCAATGTCTGCTCTCCGGCCGCCTTCTAACTTTGCTGCGAAGCTGCTTCGGCCAATTCGGCCGGAGCGACTGCAATTTCGCGGCTATGGGAGCTGCTCAGTGCCCCATTTGAGTGTTACAGACGCTCATGCGGTCTAATCCGCTACTCTGCCCCCTCCAGAGGTCAGCATAAGAGGTCAGCCTACTGGAGGGGGGCAGGCTATTCTCTTCAAGTTAATTTGGGACCACCCGACCCCCATCCTTAGTACTTCAGAAGCAGCTCTCTCCTGATTCCCTTCTTCCGAGCCCCACCCACTTCCTCCTTCCTCTCAGAATCCTCCATCTCCTCCCTCTCATCCCTGCTCCTTCATGTCAGCTGCTGAGATACCTAGTAGACGAAGCTTTAAGGCGACAATTGGAGCTGGAGGTCCTTTTTTCGCCCTAGCAATGTCTGCTCTCCGGCCGCCTTCTAACTTTGCTGCGAAGCTGCTTCGGCCAATTCGGCCGGAGCGACTGCAATTTCGCGGCTATGGGAGCTGCTCAGTGCCCCATTTGGGTGTTACAGACGCTCATGCGGTCTAATCCGCTACTCTGCCCCCTCCAGAGGTCAGCATAAGAGGTCAGCCTACTGGAGGGGGGCAGGCTATTCTCTTCAAGTTAATTTGGGACCACCCGACCCCCATCCTTAGTACTTCAGAAGCAGCTCTCTCCTGATTCCCTTCTTCCGATCCCCACCCACTTCCTCCTACCTCTCAGAATCCTCCATCTCCTCCCTCTCATCCCTGCTCCTTCATGTCAGCTGCTGAGATACCTAGTAGACGAAGCTTTAAGGCGACAATTGGAGCTGGAGGTCCTTTTTTCGCCCTAGCAATGTCTGCTCTCCGGCCGCCTTCTAACTTTGCTGCGAAGCTGCTTCGGCCAATTCGGCCGGAGCGACTGCAATTTCGCGGCTATGGGAGCTGCTCAGTGCCCCATTTGAGTGTTACAGACGCTCATGCGGTCTAATCCGCTACTCTGCCCCCTCCAGAGGTCAGCATAAGAGGTCAGCCTACTGGAGGGGGGCAGGCTATTCTCTTCAAGTTAATTTGGGACCACCCGACCCCCATCCTTAGTACTTCAGAAGCAGCTCTCTCCTGATTCCCTTCTTCCGAGCCCCACCCACTTCCTCCTTCCTCTCAGAATCCTCCATCTCCTCCCTCTCATCCCTGCTCCTTCATGTCAGCTGCTGAGATACCTAGTAGACGAAGCTTTAAGGCGACAATTGGAGCTGGAGGTCCTTTTTTCGCCCTAGCAATGTCTGCTCTCCGGCCGCCTTCTAACTTGCTGCGAAGCTGCTTCGGCCAATTCGGCCGGAGCGACTGCAATTTCGCGGCTATGGGAGCTGCTCAGTGCCCCATTTGAGTGTTACAGACGCTCATGCGGTCTAATCCGCTACTCTGCCCCCTCCAGAGGTCAGCATAAGAGGTCAGCCTACTGGAGGGGGGCAGGCTATTCTCTTCAAGTTAATTTGGGACCACCCGACCCCCATCCTTAGTACTTCAGAAGCAGCTCTCTCCTGATTCCCTTCTTCCGAGCCCCACCCACTTCCTCCTTCCTCTCAGAATCCTCCATCTCCTCCCTCTCATCCCTGCTCCTTCATGTCAGCTGCTGAGATACCTAGTAGACGAAGCTTTAAGGCGACAATTGGAGCTGGAGGTCCTTTTTTCGCCCTAGCAATGTCTGCTCTCCGGCCGCCTTCTAACTTTGCTGCGAAGCTGCTTCGGCCAATTCGGCCGGAGCGACTGCAATTTCGCGGCTATGGGAGCTGCTCAGTGCCCCATTTGAGTGTTACAGACGCTCATGCGGTCTAATCCGCTACTCTGCCCCCTCCAGAGGTCAGCATAAGAGGTCAGCCTACTGGAGGGGGGCAGGCTATTCTCTTCAAGTTAATTTGGGACCACCCGACCCCCATCCTTAGTACTTCAGAAGCAGCTCTCTCCTGATTCCCTTCTTCCGAGCCCCACCCACTTCCTCCTTCCTCTCAGAATCCTCCATCTCCTCCCTCTCATCCCTGCTCCTTCATGTCAGCTGCTGAGATACCTAGTAGACGAAGCTTTAAGGCGACAATTGGAGCTGGAGGTCCTTTTTTCGCCCTAGCAATGTCTGCTCTCCGGCCGCCTTCTAACTTTGCTGCGAAGCTTGCTTCGGCCAATTCGGCCGGAGCGACTGCAATTTCGCGGCTATGGGAGCTGCTCAGTGCCCCATTTGAGTGTTACAGACGCTCATGCGGTCTAATCCGCTACTCTGCCCCCTCCAGAGGTCAGCATAAGAGGTCAGCCTACTGGAGGGGGGCAGGCTATTCTCTTCAAGTTAATTTGGGACCACCCGACCCCCATCCTTAGTACTTCAGAAGCAGCTCTCTCCTGATTCCCTTCTTCCGAGCCCCACCCACTTCCTCCTTCCTCTCAGAATCCTCCATCTCCTCCCTCTCATCCCTGCTCCTTCATGTCAGCTGCTGAGATACCTAGTAGACGAAGCTTTAAGGCGACAATTGGAGCTGGAGGTCCTTTTTTCGCCCTAGCAATGTCTGCTCTCCGGCCGCCTTCTAACTTTGCTGCGAAGCTGCTTCGGCCAATTCGGCCGGAGCGACTGCAATTTCGCGGCTATGGGAGCTGCTCAGTGCCCCATTTGAGTGTTACAGACGCTCATGCGGTCTAATCCGCTACTCTGCCCCCTCCAGAGGTCAGCATAGAGGTCAGCCTACTGGAGGGGGGCAGGCTATTCTCTTCAAGTTAATTTGGGACCACCCGACCCCCATCCTTAGTACTTCAGAAGCAGCTCTCTCCTGATTCCCTTCTTCCGAGCCCCACCCACTTCCTCCTTCCTCTCAGAATCCTCCATCTCCTCCCTCTCATCCCTGCTCCTTCATGTCAGCTGCTGAGATACCTAGTAGACGAAGCTTGAAGGCGACAATTGGAGCTGGAGGTCCTTTTTTCGCCCTAGCAATGTCTGCTCTTCGGCCAATTCGGCCGGAGCGACTGCAATTTCGCGGCTATGGGAGCTGCTCAGTGCCCCATTTGAGTGTTACAGACGCTCATGCGGTCTAATCCGCTACTCTGCCCCCTCCAGAGGTCAGCATAAGAGGTCAGCCTACTGGAGGGGGGCAGGCTATTCTCTTCAAGTTAATTTGGGACCACCCGACCCCCATCCTTAGTACTTCAGAAGCAGCTCTCTCCTGATTCCCTTCTTCCGAGCCCCACCCACTTCCTCCTTCCTCTCAGAATCCTCCATCTCCTCCCTCTCATCCCTGCTCCTTCATGTCAGCTGCTGAGATACCTAGTAGACGAAGCTTTAAGGCGACAATTGGAGCTGGAGGTCCTTTTTTCGCCCTAGCAATGTCTGCTCTCCGGCCGCCTTCTAACTTTGCTGCGAAGCTGCTTCGGCCAATTCGGCCTGGAGCGACTGCAATTTCGCGGCTATGGGAGCTGCTCAGTGCCCCATTTGAGTGTTACAGACGCTCATGCGGTCTAATCCGCTACTCTGCCCCCTCCAGAGGTCAGCATAAGAGGTCAGCCTACTGGAGGGGGGCAGGCTATTCTCTTCAAGTTAATTTGGGACCACCCGACCCCCATCCTTAGTACTTCAGAAGCAGCTCTCTCCTGATTCCCTTCTTCCGAGCCCCACCCACTTCCTCCTTCCTCTCAGAATCCTCCATCTCCTCCCTCTCATCCCTGCTCCTTCATGTCAGCTGCTGAGATACCTAGTAGACGAAGCTTTAAGGCGACAATTGGAGCTGGAGGTCCTTTTTTTCGCCCTAGCAATGTCTGCTCTCCGGCCGCCTTCTAACTTTGCTGCGAAGCTGCTTCGGCCAATTCGGCCGGAGCGACTGCAATTTCGCGGCTATGGGAGCTGCTCAGTGCCCCATTTGAGTGTTACAGACGCTCATGCGGTCTAATCCGCTACTCTGCCCCCTCCAGAGGTCAGCATAAGAGGTCAGCCTACTGGAGGGGGGCAGGCTATTCTCTTCAAGTTAATTTGGGACCACCCGACCCCCATCCTTAGTACTTCAGAAGCAGCTCTCTCCTGATTCCCTTCTTCCGAGCCCACCCACTTCCTCCTTCCTCTCAGAATCCTCCATCTCCTCCCTCTCATCCCTGCTCCTTCATGTCAGCTGCTGAGATACCTAGTAGACGAAGCTTTAAGGCGACAATTGGAGCTGGAGGTCCTTTTTTCGCCCTAGCAATGTCTGCTCTCCGGCCGCCTTCTAACTTTGCTGCGAAGCTGCTTCGGCCAATTCGGCCGGAGCGACTGCAATTTCGCGGCTATGGGAGCTGCTCAGTGCCCCATTTGAGTGTTACAGACGCTCATGCGGTCTAATCCGCTACTCTGCCCCCTCCAGAGGTCAGCATAAGAGGTCAGCCTACTGGAGGGGGCAGGCTATTCTCTTCAAGTTAATTTGGGACCACCCGACCCCCATCCTTAGTACTTCAGAAGCAGCTCTCTCCTGATTCCCTTCTTCCGAGCCCCACCCACTTCCTCCTTCCTCTCAGAATCCTCCATCTCCTCCCTCTCATCCCTGCTCCTTCATGTCAGCTGCTGAGATACCTAGTAGACGAAGCTTAAGGCGACAATTGGAGCTGGAGGTCCTTTTTTCGCCCTAGCAATGTCTGCTCTCCGGCCGCCTTCTAACTTTGCTGCGAAGCTGCTTCGGCCAATTCGGCCGGAGCGACTGCAATTTCGCGGCTATGGGAGCTGCTCAGTGCCCCATTTGAGTGTTACAGACGCTCATGCGGTCTAAATCCGCTACTCTGCCCCCTCCAGAGGTCAGCATAAGAGGTCAGCCTACTGGAGGGGGGCAGGCTATTCTCTTCAAGTTAATTTGGGACCACCCGACCCCCATCCTTAGTACTTCAGAAGCAGCTCTCTCCTGATTCCCTTCTTCCGAGCCCCACCCACTTCCTCCTCCTCTCAGAATCCTCCATCTCCTCCCTCTCATCCCTGCTCCTTCATGTCAGCTGCTGAGATACCTAGTAGACGAAGCTTTAAAGGCGACAATTGGAGCTGGAGGTCCCTGTTTGTCTTTCGCCCTAGGCAATGTCTGCTCGTCGGCGTCTCCGCGGCCGCCTTCTAACTTTGCTGCGAAGCTGCGTCCGGCCATTCGGCCGGAGCGACTGCAAATTTCGGCAGCTAAGGGGAGCGGCTCAGTGTCCCATTTGAGTGTTACAAGACGATCATGTAAGAGCGGTCTAAACCCTACTCTGTCTGGGCCTGGCCCCCTCCAAGGTCAGCATAGAGGTCAGCCTACTGGAGGGGGCAGGCTATTCTATTCAAGTTAATTTGGGACCACCCACCACCCATCCTTAGTACTCAGAAGCAGTCTCTCCTGATGCCCTTCGTCCGACCCCCCCACTTCTCCTTCCTCTCAGAATCCTCCATCGCATCTCACTCTCCTCCCTCGCATCCCTGCTCCTTCATGTCAGCTGGGAGATACCTAGTAGAACGAATCTTTAAGCTGTAAGGCGGACAATTGGAGTGGGAGGCGGAGGTTACTTTTTTCCGCCCTAGCCAATGTTGCTCTCGGCCGCCTTCTAACTGTGTGCGAAAGCTTGCTTGGCCAATTCGGATTCTGTGATGGCGGACTGCAATTTTTGCGGCTATGGGAGCTGCTCAGTGCCCATTTGAGTGTTACGTACGCTCATGCGGTCTAATGACGCTATCTGCCCCCTCCAGATCTTTGGGTCAGCATAATGAGGTCAGCTACCTGGAGTCGGGGGCAGGCTATTATCTTCAAGTTAATTGGGGCAACCGACCCCATCCTAGTTACTTTAAGAAAGATGCTCCTCTGATTTCCTTCTTCCGAGCCCCTCATCCCATTCCTCTACCTTCTCAGATTCTTTTTTTTTTTTATCCTCCATTCTCCGCCATTCTATCCTGCTCCTTCTGTCAGATGCTGATGTACCTAGTAGACGATAGCTCCTTTTTAAGGCTGACCAATTGGATTATTGTGGATTTTGGTCCTTTTAGCGCTTTTCATAGCAATGTCTGGCTCTCGGCCGACTTCTAATTTGCTGCGAGAGCTGCTTACGGCCAACGGGCCAATTTCGCCGGCAGCGACTGCATTTTCGCCGGCATATGGGCGCTGCTCAGTTCTTGACCATTGAGTTGTTACAGGACGTCATGCGGTATAATCCGCTACTCTGCCCCATCTAAGCAGGTCAGCATAGATGGTCAGCCTACTGGAGGGGGCAGGCTATTCTCTTCTAAGTAATTTGGACAACCACGACCCCATCCTAGGACCTTCGCAAGCATCGCTCTATCCTGATTCCCTTCTTTCCGAGCCCACCCACTTCCTCCTTCCTCTCAGAATCCTCCAACATCTCCGCCCTATCATCCCTGATCCTTCCATGTCAACTGCTCCGATACCTTCGTAGACAAAAGCCTTGAGGCCGACAATTGAATGGAGGTCTTTTTTCGCCTAGCAATGTTGATCTCCGGCCGCCTCTAACTTTGCTGCGAAGCTGCTTCGGCCAAATCGGCTGGAGCGACTGGCAATCGCGGCTATGGGAGCGGCTCAGGCCCATTTGATGTGTACGACGCTCATGGTATAATCCGCTACTATGCCCCCTCCAGATTCAGCTTAGGAGGCAGCTACTGGAGGGGGGCAGCTATTCTCTTAAAAATTCAATCTTCCTCAGGTTACTTTGGGACCACCCCGACCCTCCTTAGTACTTCATAAGGGGGGGCAGTCTCTCCTGATTCCCTTATTCCGAGCCCCACCCCTTCCTCCTTCCTCTCAGGGAATCCTCATCTCCTCCTATCATCCCTGCTCCTTAATGCAGTGCTCAGATACCTAGTAGACAAAGCTTGAGGCGACATTGGAGCTGAGGTCCTTTTTGCCCTAGTCAATGTTGCTGACGGCCGCCATCTAAACTTTGTGCGAAGCTGAACTCGACAAATTCGGCCTGGAGCGACTGCAATTTCGCGGCTATGGGAGCTGCTCAGTGCCCCATTTGAGTGTTACAGACGCTCATGCGGTCTAATCGCTACTCTGCCCCCTCCAGAGGTCAGCATAGGAGGTCAGCCTACTGGAGGGGGGCAGGCTATTCTCTTCAAGTTACTTGGGACCACCCGACCCCCATCCTTAGTACTTCAGACGCAGCTCTCTCCTGATTCCCTTCTTCTGAGGCCCCACCCACTTCCTCCTTCCTCTCAGAATCCTCATCTCCTCCCTCTCATCCCTGCTCCTTCATGTCAGCTGCTGAGATACCTAGTAGACGAAGCTTTAAGGCGACAATTGGAGCTGGAGGTCCTTTTTTCGCCCTAGCAATGTCTGCTCTCCGGCCGCCTTCTAACTTTGCTGCGAAGCTGCTTCGGCCAATTCGGCTGGAGCGACTGCAATTTCGCGGCTATGGGAGCTGCTCAGTGCCCCATTTGAGTGTTTACAGACGCTCATGCAGTCTAATCCGCTACTCTGCCCCCCTCCAGAGGTCAGCTTAGGAGGTCAGCCTACTGGAGGGGGGCAGGCTATTCTCTTCAAGTTAATTTGGGACCACCCGACCCCCATCCTTAGTACTTCAGAAGCAGCTCTCTCCTGATTCCCTTCTTCCGAGCCCCACCCACTTCCTCCTTCCTCTCAGAATCCTCCATCTCCTCCCTCTCATCCCTGCTCCTTCATGTCAACTGCTGAGATACCTAGTAGACAAAGCTTTGAGGCGACAATTGGAGCTGGAGGTCCTTTTTTCGCCCTAGCAATGTCTGCTCTCCGGCCGCCCTCTAACTTTGCTGCGAAGCTGCTTCGGCCAATTCGGCTGGAGCGACTGCAATTTCGCGGCTATGGGAGCTGCTCAGTGCCCCATTTGAGTGTTACAGACGCTCATGCAGTCTAATCCGCTACTCTGCCCCCTCCAGAGGTCAGCTTAGGAGGTCAGCCTACTGGAGGGGGGCAGGCTATTCTCTTCAAGTTAATTTGGGACCACCCGACCCCCATCCTTAGTACTTCAGAAGCAGCTCTCTCCTGATTCCCTTCTTCCGAGCCCCACCCACTTCCTCCTTCCTCTCAGAATCCTCCATCTCCTCCCTCTCATCCCTGCTCCTTCATGTCAACTGCTGAGATACCTAGTAGACAAAGCTTTGAGGCGACAATTGGAGCTGGAGGTCCTTTTTTCGCCCTAGCAATGTCTGCTCTCCGGCCGCCCTCTAACTTTGCTGCGAAGCTGCTTCGGCCAATTCGGCTGGAGCGACTGCAATTTCGCGGCTATGGGAGCTGCTCAGTGCCCCATTTGAGTGTTACAGACGCTCATGCGGTCTAATCCGCTACTCTGCCCCCTCCAGAGGTCAGCATAAGAGGTCAGCCTACTGGAGGGGGGCAGGCTATTCTCTTCAAGTTAATTTGGGACCACCCGACCCCCATCCTTAGTACTTCAGAAGCAGCTCTCTCCTGATTCCCTTCTTCCGAGCCCCACCCACTTCCTCCTTCCTCTCAGAATCCTCCATCTCCTCCCTCTCATCCCTGCTCCTTCATGTCAGCTGCTCAGATACCTAGTAGACAAAGCTTTGAGGCGACAATTGGAGCTGGAGGTCCTTTTGTCGCCCTAGCAATGTCTGCTCTCCGGCCGCCCTCTAACTTTGCTGCGAAGCTGCTTCGGCCAATTCGGCTGGAGCGACTGCAATTTCGCGGCTATGGGAGCTGCTCAGTGTCCCATTTGAGTGTTACAGACGCTCATGCGGTCTAATCCGCTACTCTGCCCCCTCCAGAGGTCAGCATAGGAGGTCAGCCTACTGGAGGGGGGCAGGCTATTCTCTTCAAGTTAATTTGGGACCACCCGACCCCCATCCTTAGTACTTCAGAAGCAGCTCTCTCCTGATTCCCTTCTTCCGAGCCCCACCCACTTCCTCCTTCCTCTCAGAATCCTCCATCTCCTCCCTCTCATCCCTGCTCCTTCATGTCAGCTGCTCAGATACCTAGTAGACGAAAGCTTGAGGCGACAATGGAGCTGGAGGTCCTTTTTTCGCCCTAGCAATGTCTGCTCTCGGCCGCCCTCTAACTTTGCTGCGAAGCTGCTTCGGCCAATTCGGCTGGAGCGACTGCAATTTCGCGGCTATGGGAGCTGCTCAGTGCCCCATTTGAGTGTTACAGACGCTCATGCAGTCTAATCGCTACTCTGCCCCCTCCAGAGGTCAGCATAGGAGGTCAGCCTACTGGAGGGGGGCAGGCTATTCTCTTCAAGTTAATTTGGGACCACCCGACCCCCATCCTTAGTACTTCAGAAGCAGCTCTCTCCTGATTCCCTTCTTCCGAGCCCCACCACTTCCTCCTACCTCTCAGAAATCCTCCATCTCCTCCCTCTCATCCTGCTCCTTCATGTCAACTGCTCTGAGATACCTAGTAGACAAAGCTTTGAGGCGACAATTGGAGCTGGAGGTCCTTTTTTCGCCCTAGCAATGTCTGCTCTCCGGCCGCCCTCTAACTTTGCTGCGAAGCTGCTTCGGCCAATTCGGCCTGGAGCGACTGCAATTTCGCGGCTATGGGGAGCTGCTCAGTGTCCCATTTGAGTGTTACAGACGCTCATGCGGTCTAAAATCCGCTACTCTGCCCCCTCCAGAGGTCAGCATAAGAGGTCAGCCTACTGGAGGGGGGCAGGCTATTCTCTTCAAGTTAATTTGGGACCACCCGACCCCCATCCTTAGTACTTCAGAAGCAGCTCTCTCCTGATTCCCTTCTTCCGAGCCCCACCCACTTCCTCCTTCCTCTCAGAATCCTCCATCTCATCCCTCTCATCCCTGCTCCTTCATGTCAGCTGCTGAGATACCTAGTAGACAAAGCTTTTAAGGCGACAATTGGAGCTGGAAGGTCCTTTTTTCGCCCTAGCAATGTCTGCTCTCCCGGCCGCCCTCTAACTTTGCTGCGAAGCTGCTTCGGCAATTCGGCGGAGCTGACTTGCAATTTCGCGGCTATGGGGAGCTGCTCAGTGTCCCCATTTGAGTGTTACAGACGCTCATGCGGTCTAATCCGCTACTCTGCCCCCTCCAGAGGTCAGCATAGGAGGTCAGCCTACTGGAGGGGGGCAGGCTATTCTCTTAAGTTAATTTGGGACCACCCGACCCCCATTCCTTAGTACTTCAGAAGCAGCTCTCTCCTGATTCCCTTCTTCCGAGCCCACCCACTTCCTCCTTACTCTCAGAATCCTCCATCTCCTCCCTCTCATCCCTGCTCCTTTCATGTCAGCTGCTCAGATACCTAGTAGACAAGCTTTGAGCGACAATTGGAGCTGGAGGTCCTTTTTTCGCCCTAGCAATGTCTGCTCTCCGGCCGCCCTCTAACTTTTGCTGCGAAGCTTGCCTTCGGCCAATTCGGCCTGGAGCGACTGCAATTTCGTGGCCTATGGAGCTGCTCAGTGTCCCATTTGAGTGTTACAGACGCTCATGCGGTCTAATCCGCTACTCTGCCCCCTCCAGAGGTCAGCATAGGAGGTCAGCCTACTGGAGGGGGCAGCTATTCTCTTCAAGTTAATTTGGGACCCCGACCCCATCTTAGTACTTCAGAAGCAGCTCTCTCCTGATTCTTCTTCCGAGCCACCAATTCCTCCTTCTCTCAGAATCCTACATTCCTCCCTCTCATCCTGCTCCTTCATGTCAGCTGCTCAGATACCTAGTAGACAAAGCTTTGAGGCGACAATTGGAGCTGGAGGTCCTTTTTTCGCCCTAGCAATGTCTGCTCTCCGGCCGCCCTCTAACTTTGCTGCGAAGCTGCTTCGGCCAATTCGGCTGGAGCGACTGCAATTTCGCGGCTATGGGAGCTGCTCAGTGCCCCATTTGAGTGTTACAGACGCTCATGCAGTCTAATCCGCTACTCTGCCACTCCAGAGGTCAGGCTAGGAGGTCTCAGCCCTACTGGAGGGGGGCAGGTATTCTTCAAGTTAATTGGGGAACACCCGACCCCATCCTTAGTTAATCAGAAGGCAGCTCTATCTGATTCCCTTCTTCCGCAGCCCCACCACTTCCTCTTCCTCTAGAATCTCCATCCTTGGATATCGGAAATACGCAGTCTGATGCCCTTGCTCTAGAGTCCCTCTCATGCGTATCGAACTTAGAATGCGCAATGGCCCTTCTGACCGTGTCGATGATTTCGTTCGCATGGTTTCGCAGTCTGTGCACTGGACCTCCGCAGTGCTGGAACATCCTGTCCTCAGGCACGCCATGGAAAACCATTGTTGAATGGGATAGTTTGATCCATTTGAATCGCTGCGGATTCCAGGACGGTATGATGTTGGCTAACAGACAGACTGTAGATTACTGCGTTTTGTATGGAGGCATATAGGTTCTCTGACATTTGAACATTGTTCTCCCCAGGTCCGAATCCAGGCAATCCTGGGTTGGGCCGGGGACGCTTTCCCCCAGGTGCCTGCCATGCTGCGATTCAGAGTGGCCAGGGATCTGTTCTAGGGGTTACGGTTCCAACAAGCGGCGTCTGGATTGCCAACGTGGGGGCCCATTGCCTCAGCAAGACGACCCAC
>JACBWV010000775.1:165508-205518 GCA_013435795.1 Chlamydomonas sp. ICE-L
ACCTAGTAGAAGAAGCTTTGAGGGCGACAATTGGAGCTGGAGGTCCTGTTTTTTCGCCCTACGCCAAGGTCTGCTCTAGGACTTCCCCGCCTTATAACTTTGTGCGAAAGCTTGAGCGCTTCGGCCAATTAGGCTGGAATGCGAATGCATTCGCGGCTATGGGAGCTGACTCAGTGCCAATTTGGTGTTACAGACGCTCATGCGGCTTCCCTTACTAATCCGCTACTCTGCCCCCTCCAGAGGTCAGCATAAGAGGTCGCCGTACGGGAGGGGGAGGCAGGCTATTTCTCTTCCATGTAATTTGGGACCACACCGACCCCACATCCTTAGTAATTTCAGAAGCAGCTTTTATCCTGATTCCCTTCTTTCCGAGCCCCAACCAACTTCCTTCCTTCACTCTCAGAATCCTCCACTCATCCCTCTATCCCTGCTCCTTTCATGGTAAGCTGATGAGCTGAGGATACCTAGTAGACGAAGCGTGAAGGCGACAATTGAAGCTGGAGGTCCTTTTTCGCCCAGAAAGGTCTGCTTCTCCGCCCCCCCCCCCTTCCTTATACTTTGTCTGCGAGGCTGCTTCGGCCAATTCGGCTGGAGCGGGGATGGAGTGGGAGCGAATGCAATTTCGCGGCTATTGGAGCAGCTGCTCAGTGGCCCCATCCCAGTCCATTTGAGGGTGGTACAGAACGATCATGCGGTTCTAATCCGCTACTCTGCTCTGCCCACCCTCAGAGGTCAGCATAAGGAGTGTCCAGCCTACTGGAGGGGGGAGGCTATTGAGGGGGGCAGGCTATTCGCTTCAATTTAATTTGGGACCAACCCGACCCCCCATTCCTTAGTACTCAGAAGGCAGCTCTCTCCTGATTTCCCTTCTTCCGAGCCCCCCACCCACTTCCTCTCCTCTCAGAATCCTCCATCCTCCTCCATCTCTCCCTGTACTTCATGTCAGCTGCTGAGGATACCTAGTCGTTGTAGACGAAGCTCTTTGAGGCGACAATTGGAGCTGGAGGTTCTTTTTTGCCCTAGCAGCACTGTCTGCTCTCCGTGCCGCCTTATTTAACTTTGCATGCTTTGCGAAGGCGGCGCGGGCCAACGGCTGGAGCGACGCAAGAAATTTCGCGGCTATGGGAGCTGTCAGTTTTGCCCCATTTGAGTTTACAGACGCGCATAATGCGGTCTAACCCGCTACCTCGGCCCCTACAGAGGTCAGCATAAGAGGTCAAGCCTACTGGAGGGGGGCAGGGCTTTATTTCTCTTCAATTAATTTGGACACCCGACCCCCATCCTTAGTACTTCAGAAGAGCTCTATCCTGATTCCCTTCTTCGAGCCCCACCCACTTCCTCCTTCCTCTCAGAATCCTCCAATCTCCTCCCTCTCATCCCACCCTGCTCCTTCATTGTCAGCTGCTGAGATACCTAGTAGGACGAAGCTTTGAGGCGACAATGGCGACAACAAAATTGGAGCTGGAGTTCTTTTTTAGCCTCCTAGCAATGTCTGCTCTCAGGCCGCCATTCCGCCTTATAATCTTTGCTGCGAAAGCAGCTGATTCGGCCCAATTCGGTTGGCGCGACTGGACTGCCAATTCGCGGCTTGGCTATGGGAGGCTGCTCCAGTTACCCATTGAGTGTGGTGTTACAGACGATCATGCGGTCTAATCCGCTACTCTGCCCCCCTCCAGAGGTCAAGCATAAGAGGTCGCCCTACCTGAGGGGGGCCAGGCAGGCTAGTCTCTTAAGTTAATTTGGGACCACTACCACGACACCACAATCCTTAGTACTTCAGAAGCAGCTCTCTCCGATCCCTCTTCCGAGCCCCACCCACTTCCTCCTTCCTCTAGAATCCTCCCATCTCCTCCCTCTACCATGCTCCTTCATGTCAAAGCTGCCTGAGATACATAGTAGACGAGCTTTGAGGCGACATTGGAGCTGGAGGTCCTTTTTTAGACCTGCATAGCAATGTCTTCTGCCTCGCCCGGCCGCCTTTTATAACTTTGCTGCGAAGATGCTTCGGCCCAATTCGGCCTGGATGCGAATGCATTTCGCGGCTCTATGGAGCTGCTCGGCCCCATTTGAGTGTTACAGACGCTCATGCGGTCTAACCCGCGACTCTGCCCCCCTCCAGATGGGTCAGCCCATAAGAGGTCAGCCTACTGGAGCCCGGGGGCAAAGGACCTATATTCGCTTCAATTTAGTTTTGGGACTTTTGGACCACCCGACCCCCATCATTAGTACTTCAGAAGCAGAAGCGAAAGCAGCTATCTCCTGATTCCCTTCTCCGACCAGCCCACACACTTCCCCCTGCCCTCTCCAGAATCCTCCATCCCTCCCCTATCCATGCTCCTTCAGTCAGCTGATGAGAACCTCTAGGTAGACGAAGCTTTGAGGCGACAATTGGAGCTGGAGGTTCCTTTTTTTCGCCACATACCATCCTTAGCCAATGTCTCTCTCGGGCCGCCCCGCATCTTTTATAACTTGCTTGCGAAGCTGCTTCGGCCAATTCGAACTGGAGCAGACGCCAGCTACTGCAATTTCGGGCCATGGGAGCTGCTCAGTTCCCCATTGAGTGTTTACTGCACGCTCATTGCGGTTTTCAATTCGCTACTCTGCCACATCCCAGACGGTCAGCTAAGAGGGTCAGCCTACCGGTAGGGGGCAGTAGGCTATTCTCTTCCCAAGTGAGTTTGGGACCCACCCGCCCCCATCCTTAGTACATCAGAAGCAAGAGGCTCTCTACTGATTTCCTTCTTCCGAAAGCCCCAAACCCACCTTCCCCTTTCCTCTCAGAACCTCCATCTCATCCCTCCATACCGGTCCTTCATGTCAGCTGCTGGATACATAGTATCCTAAGTAGATAGACGACGCTTTGAGGCGACAATTGGAGTGGAGGGTCCTTTTTTCGCACCCTAGCAATGTATGCTCGCCGGCCCAGAATTATCCTTATAAACTTTGCTTTGCGAAGCTTGCTTAGGCCAATTCGGCTGCGAGCGACTGCAATTCGCGGGCTAATTATGGAAGCTTGCGCTCAGTGCCCAATGTGGAGTGTTACAGACGATCATGCACGGGGTCTAACCCGTACTCTGCCACCTCCAGAGGGGTTCAGCATAAAGGTCAGCACTACTGGGAGGGCCGGCCAGGCTCTATTCTCTTCAAGTTAGTTTTGGGCAACCAGAACCCCCATCCCCTTAGTACTTAAGAAGCAGCTCCTCTCCTGATTCCCTTCTTCCGAGAGCCTTTCCACGCCACTGCCTCCTTCCTCTCAGAATCCTCCATCTCCTCCATCTCATCCCTGCTCCTTCATGTCAGCTGTGGATATTAGTAGGAACGAAGCTTTGAGGCGACAATTGGAGCCGGGAGAGGGTCCTTTTTTTTTAGCCTCGCACCCTAGCAATTGTCTGCCTCTCGGCCAGCCCCGCCTTCCATAACTTTCTGAGAAAAGCTTGCTTCGGCCAATCGGCTCTGGAGCGACTGCAATATTTCGCGGATATGGGCGCGATCAGTGCCACCACATTTGAGGGCTACAGACGCTCATGCGGTATTCTACCCGCTACCTAGGCCCCCCAGAGGTTCACAGAATAAGAGGTCACCGACTGGAGGGGGGCATGGCTTATTTCTCTTCAAGTTAGTTTGGGACCACCAACGACCCCCATCAGCCCATTTAGTAATTCAGAAGCCGTCTCTCATGATTCCCTTCTTCCGAAGCCCCACCCACTTCCTCCTTCCTCTCAGAATACTCCACTCCTCACCTCTCATCCCTGACTCCTTCATGTCAGCTGTGATATACCTAGTAGACAGAAGCTTTGAGCGACAATTGGGCTGGAGGAGGTCCTGTTTTCGCCCCTCCATAGCACAATGTATGCTATCCGGCCCGCCTTATACGACTCTTTCTTATAACTCTTTGCCGACGAAGTTGGCTTCGGCCAATCGGCTGGAGCGACTTGCAATTTCGCAGGCTTATGGGAGCGTCAGGCCCCATTTGAGTGGTATGTTACCAGACGCTCATGCGTCTAATCCGCTATCTGACCCCTCCAGAGGGTCAGCATTAAGAGTCAGCCTTACTGGAGGGGGGCCCAGAGGGGGCTACGCCGGGCAAGGCTATTTCTCAAAGTTAATTTGGACCACCCGGACTCCCCATCCTTTAGTACTTCAGAAGCAGCGCTCTCATGATTCCCTTCTTCGGCAGACCACCACTTCCTCATCTCTCAGAATCCTCCATTCCCTCCCTTCATTCCCTGATCCTTAGTCCGCTGCTGAGATACCTAGGTAGACGAAGCTTTGAGGCGACAATGGAGCTGTGCTGGAGCTTCCTTTTTTTGCCCATTTTTTTAGTGTTTAGGTTGTTTTAGGCGTTTTAGAAGGTGTTGTGCTTGGAGGAATCGATTCCCTCTTTCTTGAAATTCTCAGTTCAGCAGGTCTCATGTGAAGGTCTGCATTGGTCAGGTTTTTTTGTTTTTTTAAGTAGAGACGGCCGATATGGAGGTGTGAATAGGTTGGAAACCTAGCGATACAGTTGTCTTCGCATTTTGTGCCCTAGAGGGCTGGTGGATAGTAGTTTTTTTGGGGGTGGGAATATGTTGTTTGGCTCCTGCCCTGAAGACTGTTTTTGTTTGCTTTTTCCCGACTGTTTATCAGTCAGCAGCCCTGCTTGGTCTTTCTTCCTTCAGAGCTTGTGGTCTGCATTGGAGAAGAAGTGGAATTGCTACTTGACAGCTGAAGCTGGCACCGAAGGTCTTGCTGATTGGAGTTATTGCCCTGAGCACTGACTGTATAGGAGGAGATGCCCGGTACGGGTTGTATCTTGCGTCCGCAGGGTCAGGAGGCTTAATTAGGAGCGAAATAGTTTTTGGTTACCTGTTACCGCTACCTGAAAACCGTAGACATGCCGCGTTGGTTTATGTCTTTGAAGAGCTTGCTGATTGTATCGGCGACCCCTAATGGCTCTTGATTACAGGCTTGATAGGAATGCGCTGACATGCTAATGGAGTGATGCGTTGATGCACAGGCTACGGTTTATTTGCTCGCGGCTTTAGTGCGCCGTTAAGGTTTTCCTTGCTGGTAGTGGATCTGTGGGGGTTCTACCCTTCACCGTCCAGGACGGTTCTAGGAGTTTCTTGATAGCTTCTTTAGATGTTTTTTTGTTACCTTGTTAGAGTTAAGCTTTGGCCCTGTCCTTTTTTGTTTTGGCATCCGCGCTCTGGTCGTCTGTGCAGAGCTTGCTGATCTGCCATGGGTGACCTAGCGACAGCATGTACTAGGCTGCTGAGAGTATGTGCTGGTTTGCTAAAGGAAGTGATGCCCTGATGCACTAGCCCTGTTGCCAGGAGTGAGGCCTGCAGGTTTTCATCTTGGATCAGCACAGACCTTGGCGCTTTTGCCTTTCCTTTTTTTATGTGTGCTCTGGAGGTTAAAGTGGTGTTTTATTGGTTGGGGAGGAAAATGTTTGCTTGGATGGCTGGGTTCGGTGGGGGGGTGCCTCGGAAGCACGGCCCATAGTCCTCCTTTGTAATCATAGGAATTAGTTTGTGTCAACTCGTTCTTGGTCACCTAGTCTTGTCGTATTTTGTCATTGGATATTATGTGTCATGGTTCTTTTCCTTGATTATGTATGAAAAAGTTTGGCCCCGGGATTGGGCCACCAGGCTTTTCGGAACCACACAGGATTATAAGGCTTAGGAACAACTTGACAAAATCTTTTATCATAGCATCGCCCCACCTTTGTGGAAATAGGGAGGAAAAGACCCCCAAAGAAAAAAGACACCATAAAACAGCTTTCAAACGTACCTCTAACAGGCTACACTACTCTCTTCTAGTCCTGATTTCCTATCACTACCTCCCCCCAGACCCACAGGCCGTGAAGAATTCCCCATATAGGCCCATACCCACCTCCCGTCGTGCCCCGCAAACGTTTCCCGAACTCTCCCTTATCTCACAAACCCCCTCTCTATCCCCCCCCCCCTCACTGTCTTCTGCACCCCACCACCCCTGCTCGGCCCTCCCAAGCTTCAACACACTACACTTCCCCCACACTCGTCCCCCTCACCACCGACGCCCCCGCATAACCTCCAATTTCCTTCATCCAAATTCTCCTTAGCCCCGGCTATGACACGAATCCCCCAACTGAGCCCGACCCCCCCCCTTCACCCATACCCCCGATACGCGAGTCACGCCTATTACTCCTACCCCCACAACACAAATATGAGGACAAGTGTCCGGAATTTTCTCCCCCCCCAGAAGCCAACACTCCAAAAACCAATACAATAAAAAGGAAGCCCCAAGGAAGGGGAGTAGGACTACTACAGAAAAAAAGACCTATGAAAAGGGGCGGGGGCCAAAAAATTGCAACCTCTAACAGTCGCCGGATCAGAAGACGGAAAGAGGCGATGCAAAACTAAGGAGGATAAAAGGGAAACTATGCGAGAAGAAATGATGAAGCGAGAAAAATAAGAGAATTAAAAGGGGGGGTCCCGTGGGGTTTATTGGCGGGGTTGGTGGGGGGGGTCGGGGGGGGACTAACGGAGGCAACTGCAGGAGGAGGAAACTAAGGAGGCAACTAATGGGTGGAAACTTGAATCCTAGGGGATAGCAAACTAAGGAGAAACTGCAAAAACAAGCCAAAAGCAGGGAGGCAGCCAGAAAAGAAGAAAGACAATAGGAAGCAAAGCGAAAACCTAAAAGACTGGTCTGGGCATGTACAACAGGAATGAAATAAGATCCAGATCTTGATCTGGATCTTAGCGCAGATCTGGACCTTGATCTTGGTCCAGATCTAGCCCCAGATCTGGAACGTTGTCGAGTGCTGTGTCCAAATCTGGAACCTGATCCTGTTCTAGGGCAGGGTCTTGATCTTGGGCTTGGGCTGGATCTAGGTCAGGGTCAAGATCGGGGCCTAGAGCTGGGGCTTGGGCTGGATCTAGGTCAGGGTCTAGATCAGGGTCTAGAGCTCGGGAATGGGCTGGGTCTGGGTCAGGGTCTAGAGCAAGGTCTAGATCCGGGTAATGGGCTGGATCTGGGGCAGGGTCTAGATCAGGGTCTAGAACTAGGGCTTGGGCTGGGTCTGGGATTGGGTCTGGGATTGTAGGGAGCACTGGGGCCATGGGAATTGTCATTTCCATGGTGCGGGTATCAGGCTCCTGGTCACCGGGAGTGACCCCAATCATGGTGCAAAAGATCGGGGGGGTGGCCCATAAGCTTGCAAAGGAAGCCACTGTGAGAGAGCAATCTAGGCCACGCCACCAATCTTGACAGAAGGCGCCATTATCAAGGTGTCGAAGATCCGTTTGGGTGCGCATTCAGTCCCAGGCGATGGCTTGGTGTAGGTGGCCAAGGGCAAGGCAGATAACCTTGTGGTGAAGGGGCTCAGAATGGTCCAGCCTTTTTTTTTTTTTTTTTTTTACATAGGGAGGAACCAGGAAAGGGAACATCTGATAAAACCTAGCCCTATGTGACCGAGGAAGAAAAACCAAAGAAGAAGACTAGAGGACATGGACCAAAAGTCCGCTAAGACAAAATATGTGAAGACAAAAGACGAAAAGACTAGGGGACAAAAGACCGAGGGACACAAACTAATTACTAGGAAGACAAAGGACTAAGGGCCTTCCGAGCACCACCCCCACCTCCAAGCAACACTGTTCCTCCCCAACCAACAAAACACCACTGTAACCTCCAAGAGCAACACAGAAAAAGAAGGAAAGGCATGCAAGCAAAGGTTTTGCTGATCTAAGATTAAAACACTGCGGGGCATCACTCCTGTAACAGGCTAGTGCATCAGGGCATCACTCCTTAAGCAAACCAGCACAGACTCTTAGTACCATGTCGCTAGGTCACCCATGCAGATCAGCAAGCTCTGCAAAGACGACCAGAACGCAGCATGTCTACAGTTCAAAGGTAGCAGAAACAAGGTAACAAAAACTATGTAGCTTCTAAGTAAGCCTCCTGAACCTGCAGACGCAAGATACAACACGGTACAGGGCATCACTCCTATAACAGTCCAGCGCATCAGGGCATCACTCCATCAGCAGACTGGCGAGCCAACTTAGCTGTCAAGTAGCATGCCACTTCTTTTCCAATGCAGGCCAGCAAGCTCTGTAAGGAAGAAGACCAAAGCAGGGCATGCTACTGATAAACTGGTCCAGGAAAAAGCAAACAAAAACCAGTCTTCAGGGCAGGAGCAGCAGATCCACCCCCAAAAACTACATTCCAGCCGCCTAGGCAGCAAAAAGCTAAGACAAACTGTATCGCTATGGTTTCCAACCAAGTCTGTCAGCCCGGGACGAACGGACCTGCCATATTGCGCCCAAGGTGGTTATATGCAGGAAGGACCACAACCTTAGGGTAGAGGGAGGAGGGGGTGTCCCGGGCCAAAGGTTGATGTCGTCACCGAGGAGGAAGAAGGGGCAACGAGAAGGCGCTGCCCACCGGTGAGGGTCCTCCCAGTGAGAAAGGAGCCAGTCTATGACAGGGGCAGAATCTGGGCATTCCAGAAAAGCGTGAGACATTGTGTCAGCAGTGTGCAGCTGCAAGCAGTCAGGGCTGGAGCAGACTATGGAGGGGGGGTCGTCTTGTTTTTTTTTTTTTTTTTACATAGGGAGGAACCAGGAAAGGTAACATCTGATAAAACCTAGCCCTATGTGACCGAGGAAGAAAAACCAAAGAAGAAGACTAGAGGACATGGACCAAAAGTCTGCTAAGACAAATGATCCGAAGACAAAAGACGAAAAGACTAGGGGACAAAAGAACGAGGGACACAAACTAATTACTAGGAGGACAAAGGACAAAGGGCCTTCCGAGCACCACCCCCACTTCCAAGCATCACTGTTCCTCCCCAACCAACAAAACACCACTGCAACCTCCAAGAGCAACACAGAAAAAGAAGGAAAGGCAAGCATCCAAGGTCTTGCTGATCAAAGATTAAAAACACTGCATGGCATCACTCCTGTAACAGGCCAGTGCATCAGGGCATCACTCCATTAGCAAACCAACACAGACTCTCAGTAGCTTGGTAACATGTCTCTAGGTCACCCATGCAGATCAGCAAGGTTGACCCGTTGGAAGCGTCCTCGTACATGAGCAAGGAACGTATTGCAGCCCTGGGTGCCATGAAGCAAGCTCCGGCAAGTGATGGTATAAGGACGGTGGAGAGTCTTGTCAGCGAGGCGTACCCACACCTGCGAAAAGTCTGCACGTAGAGGGAGGGAGACTTGAGGTTCGTCTTGTCTTTGAGCAGTTCTCTCCGCTGGGCCTGGACGGGAGGGGCGGACACGTTGTAAGTCCACCCAAGCGTTCTGTGGGAGGTCTTCAGGGGAGGGAACTAGAATAGGGGTGACAACGAGCGCTCTCTCTGTTGCTGAGGCAATCCATCGGGATTCAAGACCACGGAGGCCACGCAGGTCAGGTCAGGTCAAGCCCAAGCCCCAGCTCTAGGCCCCGATCTTGACCCTGACCTAGATCGAGCCCAAGCCCAAGATCAAGACCCTGCCCCAGATTAGGATCAGGTTCCAGATTTGGACACAGCACACGACAACGTTCCAGATCTAGGGCTAGATCTGGACCAAGATCAAGGTCCAGATCTGCCCTTAGATCCAGATCAAGATCTAGATCTTGATACTGTCTCTGTCTTCATTCCTGTTGTACATGCCCAGACCAGTCTTTTAGGTTTTCGCTTTGCTTCCAGTTGTCTTTCTTCTTTTCTGGTTGCCTCCCTGCTTTTGGCTTGTTTTTGCAGTTTCTCCCTTAGTTTGCTTCCCCTAGTTCAGTTTCCACCCTTAGTTGCCTCCTTAGTTTCCTCCTCAGTTGCCTCCCTAGTCCCCCCCCCCCCCCCCCCCCCCCCCCCCCCCCCCCCCCCCTCCCCCCATTTTTTCTCTTAGTTTCTTGCATAGTTTTCCTTTTAGTCCTCCTTAGTTGCATCTCCTCTTTCAGTCTTCTGATCCGGTGACGGTTAGAGGTTGCAATGTTATGGCCCCCCCCTTCATAGGTCTTTTTCTTAGTAGTCCTAGCCCCTTCTCTTGGGCTTCCTGTTTTTGGCTTCTTCCTTGCCTCTCTGGTTTGTTTGTCTTCTGTTCCCGTCCTCCTTTGTCCCTTACGTCGCCCAGGTGGTGTCCGTCCCTTAGCTGTCCCTTAGCCGTTCTTGTCTTTTTCTTTGGTCTTTTCTCCTTGGTCACAAAGGGCTAGGTTTTATCAGT
This sequence comes from Chlamydomonas sp. ICE-L, assembly GCA_013435795.1. NCBI lineage: Eukaryota > Viridiplantae > Chlorophyta > Chlorophyceae > Chlamydomonadales > Chlamydomonadaceae > Chlamydomonas > Chlamydomonas sp. ICE-L. The sequence continues at coordinate 175,681 of JACBWV010000775.1, forward strand.
TGCGCCTTTTCCTGGTTCCCCCCTTCGTAAAAAAAAAAAAAAAAGGGTTAGTTCTAGGGTGAGTGTCCAAGGTGGAGGGGGGTAGAATGCTCCACAGCCTGGGCCAAGCAGCACGTTCCTCGGTATAACCTGGCACAAAATGGTGGGAACTGGGGCTTTGTTGCATGATATGTTGGTGAAGAAGGGCCTGACGTGCTTGGCGCACAGAGAGTTCAAGAAGTTTCACCTCAGTATCATCATGGAGGTGGAGACCCCATGTTTTTGGGTCCAGTTGGAGGTCCTCCCAAAGACCAACCAGCCATGGTTCCAAGAGCTCTTGACTCTGGTGGGGGGGGGAGGCCTTGCTGGATCAGCTGCTCCTCAAAGTCTGCCCGTAACCATGCTTCTCGAGGTTTCTTGCGTAGGGTGATGAGGGCAGCTTGGGGGTGTCCTTGGGGGGGAAGGGCAGGAAGGGTGAGAGGGTGTAACCGGCCAGAGGGCCAGACCTCCCAAAGACGGCCCTCTCCAGTGAGGGGATCTGGCCCCTCTGCAAGGGGACCAGCAGGGGCCACAGCGGGAAAGAGCTTCCATTTGGGAGGTGGAAGCTCAGGAAGGAGGACAGCATCCCGCCAGGGGTCTGGCAGAGAGGAGAGGATGAAGTCAAGGTCTTGGACAGCAGCGGGAGGGAGGTGAGCTCGTTGTTGATGAGCTGAGCGGATGTCCTTGAGACGGTGCCACGAGAGTGCTTGGGAGGAGAGCACTTGGTTTGAGGTGATGGGCATGGACGGAAAAGGAGGGGTGTTGTTGAAGGTGGTTTTCAGAAGGATGGATTGGGGGCACTGCATGTGCGGAGCAATAATTCTACGAATGTTCAGCAGGAGGAAAGCCTCTGCACTATGTAGAGCTGCTGCCAGGGGTGACCTGTGTAACTGAAGAGGAGCCATGTGGTTTTGGCCAGCACAGCAGCCGAGTGGGAAGCAAGATGGGGTACAGCAAGCCCTCCTCGATGAAAAGGAAGGACAGCTGTCCCGAAGCGGGGGAAGAGGTGTCCTGGACGTGGTGATTCCTCCTCCTGCAGGCTAGAGGTTGCAACAAAGGCATTGAGAGAAGATTGCAACTGCTGGCGGAGAGGCGCTGGTGGTGATGCAAAGTTAGCCTGGAAGATGAACTTGGAAGCCAAGCATTGCATAGCAACATGCGCCCTTCCAATAACATTGAGATTGCGTGAGAGCCATGGAGCTGCTGCACGTGAGATGCTATGGGGCATGTGCTGGTAGGCTGCAGCCTTGCAAAGGGCAGTGTCTGCACCGAACGGCACGCTCAGCAATCTGTGAGGTGTGTCTGGGGGATGGAGGTGGTAACCAGTCAAGTGATGGGTGCCAAGGGCGGGGTCCAGATCTGCAGGGAGGCGTATGTCTGGGGGAAGTTCAAGAAGCAGAATACGGGTCTTGGGAACAGACTGGGCGGGTAAGCCAGCCGAATTGGCTACGACGTATGTCTCCTTGATGATAGGCCCATCTGTGGCTGGGTTGAGGACAAAGTGCTTGCCATCGTCAGCAAACGAGAGGGTGGCAGGGGCCAACTCTCCTGAGGGAAGACGGAAGGATTGCAGAGTTCCACAAGATCTCAGTTGGTTATTGTAGGTGATGAAGGGCTCAAAGATGATGACCCATTGATTACAGCTCAAGGCCCCACCCTGAGGGAAGCCGGAAGTGTTGGGGAAGGAGGTAGTGAAGAAACCGTTGAGATGCACTCGCGTAGAGCTGCCATTCATGAGGATATCGCACCAGCGCGTGATGCATGCACTATTGAATCCCATGGCTGACATTGTCTTTAGGAGCCATCCCCTGTTGACAGAATCATAAGCTTTAGTGAGGTCAGAATGCAGCAACCACTTCCGAGCCCCACCCACTTCCTCCTGCCTCTCAGAATCCTCCATCTCCTCCCTCTCATCCCTGCTCCTTCATTTAAGCTGCTCAGATACCTAGTAGACGAAGCTTTGAGGCGACAATTGGAGCTGGAGGTCCTTTTTTCGCCTTAGCAATCTCTGCTCTCCGGCCGCCTTATGACTTTGCTGCGAAGCTGCTTCGGCCAATTCGGCTGGAGCGACTGCAATTTCGCGGCTATGGGAGCTGCTCAGTGCCCCATTTGAGTGTTACAGACGCTCATGCAGTCTAATCCGCTACTCTGCCCCCTCCAGAGGTCAGCTTAGGAGGTCAGCCTACTGGAGGGGGGCAGGCTATTCTCTTCAAGTTAATTCGGGACCACCCGACCCCCATCCTTAGTACTTCAGAAGCAGCTCTCTCCTGATTCCCTTCTTCCGAGCCCCACCCACTTCCTCCTGCCTCTCAGAATCCTCCATCTCCTCCCTCTCATCCCTGCTCCTTCATTTCAGCTGCTCAGATACCTAGTAGACGAAGCTTTGAGGCGACAATTGGAGCTGGAGGTCCTTTTTTCGCCCTAGCAATCTCTGCTCTCCGGCCGCCTTATGACTTTGCTGCAAAGCTGCTTCGGCCAATTCGGCTGGAGCGACTGCAATTTCGCGGCTATGGGAGCTGCTCAGTGCCCCATTTGAGTGTTACAGACGCTCATGCAGTCTAATCCGCTACTCTGCCCCCTCCAGAGGTCAGCTTAGGAGGTCAGCCTACTGGAGGGGGGCAGGCTATTCTCTTCAAGTTAATTTGGGACCACCCGACCCCCATCCTTAGTACTTCAGAAGCAGCTCTCTTCCTCCTGCCTCTCAGAATCCTCCATCTCCTCCCTCTTATCCCTGCTCCTTCATTTAAGCTGCTCAGATACCTAGTAGACGAAGCTTTGAGGCGACAATTGGAGCTGGAGGTCCTTTTTTCGCCCTAGCAATCTCTGCTCTCCGGCCGCCTTATGACTTTGCTGCAAAGCTGCTTCGGCCAATTCGGCTGGAGCGACTGCAATTTCGCGGCTATGGGAGCTGCTCAGTGCCCCATTTGAGTGTTACAGACGCTCATGCAGTCTAATCCGCTACTCTGCCCCCTCCAGAGGTCAGCTTAGGAGGTCAGCCTACTGGAGGGGGGCAGGCTATTCTCTTCAAGTTAATTCGGGACCACCCGACCCCCATCCTTAGTACTTCAGAAGCAGCTCTCTCCTGATTCCCTTCTTCCGAGCCCCACCCACTTCCTCCTGCCTCTCAGAATCCTCCATCTCCTCCCTCTCATCCCTGCTCCTTCATTTCAGCTGCTCAGATACCTAGTAGACGAAGCTTTGAGGCGACAATTGGAGCTGGAGGTCCTTTTTTCGATTTTTAGTGTTTTTTTGCCTCATACAGGTGTTGTGCTGCTGAGACTCTTTCCCTCTTTCTTCAATTCCCAGTTAGCACGTCTCCTTTTGAAGGTCTGCATTGGCCAGCATCTTCTTGTTCTCTTATTAGAGACTTACCGATCCTTGAGTGTGACATTGGTTGGAAACCATAGCGATACAGGTTGTCTTAGCTTTTTGCTGCCCTAGAGGGCTGGATAGTAGTTTTTGGGGGTGGATCTGCTGGTCTAGCCCTAAAGACTGTTTTTTGTTTGCTTTTTCCTGGACTTGTTTATTAGTAGCATGCCCTGCTTTGGTCTTCTTCCTTACAGAGCTTGCTGGCCTGCATTGGAGAAGAAGTGGCATGCTACTTGACAGCTGAGTTGGCACGCCGGTCTGCTGATGGAGTGATGCCCTGATGCGCTGGACCGTTATAGGAGTGATGCCCTGTACCGTGTTGTATCTTGCGTCTGCAGGTTCAGGAGACTTACTTAGGAGCTACATAGTTTTTGTTACCTTGTTTCTGCTACCTTTGAACTGTAGGCATGCCGCGTTCTGGTCGTCTTTGCAGAGCTTGCTGATCTGCATGGGTGACCTAGCGACATGTTACAAGGCTGCTAAGAGTCTGTGCTGGTTGCTAAAGGAGTGATGCCCTGATGCACTAGCCTGTTACAGGAGTGATGCCCTGCAGTGTTTTAATCTTAGATCAGCAAGACCTTTGCGTGCATGCCTTTCCTTCTTTTTCTGTGTTGCTCTTGGAGGTTACAGTGGTGTTTTGTTGGTTGGGGAGGAACAGTGTTGCTTGGAGGTGGGGGTGGTGCTCGGAAGGCCCTTTGTCCTTTGTCCTCCTAGTAACTAGTTTGTGTTCCTCGTTCTTTTGTCCCCTAGTCTTTTCGTCTTTTGTCTTCGGATCTTTTGTCTTAGCGGTTTTTTGGTTTATGTCCTCTAGTCTTCTTCTTTGGTTTTTCTTCCTTGGTCACATAGGGCTAGGTTTTATCAGATGTTCCCTTTCCTGGTTCCTCCCTATGTAAAAAAAAAAAAAAAAAAAAAAAAAAAAAAAAAAAAAAAAAAAAAAAAAAACCAGCCTGGTAAGCCAAGCTCTTTCAAGCACGCAGCCAAGCCTAGGTGATAGCGGATGTTGTCACTGATGTCTCTGCCACGGAGGAAAGCTGATTGAGTGACGTTGATGTGATATTCCAGTGGGCGTTGCAGCCGGTGAGCCATGATCAAAAGGATCAGCTTAAGGTCGCAATTGAGAAGGGTGATAGGACGGTAACCTGCGAGGGAGTCTTGGGGCTGACCAGTCTTGTGGAGAAGGCAGATGGTTCCTTGAAGGAGGGGTGCTAGGGGGGCCGAGTTAACTTGATCTTGGAAGGCAGAGTTGAAAACCCTTTGAAGGATCGGGAACAGTTCTTCATGGAACGCATTGTAGACTTCAAAGGGAAGTCCGTCATAACCTGGGCTGGAGCCTCGAGAAGCAGAGCGGATGGCAAGGTCCATCTCCTCTGATGTGATTAGGCCATCGCCATTGACACCTTCTGCAAGGGCTGCATAACTAGGGGGGAGGGGACGAGGGAGGGATGTGAGCAGAAGATCCTGGTTAGCCTGGTTGATGTGAGGGTTTGGACGATACAGTCCAAAGGAGGAATCAGCACTATAAAAGTCCCGAGCATACTCCAGTCCTATGTTGACTCCTATCATTGAAGAGAGGTCAGCCACAGAAAGGGGGTGATGCTGGGGTGGCCCTGGAGGCTGGATAAGCTTGATGTGGACTGGGGGGTGAGGGGAACGGGAAAGGTGGTGGAAGTAGAAGGAAGATGAATCCCCAAAAGTGTGCTCAAGGATAGGTAGAGCTTTGAGCATTGGAGCTAGGAGTTGCTGCCAAGCGAGTGTTGCTGCTAATGCCTTAGCCTTGGCTATTTGAGGCGTGCGAGGAAAGAAATTGCATCGGGGGAGAAATGCACCTGTGAGAATTCCTGCCGGGCGTCGTCCTCTGCTAAGCGGGCGGCACGCTGGCGGGCACGGCGATGCTTCTTGTAAATGGCCCAACTGCTGGTGCGAATAACTTCCTTCATGTTGTCCCATTTTGTGACGATGTCTGAATCGGGTAAGAGGTTTAGGAGGAGGGATTGTGAAGCGATGATGTTCTTGAGCTCATCACAAGCTTCTGGAATGTTGAGGAGGAGGAGGGGGAACCCTTGCAGCCCTTGGCCCTTGGGTGGAGCGTGGCCTAGGAAGGAGAGGGTTATAGACACAGGGCGGTGGTCAGAGATAAAGCCAGAGGTAGGGAGAATGGAGGAAGTGGCTGTGAAGAGGGCTAGGAGGGAGTCTGAAGCCAGCCAGCGGTCAAGCCTACCGCCCGATAAGGCTGGGATGCTCCAATGTGTGAAGTCTTGGCAGTCGGGTGCGTGTTCCTCCAGATGTCTTGTAGGCTGTAGGTGTTCATGATGTCTGCAAGGGGAGGTGCCCCCTGCATGCGACTCATGGGGTCAATATTAAGTCTGTAAGGAGGGTAGGCCGCATATAGGGGGTCAAGAATGCAGTTGAAATCACCAACACCGAGAAGGAGGCGTCCGTCAGTGGGAAGGTTGGGACGCACGCAGTTGAAAAAGAAGTCTTCTCTGTCAGCAGCTTGGGCCGGAGCATAGACGCACAAAATGGTGATGACGGAGTCACCAATGAAAGCATCGATGCCTAGAATGCGGCCTGTTGGACCTAGGATAGGTCTTAGGACGGGATCTGTGATGGGGCAGTGAGGGCTTAATATCAGGATGATGCCTTCAGTGTGCCCTGTACCAGGGCAAAAGAAAAATCTTGCGCCTGGCCAGATTGCCCCCGCGCCTGGGAGGTGTTGAAGAAGGTCCTCGGGTGATGAGGTTGACCTTACTTCAGTGAGCACTGCCATATCCACTCGCGTTTCTCGAAGCCAAGAAATGTGCTCAAAGAGTTTAAGGGGTGTAAGTCCTTGCGCGTTGGTGCAGACAAAGGTACTCCTAGGAGGGGCATGCTGTGCATTCATTCGTGTTCTCCCCTGGTGTGATCCCGGCTTGTGTTGCCGCTGATATTTAAGCGTGCAGATTTGCGGGTTGACCTAGGGGACATTTCAGAGAGAGAGGTGCTGGGAAGAGAGACTGCCCACCAGGGCTGTTGGTCTTCTGGGACTGTCCGAGTTCTCTTGCGAGAGTGGACAGCCTCTGTGCTGGCCAAGACCACATGGCTCCTCTTCAGTTACACAGGTCACCCCTGGCAGCAGCTCTACCGTCACGAGATTTCTCGGGCTGTGCGCCTTCCCCCAGGTCAGGCAAGTGGATACCATGCCCTGGTTACCGCCCCGTCTTCTGTGGACATCGCCTCAATCACCACCAACTTGGCCCGGGAAAGTGCAGAGGCTTTTCTCCTGCTGAACATTCGTAGAATTATCGCTCCGCCCATGCAGTGCCCCCAATCCATCCTACTGGAAACCACCTTCAACAACACCCCTCCTTTTCCGTCCATGCCCATCACCTCAAACCAAGTGCTCTCCTCCCAAGCACTCTCGTGGCACCGTCTCAAGGACATCCGCTCAGCTCATTAACAACGAGCTCACCTCCCTCCCGCTGCTGTCCAAGACCTTGACTTCATCCTCTCCTCTCTGCCAGACCCCTGGCGGGATGCTGTCCTCCTTCCTGAGCTTCCACCTCCCAAATGGAAGCTCTTTCCCGCTGTGGCCCCTGCTGGTCCCCTCGCAGAGGGGCCAGATCCCCTCAGTTGAGAGGACCGTCTTTGGGAGGTCTGGCCCTCTGGCCGGTTACACCCTCTCACCCTTCCTGCCCTTCCCCCCCAAGGACATCCCCAAGCTGCCCTCATCACCCTACGCAAGAAACCTCGAGAAGCATGGTTACGGGCAGACTTTGAGGAGCAGCTGGTCCAAGTTTAGAAGCAAGGCCTCCCCACCCACCAGAGTCAAGAGCTCTTGGAACCATGGCTGGTTGGTCTTTGGGAGGACCTCCAACTGGACCCAACAACATGGGGTCTCCACCTCCATGATGATACTGAGGTGAACCTTCTTGAACTCTCTGTGCGCCAAGCACGTCAGGCCCTTCTTCACCAACATATCATGCAACAAAGCCCCAGTTCCCACCATTTTGTGCCAGGTTATACCGAGGAACGTGCTGCTTGGCCCAGGCTGTGGAGCATTCTACCCCCCTCCTCCTTGGACACTCACCCTAGCACTAACCCTGACCTGCGTGGCCTCCGTGGTCTTGAATCCCGATGGATTGCCTCAGCAACAGAGAGAGCGCTCGTTGTCACCCCTATTCCAGTCCCCTCCCTTGAAGACCTCCCACAGAACGCTTGGGTGGACTTCCAACGTGTCTGCCCCTCCCGTCCAGGCCCAGCAGAGAGAACTGCTCAAAGACAAGACGAACCTCAAGTCTCCCTCCCTCTACGTGCAGACTTTTCGCAGGTGTGGGTACGCCTCGCTGACAAGACTCTCCACCGTCCTTATACCATCACTTGCCGGAGCTTGCTTCATGGCACCCTGGGCTGCAATGCGTTCCTTGCTCATGTACGAGGACGCTTCCAACGGGTCAACCAAGAAGACCCCCCCTCCATAGTCTGCTCCAGCCCTGACTGTTTGCAGCTGCACACTACTGACACAATGTCTCACGCTTTCTTGGAATGCCCTGATTCTGCCACTGTCATAGACTGGCTCCTTTCCACTTGGGAGACCCTCACCGGTGGGCAGCGCCTTCCTCGTTGCCCCTTCTTCCTCCTCGGTGACGACCTCACCCTTTGGCCCAGGACACCCCCTCCTCCCTCCACCCTAAGGTTGTGGTCCTTCCTGCGTATAACCACCTTGGGCGCGATATGGCAGGTCCATTCGTCCCGGGCTGACAGACTGGACCATTCTGAGCCCCTTCACCACAAGGCTATCTGCCTTGCCCTTGGCCACCTTCACCAAGCCATCGCCAGGGACTGGATGCGCACCCAGACAGATCTTCGACACCTTGATAATGGCGCCTTCTGTCAAGATTGGTGGCGTGGCCTAGATTGCTCTCTCACAGTGGCTTCCTTTGCAAGCTTATGGGCCACCCCCCCGATCTTTTGCACCATGATTGGGGTAACTCCCGGTGACCAGGAGCCTGATACCCGCACCATGGAAATGACGATCCCCATGGCCCCAGTGCTCCCTACAATCCCAGACCCAATCCCAGACCTAGCCCAAGCCCTAGTTCTAGACCCTGATCTAGACCCTGACCCAGATCCAGCCCATTACCCGGATCTAGACCTTGCTGTAGACCCTTACCCAGACCCAGCCCATTCCCGAGCTGTAGACCCTGTTCTAGACCTTGACCTAAGTCCAGCCCAAGCCCCAGCTCTAGGCCCCGATCTTGACCCTGACCTAGTTCCAGCCCAAGCCCAAGATCAAGACCCTGCCCAAGCCCAAGCCCATGATCAGGATCCGGTTCTATATTAGGACACAGCACTCGACAACGTTCCAGATCTGGGGCTAGATCTGGACCAAGATCAAGGTCCAGATCTGCCCTAAGATCCAGATCAAGATCTACATCTTGATACAGTCTCTATCTTCATTCCTGTTGTTTACCCGCCCAGACCAGTCTTTTAGGGTTTCGCTTTGCTTCCAGTTGTCTTTCTTCTTTTCTGGTTGCCTCCCTGCTTTTGGCTTGTTTTTGCAGTTTCTCCCTTAGTTTGCTTCCCCTAGTTCAGTTTGCACCCTTAGTTGCCTCCTTAGTTTCCTCCTCAGTTGCCTCCTTAGTCCCCCCCCCCCCCCCCCCCCCCCCTCCCCCCCTTTTTTCTCTTAGTTTCTTGCATAGTTTTCCTTTTAGTCCTCCTTAGTTTGCATCTCCTCTTTCAGTCTTCTGATCCGGTGACTGTTAGAGGTTGCAATGTTTTGGCCCCCCCCTTCATAGGTCTTTTTTCTTAGTAGTCCTAGCCCCTTCTCTTGGGCTTCCTGTTTTTGGCTTCTTCCTTGCCTCTCTGGTTTGTTTGTCTTCTGTTCCCGTCCTCCTTTATCCCTTACGTCGCCCAGGTGGTGTCCGTCCCTTAGCTGTCCCTTAGCCGTTCTTGTCTTTTTCTTTGGTCTTTTCTCCTTGGTCACAAAGGTCTAGGTTTTATCAGTTGCGCCTTTTCCTGGTTCCCCCCTTTATAAAAAAAAAAAAAAAAAAAAAAAAGCCTGTTGAAGAGGGACGGCCTGTAAGGGGTGACCGGCTTGAAGAGAGGAGTTGGCACGGTGAGGGGGGGAAGCTTGAGCGGGGAATGTTGCCTGTAGAGGGGGAGAGGCTGAGCGCCACCAACGTGCGTTGTCAGCACGTGAAGTGGAAGGGGGGGTGGCAGGAGGAGTTAAGAGAAGGGGAGAAGGAGCAGGGACGGGGGAGGTGGGATCTGGGGGGGTGTATGCTCCAAGGGCCGAGTGGATGCCCAGGCTGGAAGAAGAAAGCGAGGGGACAGATGAAGGAGAGGGAGGAGTAGGGAGGAGCAAGGGGGCCAAGTCCTCTCGTGGGGATGGAGGGGGAGGAAGAGAAGAAGGGGAGGGGATGAGAGGGATATAAAAGGGTTCGGAGAACTCTTTGTTGTCATCGCTGTCACTATCAATAATAGGTTGGATGCCAAATCGAAGGGGGGCTGGGCTGCAGTCGCCCTTGCAGCTAGGACACGAGGAGTGTCCTATAGTGAACCAAGTCGTGGTGCATGTGAAGTGGAAGGAGTGCACACAAGGTGTCCAATAAGGGGGCTCGGTCCCAAAGGGGTTGAGACAAATGGGGCAGCAAAGCGGATCATGCTGGGTGTTTGATATAGAGTCCAGATCGCTGGTGGCTGGAGGGTGGTGGGTGATGGCGGAGAGAGGTAAGGAAGGGGTGTGGGAGGGACGTCGGGTGGCCAGTGGGCTGGAGGAAGAGGGAGGGACAGGAGAGGGAGGGAGGTGAAAAGGGTGATGCTGGTGCTGAGGTTGCTGAGGGTGATGCTGATGCTGGTGCTGAGGTTGCTGAGGGTGCTGAGGGTGATAGCGCTGTGGATGCTGCTGATGGTAATGCTAGTGTTGCTTGGTCTGATGCTGATGCTGATGCTGAGGGAGCTGGAGCTGATGCTAGAGCAAATACAGATGCTAATGTAGATGCTGACTCTGAGGCTGAGGCTGAGGCTAAGGCTGAGGCTGCTGATGCCGAGGCTGAGGGAGCTGGAGCTGATGCTAGAGCTGATACAGATGCTGATGCTGATGCTGTGGCTGAGGCTGTTGTTGAGGCTGAGGCTGAGGCTGAGGCTGAGGCTGAAACTGAGGCTGAGGTTGAGGCTGAGGCTGAGGTTGAGGCTGAGGCTGAGGCTGAGGCTGAGACTGAGCGGCCTGAGGCTTGCGAGGCTGAGGCTGATGCTGAGGCTGAGGCTGAGGCTGAGGCTGAGGTCTGATGCTGAGGCTGAGGCTGAGGTGATGCTGAGGCTGAGGCTGAGGCTTAGGGCTGAGGCTTGAGGCTGAGCTGCTGAGGCTGAGTGCTTGAGGCTGAGCTTAGCGAGGCTGAGGCTGAGGCTGAGGCGGCGATGAGGATGGGCTGAAGGCTTGAGGCTGAGGCTGAGGCTGAGGCTGAGGCGGAGGCTGAGGCTGAGGCAGGAGGCTGAGGCTGAGGCTGAGGCTGAGGCTGAGGGGGTGAGGCTGAGGCTGAGGCTGAGGATGAGGCTGAGGCTGAGGCTGAGGCTGAGGGCTGAGGCTGAGGCTGAGGCTGAGGCTGAGGCTGAGGCTGAGGCTGAGGCTGAGAGCTGAGGCTGAGGCTGCTGAGGGCTGCGGGAGAGGCTGAGGCTGAGGCATGTGGGTGAGGCTGAGGCTGAGGCTGAGGCTGTGGCTGAGGCTGAGGCGGAGATGAGGATTTGAGGCTGAGGCCTGAGGCGAGGCTTGACGGAAAGCTGAGGCTGAGGCTGAGGCTGAGGGCCCTTTGAGGCTGAGGCTGGAGGCTGAAGGCCGGAGGCTGAGGCTGGAGGCCTGAGGCTGAAGGCCTTGAGGCCCGTAGGCCCCTGAGGGCTGAGGCTGGAGGCTGTGAGGCTGAAGGCTGAGGCTGAGGCCCTGAGGCGGAGGCTGAGGCTGAGGCCTGAGCTGAGGCTGAAGGCTGAGGCTGAGGCCCCTGAGGCTGGGGAGCCTGAGGTCTTTGAGCTGATGCTGAAGCTGAGCTGGTGAGGCTGGAGGCTGAGGCTGAGGCTGAGGCTTTTTTTTTTTTTTACACATAGGGGAAGGAAACCAAGGAAAAGGGAAAAAATTCCTGGATAAAAATCTAAGGCCCCTAATGTTTGAACCAGGAAGAAAAAACCAAAAGAAGACTAAGAAACATGGACCAAAAGTCCACTAAGGACAAAAGAATCCAAGACCAAAAGACGAAAGACTAGGGGAAAAAACAAGAACGAGGGCACAAACTAATTTGGCTGAAGGCCTGAGGGCTGAGGCCTTGAGGCCTGAGGCTGAAAGGGGCATTTTGTTTGGCGTAAAATAGACAGAAATAGATGCCTATATCTATTTGACTTGGTTAGTCACAAGGCTCCAGCCACAATTTGGGATTGCTTCGCCCGTCTTATGCTGCGTAATCGATCTTTATAATGGTTTTTTTAAATAATATAATGGATAAATGGGGAAACTTATCGGTGTACGGAAAACCATGCCTACATAGCTAGATAAATGTAGATCATAGGTGTTAATGGATGCAGCCCCATAGTATAACTATGTAATGTAATCACATAACCATACTCGGAATTGCGTTGATTGTTTATTGAGAAATGTACCTGGAAAATGAATGGGCCTGCAATTTTTTTTTTTTCGTTTTTTTTTTTTTTTTGACATATGGGCGGAACAACCAGGAAGGGAACCATCTGAATAAAAAAACCTAGCCCTATGTGACCAAGGAAGAAAAAAACCAATGGAAGAAGACTAGAGGAAATGGTAACCAAAAGTCCGCTAAGAAGAGAAAGAAGAAAAAAAGATCCAAGACAAAGACCGAAAAAGGACTAGGGGACAAAAGAAACGAGGAACACAAACTAATCAAATGTCCCATCCGGCTCCGAATGGGTCCGCGCTTATACAGCATAAAAAAACAAAAAGCACCCCCCATTTTCTCCTAAAAAAACGAAGACAATTCGGGATGGGCAAAATGTCCTCACCAGGCCAAGACTTTTCCGCCCCTAAAACCGCAACCGATTTCTCCTAAACAAAACGAAGTTTTTACAGTCCGGGGAATGGCGGGAAATGTCCCGTCAAAACAGGCTATAAACTTTGTCCGCCTAACCAAAACCGCAACCAGTTTTTTCTCTTCCCTACACTACCGCACCAGTGGGAGAAGTGCCGTCGGAATGACTCCGCCTATTGCCAGGTCGGCACTGATGAGCTCGACGCCACGCGGGTATAGGGGGGGGGGGGGGGGAGGGGAACTCAGGAGGAAACTAAGGGGGAAACTTAGGAGGGAACTAAGGGTGGAAACCGTACCACGGGAAGCAAACTTTTTTGTTTGTGTTTAAAGTTATGAAAGGACTATCACACTAGGATGTGGGTCTCCCGACACAAACCAGCGACACGGAGGATTCAGTTCGAATGGAAGTGCCACTCCTACAATATGCAAAGTGGGCGCACTTAGGGCTTGAAATATGGTGGGCCTACTTGGTGCATACTAGTAGTAGTCCAGTTGTCCCGCACGTGCCGCAGTGGTTTAGTGGTTGTCATGTAACAGGACTTCTGATTTGCAGCCGCTAAAAGATTCTGAAACTCGACCAAACAAACATTCACAATGACCCCTGTTGACCACTGCAGACACACTCCTTGCTCTGTTTCTTTTTTTAGGTGCGAGTAGCAGCTTCTAGGCCTCTCCTTTCACCCACCCTTGGGCCACACCTGAAGCTAGCTAGCGTGTCTGAAATCTGGCACAACAGGCATTCCAATGCTGCTGCAAGCATTGGGTTTGGCCCATTGGCTTGCTAGTGGAGCTGGTTGGAAGCTGCTGCGAGTAGCCCGAAAATGAAACAGTGGCTCCCTACCATGGCCGGCAATGGCTATACACAAGCTTCACTCACAAGACATCATCCCATGCCACCGTCCCTTTTTTTTTTTTTTTTACAAAGGGGGGAACCAGGAAAAGGCGCAACTGATAAAACCTAGCCCTTTGTGACCAAGGAGAAAAGACCAAAGAAAAAGACAAGAACGGCTAAGGGACAGCTTAAGGGACGGACACCACCTGGGCGACGTAAGGGACAAGGAGGACGGGAAAGAAGACAAACAAAAGAGAGAGGCAAGGAAGAAGCCAAAAAACAGGAAGCCCAAGAGAAGGGGCTAGGACTACTAAGAAAAAGACCTATGAAGGGGGGGGCCATAACATTGCAACCTTACCGTCACCGGATCAGAAGACTGAAAGAGGAGATGCAAACTAAGGGAGGGACTAAAAGGAAAACTATGCGAGAAAACTAAGAGAAAAAAAGGGGGGGAGGGGGGGGGGGGGGGGGGGGGGGGGGAACTAAGGAGGCAAACTGAGGGGGAAACTAAGGAGGCAACCTAAAGGGTGGAAACTGAACTAGGGGAAGCAAACTAAGGGGAGAAACTGGCAAAAACAATCCAAAATTCAGGGAGGCCACAACCATAAAAGAAGAAAGACCACCTGGAAGCAAAGCCGAAAACCCTAAAAGACGTGGTCTTGGCCATGTTACAACAAGAATGAAAGACAAGAAGAACAGTTGATCAAGATCCTAGATCTTGATTCTGGGATCTTACTTAGCGCAGATCTGGGACCTTGATCTTGTTCCATAATCTCGCCCTCGCTCTTGTAACACTTGTTCGTTGTTCTTTTTCGCCAAATCTTCACACCTTCTGCCTTAAAATCTGGGGCAGGGTTCCTTGGAATCTTGGGCTTGGGCTCGATCTAGGTCAGGGTCAAGATCGGGGCCTAGAGCTGGGGCTTGGCTGGACTTAGGTCAAGGTCCTAGAACAGGGGTCTACAGCTCGGGAATGGGCTGGGTCTGGGTCAGGGTCTAGAGCAAGGGTCTAGATCCGGGTAATGGGCTGGATCTGGGGCAGGGTCTAGATCAGGGTCTTGAACTAGGGCTTGGGCTGGGTCTGGGATTAAGGCTAGGCTGGATCGTAGGGAGCGCTGGGGCCATGGGGATTGTCATTTCCATGGTGCGGGTATCAGGCTCCTAGTCACCGGGAGTGACCCCAATCATGGTGCAAAAGATCGGGGGGGTGGCCCATAAGCTTGCAAAGGAAGCCATTGTGAGAGAGCAATCTAGGCCACGCCACCAATCTTGACAGAAGGCGCCATTATCAAGGTGTAGAAGATCCGTCTGGGTGCGCATCCAGTCCCTGGCGATGGCTTGGGTGAAGGTGGCCAAGGGAAAGGCAGATAGCCTTGTGGTAAAGGGGCTCAGAATGGTCCAGTCTGTCAGCCCGGGACGAACGGGCTGACAGACTGCACATGCATTCATTTACTCATTTATGGTTGTGAAAGGAATTTTACCCAAGGAGTTGGGTCTCCCTACACAAAACAGCGACACTGAGGAGTAAGTTCGAATGGCGTTGCCACTCCTACAAAAGAGTAGGCGCACTCCCCTACAAATGCGCAGGCAGGGGGGGGAACTAAGGAGGCAACTGAGGGGGAAACTAAGGAGGCAACTAAGGGTGGAAACTGAACTAGGGGATGCAAACTAAGGGAGAAACTGCAAAAACAAGCCAAAAGCAGGGAGGCAACCAGAAAAGAAGAAAGACAACTGGAAGCAAAGCGAAAACCCAAAAGACTGGTCTGGCCATGTAACAACAGAATGAAGACAGAGACAGTATCAAGATCTAGATCTTGATCTGGATCTTAGCGCAGATCTGGACCTTGATCTTGGTTCGAGATCTAGCCCCAGATCTGGAACACTTTTCGTGTGCTGTGTCCAAATCTGGAACCTGATCCTGATCTGGGGCAGGGTCTTGATCTTGGGCTTGGGGGCTGGATCTAGGTCAGGGGCAAGATCCGGGCCCCAGAGCTGGGGCTTTGGGCTGGGACCCCCTAGGTCAGGAATCTAGATCAGGGTCCTAGTGGCTGGGGCACTTTGGGCTGGGGTTGGGTCCCTGGGTTCAGGTTTTTCCCATCCCCACCCCACTTCAAATCCTCCCTCCTCAAAGAAATCCTCCTCTCCGCCTCCTCCCTCCTCAATCCCTGCCCCATCCTTCAATGGTCAGCTGCTTGAGATAATAAACCTGGTAGACGAAGCTGGTTGAGGCCGACAATTGGAGCTTGGAGGTGTCCGTTTTTTTTTTCGCCCTAGCAAATGTCCTGCTTTCCTTCCCTCCCATTCCCGCCTGGCCCGCCTTTTGACTTTGGCCCGGCGAAGACTCGTTCCGGCCAATCGGACCTGGAAGGCGACTGCAATTTCCCCGCGGCCCTAGGGAGCTGCCTCAGTGCCCAATTTTGTTGTGTTATAGACGCTCAATGCAGTCTAATTCCGCTACCTTATACCCCCTCATAGGTTCAGCCTCTGGAGGGGGGCAGGCTATTCTCTTTAAGTTAATTATTTAAAATAATAAATTCGGGAACCAACCCCGACCCCCATCCCTTAGTACTTCAAAGAAGCAGCTCTCTCCTGGATTCCCTATTCTTCCGGAGCCCCCACCCACGTTCCCTCCTTTTGCCTCCTCAAGAATCCGTCCATCTTAAACCACCCTCCCCTCAAATCCCTGCTCCCTTCATTTCATTCCAGTTGGCAGCTGGCTGAAGCTACGTAGTAACGAAGATTTGAGGCGAACAATTTGGAGCTGAGTCCCTTTTTTTTTTTTTTTTTTTTCCGCCCCTATCAATGTCTGCCTTCATCCGGCCGCTTTTTTCTTTTACTTTGTGCGCTGGCGAAAGGCCTGCTTCGGGCCAATTCGCTGGAGCGGAACTGCAATTGCGCGCGGCTATGGGAGCTGCTCAGTGCCCCAATTTTGAGTGTTATAAGACGCTCCCATGTGCAGTCTAGAAATTCCGCTAACTCTTCTGGCCCCTCCCCAGAGGTCCACCATAAGAGGTCCAGCCTACAGGAGGGGGGCAGGCCTATTCTCTTCAATTTTAAATTTGGGAACACCCGACACCCATCTTTAAGTACTGTCAGAAGCAAGCTCTCCTCCTGATTTCCCTTCTTCCCGAGCCCACCCCACTTCCGTCCTGCCTGGCCTCTCCTCTCCAGAATCCCAATCTCTCCCTCCTCCCTCTTCATCCCTGCTCCCCTTCCATTTTCAAGCTCTTCGTGTGATTTTTTTCCTAAGTAGACAAAGCTTTTGAGCCGACAATTTGGAGTAGAGGGAAGGTGTTCCTTTTTTTTCTTTCTCTTTCTCCCCCCTGTGCGGTTTATTTGAAATGTTTTGGGGGTCTTAGAACGGGTGTAGTGGTTTGCTAAGACTCTCCCTTTGAGGCTGAATAATTGGTCAGCATCTTCTCGTTCCTCTAAATCTTGAACACTTGCCGATCCCTTGAGTTGGTGACATTGTTTTGGAGAACCTTAAGCCCGCTACAAGTTTTTGTTCCCCTTATAAATTGTGCTGCTCGAAGAGGGCTGGATAGTAGATTCTGATCCGGTGACTGTTAGAGGTTTTGCAATGTGTTTTTGGGCCCCCCCCTTCATAGGGTCATTTTTTCTTTAGTAGGGCCTAGCCCCTTTCTCTTTGGGCTTCCTGGGGTTTTGTTGGCTTTTTCCTTGCACTCCCCTCTTGGTTTGTTTGGGGCTAAACTGTTTCCTTGTCCTCCCTGTTTGTCCCTTTACGTACGTTCGCCCCAGGTGGTGGTCTCCGTCCCTCAAAGCTGTTCCCCTTAGCCTTCCTTGTCTTTTTTCCTTTTGTCTTTTCAGGAAATCCCTTTGGTCCACAAAAGGGGAAATAGTTTTTATCAGTTGCGGGTGCGCCGTTTTTCCGGTGTCCCACCCCGTTGGTAAAAAAAAAAAAAAAAAAAAGAATATCCCAGATCCCAGCAAGACCGTTCGGGTGTTATGCCCTTCCTTCTTTTTTTTCTTCTGTGTTGCTTTGTTTTTTTAATAAATTGGTGTTTTTTTACATAGGGAGGAACCAGGAAAAAGGGAAACATCTTAAAAGGTTTTTGCTAACGCAAGAAACCTCGAGAAGCCAATGGTTTACCGGCCAGACTTTGAGGAAGCAGCCTGATCAGCAAAGGCCTCCCCCCACCAGATGCAAAGAAAGCTCCCTTTTGGAACCATGGCTGGGTTTGGCATTTTGGGAGACCTCCCAAGGGCCCAACAACCTGGGGGTTCCCTCCCCCAGGATTGAGATGAGGTGAACCTTTCCCTTGAACCCCTCTGTGCCTTCCAATGCAGCGTCAAAGGGCAGGGTACCAGGGGCCCTTCTTCACCAACACATACATGCAACAAAGCCCCCAGTTTCCCCCATTTTTGGTTGCAAGGTTTAAACCGAAGGAACGTTGCTGCTGGCCAGGCTGTGGGAAGCATTCTACTACCCCCGCCACCATTGGACACTCCCCTAGCCACTAACCCCGAACCTGCAAAGCCTCCCATGGTCTTGAAAGCCCCAGATGGATTTGCCTCAACGAACAGAGAGAGCGCAATCGTTTGTCACCCCCCGGTATTTTATTCATCCCCAGGTCGCCCTTCCCCTGAAAGACCTCCCACAGAAAACGCTTGGGTTGGGGAACTTCCAACGTGGTCCCCGCCCCCACCCCCCACCACCCCGTCCAGGGCCCCGGCTTGAAGAAAGAAAAAGATGCTCAAAGGAACAGGACGAACCTCAAGTCCCCTCCCTCCTCTACGTGCAAGGCCTTTTTTGCAGGTGGGTGGGTAAACACCCTTCCGACAGGGGGACAAGACTCTCCACCGTCCTGGTAATAAAATACCATCAATTGGCCCGAGCTTTGCTTTCAATGACAAACAACCCTGGGGTGCAAATGCCGTTCCTTGCCTGGTTTGTTTTTTATGTGCGGGAACCCTTCCAACGGGCAACAAGACGACCGTCCCCCCCTCCATATCCTGCTCCCAAGGAGGTGTTGGGGGTTGGTGGAGGGGTGGGCCCTGACTTGGTTTGCCAGCTGCCACTGCACTGACACCATGTTGTGCGTGTTCCAGGCGTCGTGGTGGGTTCTTGCCCCCCCCCACCCCCCTTGGATGGCCCTGAGGTAGGTGTGCTGGTCCCCTGGGGAGGGTTCATTAGAGACTGGTCGGTGCCCTGTTTTTCACTTGGGGGTGTGGAGCATAAGTGCGCAGGTCGAGACAGGGAGGCGACGTGTGGTTACACAACCGTGCGGACGACGGGGGAAACGGCTCGGCGGTGGACGTGTGCTAATAATAAAAATAAAGGTTTGTAGTCATTACTGCAGTATAACCAAATCTTTGGGGCGCGAATAATGGCAGGTCACCGTTTCGTTCGTCCCGGACTGACAGAGTGGACCATTCTGAGCCCCTTCACCACAAGGCTATCTGCCTTGCCTTGGCCACCTTCACCAAGGTTCCCCCCCTTTGTAAAAAAAAAAAAGCCATCGCCAGGGACTGGATGCGCACACCAGACAGATCTTTGACACCTTGATGATGGCGCCTTCTGTTAAGATTGGTTGGGCGTGACCTAGTTTTTTTTTTTTTCTTTTTTTTTTTTTTGCTCTCACAGTGGCTTCCCTTGCAAGCTTATGGGACACCGCCCCGATCTTTTGCACCATGATTGGGGTCACTCCCGGTGACTAGGAGCCTGATACCTGCACCATGGAAATAAAAATCCCCATAGCCATAGCGCTCCTTACAATTTCAGACCCAATCCCAGTCCCAGCCCAAGCCCTAGATCTAGACCCTGATCTAGACCCTGACCCAGATCCAGCCCATTCACCGGATCTAGACCCTGCTCTAGACCCTGACCCAGACCCAGCCCAAGCCCCAGCACTAGACCCTGATCTTGACCCTGACCTAGATTCAGTCCAAGCCCAAGATCAAGACCCTGACCCAGTTCAAGAACAGGTTCCAGATTTGGACACATCTCACTACCACGTTCCGGATCTAGGTCTAGATCTGGACCAAGATCAAGGTCCAGATTTGCGCTTAGATCCAGATCCAGATCTAGATCTTGATACTGTCTCTGTCTACGTTCCTGTTGTTCACCTGCCCAGACAAGTCTTTTAGGTTTTTGCTTTGCTTCCAGTTGTCTTTCTTCTTTTCTGGTTACGTCCCAGTTTTTGGCTTGTTTCGCAGTTTCTTCCCTTAGGTTGCTTCCCCTAGTTCAGTTTCCACCCTTAGTTGCCTCCTTAGTTTCCCCCCTCAGTTGCCTCCTTAGTCCCCCCCCCCCCCCCCCACCTCCCCCCTCCCTTTTTTATCTTAGTTTCTCGCATAGTTTTCCTTTTAGTCCTTATTCGTTTGCATCTCCTCTTTCAGTCTTCTGATCCGGGTGACGGTTAGAGGTTGCAATGTTATGGGCCCCCCCCTTCATAGGTCTTTTTTCTTAGTAGTCCTAGCCCCTTCTCTTGGGCTTACTTGTTTTGGGCTTCTTCCTTGCCTTTCTGGTTTGTTTGTCTTCTGTTCCGGTGTCCCTCCTTTTGTCCTCCTTAGTCGCCCAGGTGGTGTCCGTCCCATAGCTGTCCCTTAGCCGTTCTTGTCTTTTTCATTGGTCTTTTTACCTTGGTCACAAAGGGTTTATCAGTTGCGCCTTATCCTGGTTCACCCCTTTGTAGAAAAAAAAACAGACAAACAAAAAGTAAAGGAAGAAGCCCAAAATAAATGAGCCTGAAAACCAGTACAGACTGACTCTTGGAGGTTACAGTGGTGTTTTGTTGGTTGGGGAGGAACAGTGTTGCTTGGAGGTGGGGGTGGTGCTCGGAAGGCCCTTAGTCCTTTGTCCTCCTAGTACTTAGTTTGTGTCCCTCAGTCTTTTGTCCCCTAGTCTTTTCGTCTTTTGTCTTCGGATCTTTTGTCTTAGCGGAATTTTGGTCCATGTCCTCTAGTCTTCTTCTTTGGTTTTTTTTCTCGGTCACATAGGGCTAGGTTTTATCAGATGTTCCCTTTCCTGGTTCCTCCCTATGTAAAAAAAAAAAAAAAAAAAAAAAAGGTCTACAGCAGGGTCTAGTTTCGGGGAATGGGCTGGATCTGGGTCAGGGTCTAGATCTAGGGCTTTGGCTGGTTCTGGGATTGGGTCTGGGATTTGGGGAGCGCTGGGGCAATGGGTATTTTTATTTCCATGGTGCGGGTATCAGGCTCCTGGTCACCAGGAGTGACCCCAATCATGGTGCAAAATATCGGGGGATGGCCCATAAGCTTGCAAACGAAGCCACTGTGAGAGAGCAATCTAGGCCACGCCACCAATCTTGACAGAAGGCGCCATTATCAAGGTGTCGAAGATCCGTCTGGGTGCGCATCCAGTCCCTGGCGATGGCTTGGTGAAGGTGGTCAAGGGCAAGGCAGATAGCCTTGTGGTGAAGGGGCTCAGAATGGTCCAGTCCGTCAGCCCAGGACGAATGGACCTGCCATATCGCGCCCAAGGTGGTTATACGCAGGAAGGACCACAACCTTGGAGGGAGGAGGGGGTGCCCCAGGCCAAAGGGTGATGTCGTCATCGAGGAGGAAGAAGGGGCAACGAGGAAGGCGCTGCCCACCGGTGAGGGTCTCCCAAGTGGAAAGGAACCAGTCTATGACAGGGGCAGAATCAGGGCATTCCAAGAAAGCGTGAGACATGGTGTCAGCAGTGTGCAGCTGCAAGCATTCAGGGCTGGAGCAAACTATGGAGGGGAGCCATTGGTCTCATGAAGCAAGCTCAGGCAAGTGATGGTATAAGGACGGTGGAGAGTCTTGTCTGCGAGGCGTACCCACACCCAGTGCCCGCAATCCATCCATCTGGAAACCACCTTCAACAACACCCCTCCTTTTCCGTCCACGCCCATCCTCTCAAACCAAGTGCTCTCCTCCCAAGCACTCTCGTGGCACCGTCTCAAGGACATCCGCTCAGCTCATCAACAACGAGCTCTCCTCCCTCCCGCTGCTATCCAAGACCTTGACTTCATCCTCTCCTCTCTGCCAGACCCCTGGCGGGATGCTGTCCTCCTTCCTGAACTTCCACCTCCCGAATGGAAGCTCTTTCCCGCTGTGGACCCTGCTGGTCCCCTTGCAGAGGGGCCAGATCCCCTCACTGGAGAGGACCGTCTTTGGGAGGTCTGGCCCTCTGGCCGGTTACACCCTCTCACCCTTCCTGCCCTTCCCCCCCAGGGACACCCCAAAGCTGCCCTCATCACACATCATCAAAAAAAAAAAAAAAAAAAAAAAAAATCACCCTTCAGAAGCAGCTCTCTCCTGATTCCCTTCTTCCGAGCCCCACCCACTTCCTCCTGCCTCTCAGAATCCTCAATCTCCTCCCTCTCATCCCTGCTCCTTCATTTCAGCTTCTGTGATTCCTAGTAGACAAAGCTTTGAGGCGACAATTGGAGCTAGAGGTCCTTTTTCTGTGCGTTTATTTTAATGTTTTGGGGTCTTAGACAGGTGTAGTGTTGCTAAGACTCTCCTTTGAAGGTCTGCATTGGTCAGCATCTTCTCGTTCTCTAATCTGACACTTGCCGATCCTTGAGTGTGACATTGTTTGGAGACCTTAGCGCTACAGTTTGTCTTATAATTGTGCTGCTCTAGAGGGCTGGATAGTAGATTCTGATCCGGTGACTGTTAGAGGTTGCAATGTTTTGGCCCCCCCCTTCATAGGTCTTTTTTCTTAGTAGTCCTAGCCCCTTCTCTTGAGCTTCCTGTTTTTGGCTTCTTCCTTGCCTCTCTGGTTTGTTTGTCTACTGTTCCTGTCCTCCTTTGTCCCTTACGTCGCCCAGGTGGTGTCCGTCCCTCAGCTGTCCCTTAGCCGTTCTTGTCTTTTTCTTTGGTCTTTTCTCCTTGGTCACAAAGGGATAGTTTTTATCAGTTGCGCATTTTCCTGGTTCCCCCCTTTGTAAAAAAAAAAAAAAAAAAAATCCCAGATCAGCAAGACCTTCGGGTGTATGCCTTCCTTCTTTTTCTGTGTTGCTTTTTTTTTTAATTGGTTTTACATAGGGAGGAACCAGGAAAGGGAACATCTTAAAGGTTGCTACGCAAGAAACCTCGAGAAGCATGGTTACGGGCAGACTTTGAGGAGCAGCTGATCCAGCAAGGCCTCCCCCCCCACCAGAGGCAAGAGCTCTTGGAACCATGGCTGGTTGGCATTTGGGAGGACCTCCAAATGGGCCCAACAACCTGGGGTATCCTCCCCCAGGATGATACTGAGGTGAACCTTCTTGAACTCTCTGTGCTCCATGCACGTCAGGCCCTTCTTCACCAACACATCATGCAACAAAGCCCCAGTTCCCCCCATTTTGTGCAAGGTTAAACCGAGGAACGTGCTGCTTGGACCGGGCTGTGGAGCATTCTACCCCCCTCCACCTTGGACACTCACCCTAGCACTAACCCTGACCTGCAAAGCCTCCATGGTCTTGAATCCCGATGGATTGCCTCAACAACAGAGAGAGCGCTCGTTGTCACCCCTATTCCAGTCCCCTTCCCTGAAGACCTCCCACAGAACGCTTGGGTGGACTTCCAACGTGTCCCCCCCCCCCCCCCCCCGTCCAGGCCCGGCTGAGAGAACTGCTCAAAGACAGGACGAACCTCAAGTCTCCCTCCCTCTACGTGCAGGCTTTTTGCAGGTGTGGGTACACCTCGCAGACAAGACTCTCCACCGTCCTTATACCATCACTTGCCGGAGCTTGCTTCATGACACCCTGGGCTGCAATGCGTTCCTTGCCTATGTGCGGGACGCTTCCAACGGGTCAACCAAGACGACCTCCCCTCCATAGTCTGCTCCAGCCCTGACTGTTTGCAGCTGCACACTGCTGACACCATGTCTCACGCTTTCTTGGAATGCCCTGATTCTGCCCCTGTCATAGACTGGCTCCTTTTCACTTCGACATCACCGTTCGGCCCGGGACACCCCCTCCTCCCTCTACCCTAAGGTTGTAGTCCTTCCTGCGTATAACCATCTTGGGCGCGATATGGCAGGTCCGTTCGTCCCGGACTGACAGAGTGGACCATTCTGAGCCCCTTCACCACAAGGCTATCTGCCTTGCCCTTGGCCACCTTCACCAAGGTTCCCCCCTTTGTAAAAAAAAAAAAAGCCATCGCCAAGGACTGGATGCGCACCCAGACAGATCTTTGACACCTTGATGATGGCGCCTTCTGTTAAGATTGGTGGCGTGACCTAGTTTTTTTTTTTTCTTTTTTTTTTTTTTGCTCTCACAGTGGCTTCCCTTGCAAGCTTATGGGACACCGCCCCGATCTTTTGCACCATGATTGGGGTCACTCCCGGTGACTAGGAGCCTGATACCTGCACCATGGAAATAAAAATCCCCATAGCCATAGCGCTCCTTACAATTTCAGACCCAATCCCAGTCCCAGCCCAAGCCCTAGATCTAGACCCTGATCTAGACCCTGACCCAGATCCAGCCCATTCACCGGATCTAGACCCTGCTCTAGACCCTGACCCAGACCCAGCCCAAGCCCCAGCACTAGACCCTGATCTAGACCCTGACCTAGGTCCAGCCCAAGCCCCAGCTCTAGGCCCTGATCTTGACCCTGACCTAGATTCAGTCCAAGCCCAAGATCAAGACCCTGACCCAGTTCAAGAACAGGTTCCAGATTTGGACACATCTCACTACCACGTTCCGGATCTAGGTCTAGATCTGGACCAAGATCAAGGTCCAGATTTGCGCTTAGATCCAGATCCAGATCTAGATCTTGATACTGTCTCTGTCTACGTTCCTGTTGTTCACCTGCCCAGACAAGTCTTTTAGGTTTTTGCTTTGCTTCCAGTTGTCTTTCTTCTTTTCTGGTTACGTCCCAGTTTTTGGCTTGTTTTCGCAGTTTCTCCCTTAGGTTGCTTCCCCTAGTTCAGTTTCCACCCTTAGTTGCCTCCTTAGTTTCCCCCTCAGTTGCCTCCTTAGTCCCCCCCCCCCCCCCCCACCTCCCCCCCTTTTTTATCTTAGTTTCTCGCATAGTTTTCCTTTTAGTCCTTATTCGTTTGCATCTCCTCTTTCAGTCTTCTGATCCGGTGACGGTTAGAGGTTGCAATGTTATGGCCCCCCCCTTCATAGGTCTTTTTTCTTAGTAGTCCTAGCCCCTTCTCTTGGGCTTACTGTTTTGGGCTTCTTCCTTGCCTTTCTGGTTTGTTTGTCTTCTGTTCCTGTCCTCCTTTGTCCCCTTAGTCGCCCAGGTGGTGTCCGTCCCATAGCTGTCCCTTAGCCGTTCTTGTCTTTTTCATTGGTCTTTTTACCTTGGTCACAAAGGGTTTATCAGTTGCGCCTTATCCTGGTTCACCCCTTTGTAGAAAAAAAAACAGACAAACAAAAAGTAAAGGAAGAAGCCCAAAATAAATGAGCCTGAAAACCAGTACAGACTGACAGCGCCGCAGTTCAATGATTTTTTTTTTTTTTTTTTTAGTTGTGAAAGGATTTTCACCCCAGGAGGTGGGTCTCCCGACACAAACCAGCGACACAGAGGATTCAGTTTGAATGGTGGTGCCACTCCTACAATATGCAAAGTAGGCGCACTTAGGGTTGGTGAGAGATACCAACCCACGACCAAACGCACATTCACCACTACCCCTGTTGACCATGGCAGACAAGCTCCCTGCCATGGTCGTTAGAGGCGGAATCAAGGAGACATAACTAGAGAACCACCACGAGGGCAGAAATCCGACAGTACTTCCCTACAAGGTTTGCTTAGGGCCAGGACGCCAAAATACCGAGGAATCGAACCTCACCACCCCCTTCCTACTCTCACAAGTAGGGTCGGTACAGCAAGGGTACTGTAGATCACAAAGGATGTAGAACACACCACATTTGTAACTCAGCCTGCGTGTCCTGCGATCTAACGCCGCCCCCTAACCGCTAAGGTAAACCTCGGCAAGACAGGAAAAGAGCAATGACACGTGGAACTGTGATCTGGGCGATTTTCACGCCCAAACCAGGCCTGGGCAATTTGCACGCCCAGATGCTCGTGTGGAAAGAAGGAGGGGTGGGGTGGGGGGGGACCAGAAAGTTACAAACATAAGGAGATGAGACTGCAGACAAGGTAATTCGGAGAAGGGCGTAGGAGGGGGGAGATGAGGGAGGGGGGTACGAAGGGGGAGGAGGGGGGTATGAAGGAGGGGAGGGGGGAAATAGTGGAGTAGGGAGGGTTTGAAGGGGGGATGAGTGTAAAATAAATAGGCGGGGGACCAGAGAGAGAGTAAGTGGTAATTACATCAGAAATAAAACAACTACAAAGAGAGGCGAATGCCTTAGAGCTGACAAGTGGGAACAGGCAATGCACAAGAAGCAGGCGAAGAGCCTTCAATATCTAAGCAAAGCAATTAGGACTAAGTGTCAGAGCATCAAAGCAGAGAGAAAGAGAGAGCTGCAAACAAAGCTAAACAACTAGCTTTGAACAAATGCGCGCAGTCAGGTGCGCGCGAACAGATTCGCTCGGTCAGATGCGCGCGAACAGATGCGCGCGAGTCTCAGCTTTCTGGAGCACCAAAAATCATAGCAAGAGACGCAGTAATGGCAGCAGAACAGTAAATCTTACCTGGGGACCAAAGAGAGAGTAAGTGGTACTCTGCTCTCGTGAGTCCCCTTTTATACTGTTCGGGAGGGAATCTACGGAAGGCATCTTTGGAAGATTCCACCGGTAGATTCCTTCAGTAGCTACCGCGAAGCATCCCTAAACCGGCCATCGGGCGGTAACAACCGGTTGGCCACCACCGCTATCTTGCACTCACAAAACACAGCACAGCATAGTACTACGATTCAGTGGTGTAACGCCATGAGCTATACGGAGATTCGACAAGGGTTCGATTCCCCCTAGGGGCAGCGTTTTGCCTTTACCTAATTAGCATGACATGAAGTCTAGTCCGACATCAAATATCACAAGGCAAGTGCTAACTGATATTCTAACACTCCCACTCGTGACTGACTGAATGTTCCTACTTGTTGGTAACTCCCAACCCGAGCCTGCACAGCTCAAACTTGCACCTAGGCAGGATTTTAGTCAGTACATCAGCCACCATTTCCTCAGTGGAGATGTAGGTGAAGGTCACCTCTGACCTTGCCACTCGCTCACGCGCAAAGTGGTGCACAACATCAATATGCTTCGTGCGCACGCAGGAGATGGGGTTCTTCAGCAGCTTAATGGCTGCTTGGTTGTCACCGTAGATAGGTACTGCTCCTTGCACCATTCCAAAATCAGGTAGAAGCTTTCTGAACCAGAGTGCTTCCTTGACAGCTGCACCAGCAGCCATGTACTCAGCCTCTGTGGTGGAGTGCGCCACCGTGGGCTGTAGACGGCTCTGCCAGGAGACCACAGCTCCATTCAGCCTGAAAGCGTAGCCAGTCGTCGACCTGCGTGTGTCAGTGTCTCCAGCGAAGTCTGAGTCAGCGAAGCCCTGAAGCTCCAGCAGATCACTGCCTCCAAAGAACAACCCATAGTCCAGAGTGCCAGAAATGTACGCCAACACATGCTTTGCAGCAGCCAGGTGGTCCTCAGTGGGGTTTGCCATGTATCTGGCCAAAGCTCCCACTGACTGTGAGAGGTCAGGCCTGGTGCACACTGCAAGATACATCAGAGACCCAATGATCTCGCTGTAGCTCACAACAGTCTGGTCCATAGGCTCTCCTGCCTTGGTCAGCTTGGTGGCTGGGGATAGTGGCACCTTCTTTGACTTGGCATGTGAGGCAAACTTGTCCATGAGGTCAGCCACATACCTTTTCTGAGTCAAGAGGAGTTTCTTCATCCCTCTGTCCCTGATGATGTCCATACCAAGGTAGAAGGAGGATTCCCCCATGTCCTTGATTTTGAAGACTTCAGCCAGCTTGGTTTTCACCAGTGTGACTCCTTCCGCTAAACCGGCAATCAGGATGTCGTCGACATGGATCAGCACATAGGTCCAGTCACCAGAGCCAGCCATCATGATGAACAATCCAGGGTCGGCCACAGAGGCATTAAAGCCAATGGCCTCCAGCTGGGAGCGCAAGTTTGCATACCAAGCACGGGGGCTCTGCTTCAGACCATAGAGAGTCTTGCGCAAATGGCATGCGCGGTCGCTTCCCCCCAAGTGCAAAACCTGGAGGTTGCTGCATCCACAGATCCTCTTCCAGTTCCCCATTGAGGAACGCGTTGGCAACGTCCAGCTGATGCAGTTCAAGATCGCGGTGAGCTGTGACAGCCAAGAGGGTGCGCAGAGTTGCGTGCTTCCCTACAGGTGCATATATCTCATTGTCGTCGAGACCCTCCGCTGCCTGCATCCAACAATACCAGGCGAGCCTTGTAGCGCTCGATGTTACCGGCAGAGTCTCGCTTCCTCTTGAAGATCCACTTGACAGGGAGTACATTGGTTCCAGGGGGTCTGTCCTCAACCTCTCAAGTCTTGTTGTGGAGCAGAGCTGCATACTCTTCATCCATTGCAAGCTTCCACTGCTGAGCTTCGGGACTGCGAGAGCTTCCTTCACAGACACTGGCTCAGGCTGAAGTTCAACAACAGCAGCTGAGGTGGCCCACCACTATGAAGGTGCCTGCCTGAGCTGGATGATCGCCGCGGAGGATGTTGGCTTTGTAGTATGGCCGTGGCATATCCAATGTCCTCATTTTCCTCATCTGAGTCAGATCAGCTGTGACAAAAGGCGTGGCAGTAAGTCATCGCTGCTCGACTGTCAGCATTTAATCCGTCGGACGGGTATGGGTGGTTGTTGATTTGGTGAGTTGCGCCGGGGTGCTCCGAAAGTGGGTGCATCAGTACACTGGATCCTCATCAGGTTCTCGAGGCTTGATGTATCTACGATGCCATCAGGTCGGCTCATCAATTCATATGGGTGTCGGCGTTGGGTCCGTCGGTGTGTTTTGTTATGGAAGACACCCTCATGAGAAGGTAACATCCGAGCCACACGACGTTTTGCCGGTTGTATCCAGTGATTTCCAGTTGTTGGTGGGTGGCAGTGGCCCTTGTACGTACCCAATTGAAGCACTCTAGGTATGCCTTTACGCGTGCATTCCGCTGCGCGTGCCGCTCAGCTTGGGCACAGGGCACAAAGGCCTGCCCACGTGACCAAAAATCTTGAAGTGGGATAATTCTGGGATTGACTCCCGTCAGACCAAGCTGGTGAGCCGGGTACGTCCCGGCCACTGACGGGGAGGCATTCCTTAAGGTGTTAGCTTGTAGGTAGGCACTCAGCCCCAAAAGGTTTTGTAGGAAATTGTTGGGAGCACCCACTATGCTGAGGCAACTGAGTAGGCCGAACTCTGGTTTCCAATTAGGGTCACTGTTCAACGCTGTCAGCAACGACGCTGCCATAGGCAGCGCGCCCCAACCGCGCCATTGCCTCTGGGAGCTATAGTGTGTAAGGGGGCAGATGTGGTTTTGTTTGATGACAATCGATCTGGTAAGCAAAAGGAAGCGATGGCGTGTGCGAAAAAGTTCAGATACTGCGACGGAATTCTCCTTCCTTGTGTCCGGCACCAAATACTCCGGAGAGCAACTATCTTGAAAGGATGCGCTATGTTGAGGGTCAATTGCAGATGAGTGACGCGAGATGGTCATGCTGCTACTGAGGTGCTGTCTGACGCCTGGTCGTCTGGTGGCTTCAGCAGTTTTGATGACAAAGACTTGACTTGGAGTGGTCGCTCAACACACCGGGGGAAGTATACCTCTGAATCTAGAGAGGAGGTTTGTTCGTGATAGGACCAATAGTCCACATTGATGAGCAGTTCCTTCACAGGCGTGTCTGAACAGAAACCCATACTGCGAATGGGAAAAAAAAGGAGTCGCGGGTCTGCTTGACAGACGCACGCCTATCGAAGGGGACCTTGAAAAGTCCTTGAATGCCTTCCAGGCCTTTACCAATGCAGCCATTTTTTTTTTTTTTTATTGTTTTGTGTTACTACCATATGCTTGGCCTTGCAGAGTGGCCAAGTTGTCACCCCAGATGACCCTAAACTGGTCTTGCCCAAAAGCTCCGGGTAGTCTCACGGCAGGCATTGACACACCAACGTACCGTCTGTAAAAGAGGAAAGCAACTTGGGCATGTCTGCCTCGGGACACAATCCCCGTCCACTTCATAAACGACGTTGATGCAAACCTGCTTCGATTGCGACACCCTTCTTGGGCAAAAGATACAACGTGTGTTGCCGTCCCCGTTATTCTACTGAACGCTCCGTTGTGAGGTCCGGCACAACGCTTGAGAGGGAGATCAGATTTCTGGCGATGCAGGGACATAATGGACATCTGCCAGCTGAAATTCACCTCTCCATTGACAGATTCAGGAAGACGTCGCTTCACAGGTACTCTTGCCCCCCGATGTCCCACTCCGTTCAGCAAACATGAATTGGAAGAAAGTAGTGGTTTGTTATTACGGTGTATGATTGTGGTTCACAGCAGATAGCGGTCCCCCGTGAGTTGGTGGGAAGCACCTGAGGTCAGCAACATCTAAGTCACTTCACAATAAAGGGGGGCAAGTCCCATCAGTGAGTGCAGCAGTGCCACACGAGGCAGGTGAAGGCAGTAGTGGGAGACTGGGGCGTTGGTACCCGGTGGGTATTGGGAGTATACTCCCGGAGAGCTTTTGTAAAGATTTCTCTTGAGACAATCTGTGCAATTGT
>JACBWV010000774.1:0-24322 GCA_013435795.1 Chlamydomonas sp. ICE-L
TAGAAGATGCTGCGTGGTGTTGCTACCGGAAAAGGAAGACAAGGGACAACACGGAAAAGACCACGAATGGGCCAGGCCCTAGGGGTGCGGGGGAACCACGAAGAAGGCTTCCGCTGCTGCTGCTGATAGGAAGAAAAATTATGCAAGTTATCAAACCATCGGCCTGTCGGAATAGCCAGTGTATTGAGCTTTCAAGAAGCTGCTGTTCATGTTGCTAACAGAAAATTATACCTTTGCAAGCTAAAAACCACTCACTGCCAGGCTAGGTAGTATGGGGAGCTGCCTAGAAGCTTCTGCTGCTGCAGCTGAAAAATAAAAAAAAACTATGCAAGTTATTCAACACTTGGTTGTATCAGTAGCCCCGTAGTGGAGCTGCCTAAAAGCTGCTGTGTGCTCCCTTCAAACCAGACTTTGCAAGGTAACAAACCACTTAGTGCCAGGCTAGGTAGTATGGGGAGCTGCAAAGAAGCTACTGCTGCTGCCAGATGAAAATTAAAACTATGCAAGTTATCAAACCTTGATTATGTCTGGAATATCAGTATTGGAGTGCTTAAGAGCTGCTGCTGGTGATGCTCACTGAAAATTAAATATTTGCAAGGAGGGTAACATACACCAGTTGTCACCCTGCTATCTAGGTAGTATGGGGAGCTGCCAAAAGCTACTGTGCTGCCAGCTGAGAAGAAAAATATGCAAGCTATCAAACCATTCAGTGTCTGAATAGCCAGTATGTGGAGCTGCCTAGAAGCTGCTGCTGGTGTTGCTCCCTAAAAATAATACCTTTGCAAGGTAACAAACCACTCAGTGCCAGGCTAGTTAGTATGGGGAGCCCCCAAGAAGCTACCGCTGCTGCTGCTGCTAGCCGAATAGAAAAACTATACAAGTTATCAAACCATTCGGTGTCTGAATAGCCAGTATGTGAGTTCCTAGAAGTTGATGCTGGTGTGCTAAGCAACACATAATTACCTTTGCAAGTTAAACAAACCACTCAGTGTCAGGGCTAGGTAGTATGGGGAGCTGCCAAGACTGTGCTGCCGCTGAGAAGAAAAAACTATACCAGATATCAAACAAACGGTGTCTGAATAGCCAGTATGTGGAGGTCCTAGAGGATCTGCTGGTGTTGCTCACTGAAAAATAATACCTTTGCCAGGGTAACAAACCACTCAGGTCAGGCAGTAGTATGGGGAGCTG
The DNA here is from genome assembly GCA_013435795.1 of Chlamydomonas sp. ICE-L. Taxonomy (NCBI): domain Eukaryota; kingdom Viridiplantae; phylum Chlorophyta; class Chlorophyceae; order Chlamydomonadales; family Chlamydomonadaceae; genus Chlamydomonas; species Chlamydomonas sp. ICE-L. Next base: position 1,189 of record JACBWV010000774.1, read on the forward strand.
CCCAAAGCTACTGTGCGGCAGTGCGGAAGAAAAACATATACAAGTTATCAAACCACTGGGGTGTTGTCTGAATAGCCGTATTGAGCTTCCTAGAAGCTGCTGCTGGTGTTGCCTAACAAAAAATAATACCTTGCAAGTTAACAAACCATCAGGTCAGGCTAGGTATAGTATGGGGGAGTGCCAAAAAGGCTATGTGCTGGCCAGCTGAGAAGAAAAAACTATACAAGTTATCAAACCACTCGGTTGCTGAATAGCCGTATGTGGAGCTTCCTAGAGGCTGCTGCTGTGTTGCCTCACTGAAAATAAAACTTTGGCAAGGGTCACCAAAACCACTCAGGTCCGGCATAGTTAGTATGGGGAAGCTGCCAAAAGGATACTGTCTTGCCAGCTGAGACGAAAAACTTATACAAGTTATCAAAACCATCGGTGTTCTGAATAGCCAGTACGTGGAGCTGCCTAGAATTGTGCTGGTGTGCTCCTGAATAATACCCTTTGCACGAGATACAAACCACTCAGGTGCCAGGTAGTTAGTATGGGGAAAGCTGGCCAAAAGCTCACTGTTGCTGCCAGCTGAGAGAAAAAAACATACCAAAGTGATCAAACCACTCGGTTGTTGAATAGCCAGTACGTGAGCTTCCTAGAAGCTGCTGCTGCTGGTGTGGCTCTACGAAAAATAATACCTTGCACGATAACAAAACACTCAGTGCCCGCTAGGGTAGTATGGGGAGCTACCAAGGAAGCTACATGTCTGCCAGCTGAAAATAAAAAAAACTATGCAAAGTTATCACCACTTTAGGTTTGTCTAGAGCAGTATGTGGAGCTGCCAGAAGCTGCTGGTGTTGCTTCCTGAAAATAATACCCTTGCAAGTTAACAAACCACTCAGTGTAAGGCTAGTAGTAGGGAGGCTGCCTAGAAGCTCTGTGTTGCTGCTGACAATGAAAAACTATGCAAGGTCTTCAACCCGTTGGCGTTGAATAGCCAGTATGTGGAGCTTCCTAGAAGCTGCTGGTGTTGCTACCTGAAAATAATACCTTCGAAGTAAACAAACCACTTAGTGCCAGGATAGGTAGTGTGGGGAGCTGCAAAGAAGCTACTGGTGCTGCCAGATGAAAATTAAAACTATTATAGTTATCACCATTTGGTGTCTGAATAGCCAGTATGTGGAGCTGCCTAGAAGCTGCTGCTTGTGTTGCTCACTGAAAATAATACCTTTGCAAGGTAACAAACCACTCAGTGTCAGGCTAGGTAGTATGGGGAGCTGCCAAAAGCTACTGCTGCTGCCAGCGAAAAAGTAAAAATAGCAAGTTATCAAACAATTCTGTTGTTTGAAAGCCAGTATGTGGGATCGGACCTAGAGCTGCGGATGGTGTGCTCCTGAAAAATACACCTTTGCAAGTAACAACCATGCAGTGCCTAAGCTCTTAGTATGGGGGAGCTGCCAAAGAAGCTACCGCTGCTGTGTGCTCGCGAATAGAAAAAACTATACAAGTATCAAACCATTCGGTGTCTGAATAGCAATATGTTGAGCTTCCTAGAAGCTGTGCGTGTTGCTCACTGAAAATAATACCTTGCAGTTAACCAAACCACTCAGTGTCAGGCTTAGGTAGTAGGGGAGCTGCCAAAAGCTACTGTGCTTGCCAGTGAGAAGAAAAACTATGACAAGTTATCAACACCGCGGTGTCTGATAGAGGTATAGGGGAGCTGCCTAGAAGCTGATGTGGTGTGCTGTGAAAATAAAAACCCTTTGCAAGGTAACAAACCATCAGGGTAAGGCTAGTAGTGTTGGGAGCCACAAATAAGCTACCGCTGCTGCTGCTGCTAGCTGAAATAAAAAACATATGCAAGTTATCAAAACCATTGGTGTCTGAATAGCCAGTGTATTGAGCTGCCTAGAAGCTGTACTGGTGTGCTAACTGGAAATCAATAAATTCAAACTTAACAAAACACTCAGTGCCAGGCTAGGTAGTAATGGGGAGCACGCTGCTAGGAAGCTTTTCTGTGCTGCTTCCAGCTGAAAAAGAAAAAACTATGACGGTATCAAAACCACTCCGTGTCTGAATAGCCAGTGTGGGGAGCTGCCTAGAAGCTGCTGCTGGAGTTGCTACCTGAAAGTAATACCTTTACAAGGTAACAAACCACTCAGTGCCAGGCTAGGTAGTGTGGGGAGCCACAAAGAAGCTACCGCTGCTGCTGCTGCTAGCTGAAAGAAAAACAATGCAAGTTATCAAACCACAAGGTGCCTCAGTAGCCAGTATGTGGAGCTGCCCAGAAGCTGCTGGTGTTGCTTCCTGAAAAATATAACCCTTGCAAGTTAACAAACCACTCAGTGTCAGCCTAGGTAGTATGGGTAGCTGCCTAGAAGCTTCTGCTGCTGCAGCTGAAAATGAAAACTATGCAAGTTATCAAACCACTTGGTGTCTGAATAGCCAGTATGTGAAGCTGCCTAGAATCTGCTGGTGTTGCTACCTGAAAATAATACCTTTGCAAGTTAACAAACCACTCAGTGCCAGGCTAGGTAGTGTGAGGAGCTGCAAAGAAGCTACTGCTGCTGCCAGCTGGAAAGAAAAACTTTGCAAGTTATCAAACCACTCGGTGGTCTGAATAGCCAGTATGCGGAGCTGCCTAGAAGCTGATGCTGGTGTTGCTAACTGGAAATAATACATTTGCAAGTTAACAAACCACTCAGTGTCAGGCTAGGTAGTATGGGGAGCTGCCATAATCTACCTCTGCTGCCAGCTGAAACGAAAAACTATGCAAGTTATCAAACCATTCGTTGTCTGAATAGCCAGTATGTGGAGCTGCCTAGAAGCTACTGGTGTTGCTACTTCAAAATAATACCTTTGCAAGTTATCAAACCACTAAGTGCCAGGCTAGTAAGTATGGGGAGCAGCCACGAAGCTACCCGCTGCTGCTGCCAGCTGATAGAAAACTATGCAAGTTATTAAACCATTCGGTGTCTGAATAGCCAGTATGCGGAGCTGCCTAGAAGCTGCTTCTGGTGTTGCTCACTGATATAAAACCTTTGCAAGTTAACAAACCACTCAGTGTCAGGCTCGTTAGTATGGGGAGCTGCCAAGAAGCTACCGCTGCTGCTTCCAGAATAAAATAAAAACTATGCAAGTTATCAAAACATTCGGTGTCTGAATAGCCAGTGTGTGGAGCTGTCTAGAAGCTGCTGCTGGTGTTACTTCCTGAATATAAAACCTTTGCAAGTTAACAAACCACTCAGTGTCAGCCTAGGTAGTATGGGAAGCTGCCAAGAAGCTACCGCTGCTGCCAGCTGAAAAGAAAACTATGCAAGTTATCAAACAATTCGGTGTCTGAATAGCCAGTATGTGGAGCTGCCTAGAAGCTGCTGGTGTTTCTACCTGAAAATAATACCTTCGCAAGTTAACAAACCACTCAGTGCCAGGCTAGGTAGTATGGGGAGCTGCAAAGAAGCTACCGCTGCTGCTTCCAGATGACATGAAAAACAATGCAAGTTATCAAACAATTCGGTGTTTGAATAGCCAGTGTGTGGAGCTTCCTAGAAGCTGCTGCTGGTGTTGCTTCCTGAATATGAAACCTTTGCAAGTTAACAACCACTCAGTGTCAGCCTAGGTAGTATGGGAGCTGCCAAGAAGCTACCGCTGCTGCTTCCAGATGAAAAGAAAAACTATGCAAGTTATCAAACCATTCGGTGTCTGAATAGCCAGTGTGTTGAGCTTCCTAGAAGCTGCTGCTGGTGTTGCTGACTGGAAATAAAACCTTTGCAAGGTAACAAACCACTCAGTGCCAGCCTAGGTAGTGTGGGGAGCCCCAAGAAGCTACCGCTTGCTGTTGCTGCTAGCCGAATAGAAAACTATGCAAGTTATCAAACCATTCGGTGTCTGAATAGCCAGTATGTTGAGCTTCCTAGAAGCTGCTGCTGGTGTTGCTAACAGAAACTAATACCTTTGCAAGTTAACAAACCACTCAGTGTCAGGCTAGGTAGTATGAGGAGCTGCCAAGAAGCTACTGTGCTGCCAGCTGAGAAGAAAAACTATACAAGTTATCAAACCACTCGGTGTCTGAATAGCCAGATTGGGGAGCTTCCTAGAAGCTGCTGCTAGTTTTGTTACCTGAAAGTAATACTTTACAAGGTAATAAGCCACTCAGTGCCAGGCTAGGTAGTGTGGGGAACCACGAAGAAGCTACCGCTGCTGCTGCTGCTAGCTGAAAGAAAACAATGCAAGGTTATCAAACCATTCAGTGTCTGAATAGCCAGTGTATTGAGCTTCCTAGAAGCTGCTGCTGGTGTTGCTAACAGAAAATAATACCTTTGCAAGCTAAAAAAACCACTCAGTTCCAGGCTAGGTAGTATGGGGAGCTGCCTAGAAGCTACTGCTGCTGCCAGCTGAATATAAAAACTATGCAAGTTATCAACCACTAGGTGCCTCAATAGCCAGTATGTGGAGCTGTCCAGAAGCTGCTGGTGTTGCTTCCTGAAAATATAACCCTTGCAAGTTAACAAACCACTCAGTGTCAGGCTAGGTAGTATGGGTAGCTGCCTAGAAGCTTCTGCTGCTGCTGCTGAAAATGAAAACTATGCAAGTTATCAAACCACTTGGTGTCTGAATAGCCAGTATGTGGAGCTGCCTAGAATCTGCTGGTGTTGCTACCTGAAAATAATACCTTTGCAAGTTAACAAACCACTTAGTGCCAGGCTAGGTAGTGTGGGAAGCCACAAAGAAGCTACCGCTGCTGCTGCTGCTAGCCGAATAGAAAAACTATAAAAGTTATCAAACCATTCGGTGTCTGAATAGCCAGTATTTGGAGCTGCCTAGAAGCTGATGCTGGTGTTGCTACCTGAAAATAATACCTTTGCAAGGTAACAAACCACTCAGTGCCAGGCTAGGTAGTATGGGGAGCTGCCAAGAAGCTAATGCTGCTACTGCCAGCTGAAAGAAAACAATGCAAGTTATCAAACCATTTGGTGTCTCAGTAGCCAGTATGTGGAGCTTCCTAGAAGCTGCTGCTGGTGTTGCTACCTGAAAGTAATACCTTTACAAGGTAACAAACCACTCAGTGCCAGGCTAGGTAGTGTGGGGAACCACGAAGAAGCTACCGCTGCTGCTGCTGCTAGCTGAAAGAAAAATTATGCAAGTTATCAAACCATTCGGTGTCTGAATAGCCAGTGTATTGAGCTTTCAAGAAGCTGCTGTTCATGTTGCTAACAGAAAATTATACCTTTGCAAGCTAAAAACCACTCACTGCCAGGCTAGGTAGTATGGGGAGCTGCCTAGAAGCTTCTGCTGCTGCAGCTGAAAATAAAAACTATGCAAGTTATTAAACCACTTGGTGTCTCAGTAGCCAGTATGTGGAGCTGCCTAAAAGCTGCTGGTGTTGCTCCCTGAAAACAATACCTTTGCAAGGTAACAAACCACTTAGTGCCAGGCTAGGTAGTATGGGGAGCTGCAAAGAAGCTACTGCTGCTGCCAGATGAAAATTAAAACTATGCAAGTTATCAAACCATTTGGTGTCTGAATATCCAGTATGTGGAGCTGCCTAGAAGCTGCTGCTGGTGATGCTCACTGAAAATTAAATATTTGCAAGGTAACATACCACTCAGTGTCAGGCTAGGTAGTATGGGGAGCTGCCAAAAGCTACTGTGCTGCCAGCTGAGAAGAAAAATATGCAAGCTATCAAACCATTCAGTGTCTGAATAGCCAGTATGTGGAGCTGCCTAGAAGCTGCTGCTGGTGTTGCTCCCTAAAAATAATACCTTTGCAAGGTAACAAACCACTCAGTGCCAGGCTAGTTAGTATGGGGAGCCCCCAAGAAGCTACCGCTGCTGCTGCTGCTAGCCGAATAGAAAAACTATACAAGTTATCAAACCATTCGGTGTCTGAATAGCCAGTATGTTGAGCTTCCTAGAAGCTGCTGCTGGTGTTGCTAACAAAAAATAATACCTTTGCAAGTTAACAAACCACTCAGTGTCAGGCTAGGTAGTATGGGGAGCTGCCAAAAGCTACTGTGCTGCCAGCTGAGAAGAAAAACTATACAAGATATCAACCACTCGGTGTCTGAATAGCCAGTATGTGGAGCTTCCTAGAGGCTGCTGCTGGTGTTGCTCACTGAAAATAATACCTTTGCAAGGTAACAAACCACTCAGTGTCAGGCTAGGTAGTATGGGGAGCTGCCAAAAGCTACTGTGCTGCCAGCTGAGAAGAAAAACTATACAAGTTATCAAACCACTCGGTGTCTGAATAGCCAGTATGTTGAGCTTCCTAGAAGCTGCTGCTGGTGTTGCTAACAAAAAATAATACCTTTGCAAGTTAACAAACCACTCAGTGTCAGGCTAGGTAGTATGGGGAGCTGCCAAAAGCTATTGTGCTGCCAGCTGAGAAGAAAAAACTATACAAGTTATCAAACCACTCGGTGTCTGAATAGCCAGTATGTGGAGCTTCCTAGAGGCTGCTGCTGGTGTTGCTCACTGAAAATAAAACCTTTGCAAGGTAACAAACCACTCAGTGTCAGGCTAGTTAGTATGGGGAGCTGCCAAAAGCTACTGTGCTGCCAGCTGAGAAGAAAAACTATACAAGTTATCAAACCACTCGGTGTCTGAATAGCCAGTACGTGGAGCTGCCTAGAAGCTGCTGCTGGTGTTGCTCACTGAAAATAATACCTTTGCAAGATAACAAACCACTCAGTGCCAGGCTAGTTAGTATGGGGAGCTGCCAAAAGCTACTGTGCTGCCAGCTGAGAAGAAAAACTATACAAGTTATCAAACCACTCGGTGTCTGAATAGCCAGTACGTGGAGCTTCCTAGAAGCTGCTGCTGGTGTTGCTCACTGAAAATAATACCCTTGCAAGATAACAAACCACTCAGTGCCAAGCTAGGTAGTATGGGGAGCTGCCAAGAAGCTACTGCTGCTGCCAGCTGAAAATAAAAACTATGCAAGTTATCAAACCACTAGGTGTCTCAGTAGCCAGTATGTGGAGCTGCCCAGAAGCTGCTGGTTGTTGCTTCCTGAAAATAATACCCTTGCAAGTTAACAAACCACTCAGTGTAAGGCTAGGTAGTATGGGGAGCTGCCTAGAAGCTTCTGCTGCTGCTGCTGAAAATGAAAAACTATGCAAGTTATCAAACCGCTTGGTGTCTGAATAGCCAGTATGTGGAGCTTCCTAGAAGCTGCTGGTGTTGCTACCTGAAAATAATACCTTCGAAGTAAACAAACCACTTAGTGCCAGGATAGGTAGTGTGGGGAGCTGCAAAGAAGCTACTGGTGCTGCCAGATGAAAATTAAAACTATTATAGTTATCAAACCATTTGGTGTCTGAATAGCCAGTATGTGGAGCTGCCTAGAAGCTGCTGCTTGTGTTGCTCACTGAAAATAATACCTTTGCAAGGTAACAAACCACTCAGTGTCAGGCTAGGTAGTATGGGGAGCTGCCAAAAGCTACTGCTGCTGCCAGCTGAAAAGTAAAATATGCAAGTTATCAAACAATTCGGTGTTTGAATAGCAGTATGTGGATCTGCCTAGAAGCTGCTGCTGGTGTTTGCTCCCTGAAAATAATACCTTTGCAAGTTAACAACCACGCAGTGCCAAGCTACTTAGTATGGGGAGCTGCCAAGAAGCTACCGCTGCTGCTGCTGCTAGCCGAATAGAAAAACTATACAAGTTATCAAACCATTCGGTGTCTGAATAGCCAGTATGTTGAGCTTCCTAGAAGCTGCTGCTGGTGTTGCTCACTGAAAATAATACCTTTGCAAGTTAACAAACCACTCAGTGTCAGGCTAGGTAGTATGGGGAGCTGCCAAAAGCTACTGGGCTGCCAGCTGAGAAGAAAAACTATACAAGTTATCAAACCACTCGGTGTCTGAATAGCGGTATGTGGAGCTGCCTAGAAGCTGATGCTGGTGTTGCTGGCTGAAAATAATACCTTTGCAAGGTAACAAACCACTCAGTGTCAGGCTAGGTAGTGTTGGGAGCCACAAATAAGCTACCGCTGCTGCTGCTGCTAGCTGAAATAAAAACTATGCAAGTTATCAAACCATTCGGTGTCTGAATAGCCAGTGTATTGAGCTGCCTAGAAGCTGCTACTGGTGTTGCTAACTGGAAATAATAACTTCACAACTTAACAAACCACTCAGTGCCAGGCTAGGTAGTATGGGGAGCTGCCTAGAAGCTTCTGCTGCTGCTTCCAGCTGAAAAGAAAAACTATGCAAGTTATCAAACCACTCCGTGTCTGAATAGCCAGTGTGTGGAGCTGCCTAGAAGCTGCTGGTGTTGCTACCTGAAAATAATACCTTTGCAAGTTAACAAACCACTCAGTGTCATCCTAGGTAGTATGGGGAGCTGCAAAGAAGCTATCGCTGCTGCTTCCAGATGAAAACAAAACTATGCAAGTTATCAAACCACTCGGTGTCTGAATAGCCAGTATGTGGAGCTGCCTAGAAGCTGCTGCTGGTGTTGCTCACTGAATATAAAACCTTGCAAGTTAACAAACCACTCAGTGTCAGGCTAGGTAGTATGGGGAGCTGCCAAGAAGCTACCGCTGCTGCTTCCAGAATAAAATAAAAACTATGCAAGTTATCAAACCATTCGGTGTCTGAATAGCCAGTGTGTGGAGCTGCCTAGAAGCTGCTGCTGGTGTTGCTTCCTGAATATAAAACCTTTGCAAGTTAACAAACCACTCAGTGTCAGGCTAGGTAGTATGGGGAGCTGCCAAGAAGCTACCGCTGCTGCTTCCAGATGACATGAAAAACTATGCAAGTTATCAAAACCGTTCGTGTCTGATACCATATGTGGAGGCTGCCTAGAACTGCTGGGTTTGCTTCTATCCTATACCTGAAGATTTATAATACTGTTTTGGCAGTTAACAAACCGCGCAGGTGCACAGCTAGTTCTTATGTGGGGAGCTGCAACGAGCTAATACCGCGTCACCGCTGCTGCTAACACACTGAAAAAGGAAACTATGCAAAGTTATCAAACCATTCGGCGTCTGAATACCAGTATGTGGCTGCTAGAATCTGCTGCTGGTGGTGCTACCTGAAAATAATACTTGCAAGTTAACAACCACTCAGTGCCAAGGCTAGGTATAGTATGGGGAAGCCCCCAAAGCTACCGCTGGCTGCTTGCCACTGAAAGGAAAATATGCAGTTTGCACCGTTCGGTCGGCGTCTTAATTAGCCAGTATGTGAGCCTTGCCAGAAGCTACTGCTGGTGTTTCTACCCCCCCTCCCGTGAAATTAAAACCTGTTGCCAGTTCACAAAACCACTCGGTGTCAGCCTAGGTAGTATGGGGAGCTGCCAAGAAGCTACCGCTGCTGCTAAACTGAAAAGGAAAACTATGCAAGTTATCAAACCATTCGGCGTCTGAATAGCCAGTATGTGGAGCTGCCTAGAAGCTGCTGCTGGTGTTGCTACCTGAAAATAATACCTTTGCAAGTTAACAAACCACTCAGTGCCAGGCTAGGAAGTATGGGGAGCCCCCAAGAAGCTACCCCTGCTGCTGCTAGCTGAAAGAAAAACTATGCAAGTTATCAAACCATTCGGTGTCTGAATAGCCAGTATGCGGAGCTGCCTAGAAGCTGCTACTGGTGTTGCTAACTGGAAATAATACCTTCACAAGTTAACACACCACTTAGTGCCAGGCTAGGTAGTATGGGGAGCTGCAAAAAAGCTACCGCTGCTGCTTCCAGCTGGAAATAAAAACTATGCAAGTTATCAAACCACTCCGTGTCTGAATAGCCAGTGTGTGGAGCTGCCTAGAAGCTGCTGGTGTTGCTACTTGAAAATAATACCTTTGCAAGTTAACAAACCACTCAGTGTCAGCCTAGGTAGTATGGGGAGCTGCCAAGAAGCTACCGCTGCTGCTTCCAGACGGAAAAAAAAACTATGCATGTTATCAAACCATTCGGTGTCTGAATAGCTAGTGTGTGGAGCTGCCTAGAAGATGCTGTTGTTGCTACCTGAAAATAATGCCTTTGCAAGGCAACAAACCACTCAGTGCCAGGCTAGGTAGTATGGGAAGCCCCAAAGAAGCTACCGCTGCTGCTGCTAGCTGAAAGAAAAACAATTCAAGTTATCAAACCACTCGGTGTCTGAATAGCCAGTATGTGGAGCTGCCTAGAAGCTGCTGCTGGTGTTGCTAATTGGAAATAATACATTTGCAAGTTAACAAACCACTCAGTGTCAGGCTAGGAAGTATGGGGTGCAGCCAAGAAGCTATCGCTGCTGCTGCCAGCTGAAAGAAAACTATGCAAGTTATTAAACCATTCGGTGTCTGAATAGCCAGTATGCGGAGCTGCCTAGGAGCTGCTGCTGGTGTTGCTCACTGAATATAAAACCATTGCAAGTTAACAAACCACTCAGTGTCAGCCTAGGTAGTATGGGGAGCTGCCAAGAAGCTACCGCTGCTGCTCCCAGAATAAAATAAAAACTATGCAAGTTATCAAACCATTCGGTGTCTGAATAGCCAGTGTGCGGAGCTGCCTAGAAGCTGCTGCTGGTGTTGCTACCTGAAAATAATACCTTTGCAAGTTAACAAACCACTCAGTGTCAGGCTAGGTAGTATGGGGAGCTGCCAAGAAGCTACCGCTGCTGCTTCCAGATGACATGAAAAAATATGCAAGTTATCAAACAATTCGGTGTTTGAATAGCCAGTGTGTGGAGCTGCCTATAAGCTGCTGCTGGTGTTGCTTCCTGAATATAAAACCTTTGCAAGTTTACAAACCACTCAGTGTCAGGCTAGGAAGTATGGGGTGCAGCCAAGAAGCTACCGCTGCTGCTGCCGGCTGAAAGAAAACTATGCAAGTTATTAAACCATTCGGTGTCTGAATAGCCAGTATGCGGAGCTGCCTAGAAGCTGCTGCTGGTGTTGCTCACTGAATATAAAACCTTTGCAAGTTAACAAACCACTCAGTGTCAGGCTAGGTAGTATGGGGAGCTGCCAAGAAGCTACTGCTGCTGCTCCCAGAATAAAGTAAAAACTATGCAAGTTATCAAACCATTCGGTGTCTGAATAGCCAGTGTGCGGAGCTGCCTAGAAGCTGCTGCTGGTGTTGCTACCTGAAAATAATACCTTTGCAAGGTAACAAACCACTCAGTGTCAGGCTAGGTAGTATGGGGAGCTGCCAAGAAGCTACTGCTGCTGCTCCCAGAATAAAGTGAAAACTATGCAAGTTATCAAACCATTTGGTGTCTGAATAGCCATTGTGCGGAGCTGCCTAGAAGCTGCTGCTGGTGTTGCTACCTGAAAATAATACCTTTGCAAGTTAACAAACCACTCAGTGCCAGGCTAGGTAGTATGGGGAGCTGCCAAGAAGCTACCGCTGCTGCTCCCAGAATAAAGTAAAAACTATGCAAGTTATCAAACCATTCGGTGTCTGAATAGCCAGTGTGCGGAGCTGCCTAGAAGCTGCTGCTGGTGTTGCTACCTGAAAATAATACCTTTGCAAGTTAACAAACCACTCAGTGTCAGCCTAGGTAGTATGGGAAGCTGCCAAGAAGCTACCGCTGCTGCTTCCAGATGACATGAAAAAATATGCAAGTTATCAAACAATTCGGTGTTTGAATAGCCAGTGTGTGGAGCTGCCTATAAGCTGCTGCTGGTGTTGCTTCCTGAATATGAAACCTTTGCAAGTTAACAAACCACTCAGTGTCAGCCTAGGTATTATGGGGAGGTGCCAAGAAGCTACCGCTGCTGCTTCCAGATGAAAAGAAAAACTATGCAAGTTATCAAACCATTCGGTGCCGTAATAGCCAGTGTGTTGAGCTGCCTAGAAGCTGCTGCTGGTGTTGTTCACTGAATACAAAACCTTTGCAAGTTAACAAACCACTCAGTGTCAGCCTAGGTAGTATAAGGAGCTGCCAAGAAGCTACCTCTGCTGCCAGCTGAAAAGAAAAACTATGCAAGTTATCAAACAATTCGGTGTCTGAATAGCCAGTATGTGGAGCTGCCTAGAAGCTGCTGGTGTTGCTACCTGAAAATAATACCTTTGCAAGTTAACAAACCACTCAGTTCCAGGCTATGTAGTACGGAAAGCTGCAAAGAAGTTACCACTGCTGCTTCCAGATGAAAATAAAAACTATGCATGTTATAAAACTATTCGGTGTCTGAATAGCCAGTGTGTGGAGCTGCCTAGAAGCTGCTGCTGGTGTTGCTACCTGAATATAAAAACCTTTGCAAGGTAACAAACCGCTCAGTGTCAGGCTAGGTTGTATGGGAAGCTGCCAAGAAGCTACCGCTGCTGCTGCCAGCTGAAAGAAAACTATACAAGTTATCAAACTGTTCGGTGTCTGAATTGCCAGTGTGTGGAGCTGCCTGGAAGCTGCTGGTGTTGCAACCTCAGAATAATACCTTTGCAAGTTATCAAACCACTCAGTGTCAGGCTAGGTAGTATGGGGAGCAGCCAAGAAGCTACCGCTGCTGCTGCCAGCTGATAGAAAACTATGCAAGTAATTAAACCATTCGGTGTCTGAATAGCCAGTATGCGGAGATGTCTAGAAGCTGCTGCTGGTGTTGCTCACTGAATATAAAACCTTTGCAAGTTAACAAACCACTCAGTGTCAGGCTAGGTAGTATGGGGAGCTGCCAAGAAGCTACCGCTGCTGCTTCCAGATGACATGAAAAAATATACAAGTTATCAAACAATTCGGTGTTTGAATAGCCAGTGTGTGGAGCTGCCTAGAAGCTGCTGCTGGTGTTGCTTCCTGAATATGAAACCTTTGCAAGTTAACAAACCACTCAGTGTTAGCCTAGGTAGTATGGGGAGGTGCCAAGAAGCTACCGCTGCTGCTTCCAGATGAAAAGAAAAACTATGCAAGTTATCAAACCATTCGGTGTCGTTATAGCCAGTGTGTGGAGCTGCCTAGAAGCTGCTGGTATTGCTACCTGAAATAATACCTTTGCAAGTTAACAAAGCACTCAGTGTCAGGCTAAGTAGTATGGGGAGCCCCCAAGAAGCTTCCGCTGCTGCTGCTAGCTAAAAGAAAAACTATGCAAGTTATCAAACCATGCGGTGTCTGAATAGCCAGTCTGTTGAGCTGCCTAGAAGCTGCTGCTGGTGTTGCTCACTGAAAATAATATCTTTGCAAGTTAACAAACCACTCAGTGTCAGGCTAGGTAGTATGGGGAGCTGCCAAGAAGCTACCACTGCTGCTGCTAGCTGAAAATAAGAACTATGCAAGTTATCAAATTATTAGGTGTCTGAATAGCCAGTGTGTGGAGCTGCCTAGAAGCTGCTGCTGGTGTTGCTACCTGAAAATAATACCTTTGCAAGTTAACAAACCACTCAGTGTCAGGCTAGGTAGTATGGGGAGCTGCCAAGAAGCTACTGCTGCTGCTTCCAGATGTAAATAAAAACTATGCAAGTTATCAAACTATTTGGTGTCTGAATAGCCAGTGTGTGGAGCTGCCTAGAAGCTGCTGCTGGTGTTGCTATCTGAATATAAAAACTTTGCATGGTAACAAACCACGCAGTGTCAGGCTAGGTAGTATGGGGAGCTGTTAAGAATCTACCGCTGCTGCTGCCAGCTAAAAAAAAACTATGAAAGTTATCAAATTATTCGGTGTCTGAAGAGCCAGTGTGTGGAGCTGCTTAGAAGCTGCTGGTGTTGCTACCTAAAAATAATACCTTTGCAGGTTAACAAACCACTCAGTGTCAGGCTAGGTAGTATGGGGAGCTGCCAAGAAGCTACTGCTGCTGCTTCCAGATAAAAATACAAACTATGCATGTTATCAAACATTCGGTGTCTGAATAGCCAGTGTGTGGAGCAGCCTAGAAGCTGCTGATGTTGCTACCTGAATATAAAAACCTTTGCATGGTAACAAACCACGCAGTGTCAGGCTAGGTAGTATGGGGAGCTGCTAAGAATCTACCGCTGCTGCTGCCAGCTAAAATAAAACTATGAAAGTTATCAAATTATTCGGTGTCTGAATAGCCAGTTTGTGGAGCTGCCTAGAAGCTGCTGCTGGTGTTGCTCACTTAAAATAATACCTTTGCAAGTTAACAAACCACTCAGTGTCAGGCTAGGTAGCATGGGGAGCTGCCAAGAATCTACCGCTGCTGCTGCCAGCTAAAATAAAACTATGAAAGTTATCAAACCATTCGGTGTCTGAATAGCCAGTATGCTGAGCTGCCTAGAAGCTGCTGCTGGTGTTGCTAACTGTAAATAATACGTTTGCAAGTTAACAAACCACTCAGTGTCAGGCTAGGTAGTATGGGGAGCTGCCAAGAAGCTACCACTGCGGCTGCTAGCTGAAAATAAGAACTATGCAAGTTATCAAATTATTAGGTGTCTAAATAGCCAGTGTGTGGAGCTGCCTAGAAGCTGCTGGTGTTGCTACCTGAAAATAATACCTTTGCAAGTTAACAAACCACTCAGTGTAGGGCTAGGTAGTATGGGGAGCTGCAAAGAAGCTACCACTGCTGCTTCCAGATGAAAATAAAAACTATGCAAGTTATCAAACTATTCGGTGTCTGAATAGCCAGTGTGTGGAGATGCCTAGAAGCTGCTGCTGGTGTTGCTACCTGAATATAAAAACCTTTGCATGGTTACAAACCACGCAGTGTCAGGCTAGGTAGTATGGGGAGCTGCCAAGAAGCTACCGCTGTTGCTGCCAGCTAAAATAAAACTATGCAAGTTATCAAATTATTCGGTGTCTGAATAGCCAGTGTGTGGAGCTGCTTAAGAACTGCTGGTGTTGCTACCTGAAAATAATACCTTTGCAAGTTAACAAACTACTCAGTGTCAGGCTAGGTAGTATGGGGAGCTGCCAAGAAGCTACCGCTGCTGCTGCCAACTGAAAGAAAACTATGCAGGTTATCAAACCATTCGGTGTCTGAATAGCCAGTATGCTGAGCTGCCTAGAAGCTGCTGCTGGTGTTGCTAACTGTAAATAATACGTTTGCAAGTTAACAAACCACTTAGTGTCAGGCTAGGTAGTATGGGGAGCTGCCAAGAAGCTACCACTGCTGCTTCCAGATGAAAATAAAAACTATGCAAGTTATCAAACTATTAGGTGTCTGAATAGCCAGTGTGTGGAGATGCCTAGAAGCTGCTGCTGGTGTTGCTACCTGAATATAAAAACCTTTGCATGGTTACAAACCACGCAGTGTCAGGCTAGGTAGCATGGGGAGCTGCCAAGAAGCTACCGCTGCTGCTGCCAGCGAAAATAAAACTATGCAAGTTATCAAACCACTCGGTGTCTGAATAGCCAGTACGTGAGGCGTGCCTAGAAGCTGCTGTTTTTTCTACCTATAATTAATGCCTTTGCAAGCTTGCAAACCACTCAGTGTCAACCTATCAGTATGGGGGAGCTGACTAAAAGCTACTGCTGTTTCCAGCTGAAAGGGAAAACTATGCAAGTTATCAAACCACTGGGTGTCTGAATAGCTAGCATGTGGATCCGCCTAGAAGCTGCTGCTGGTGTTTGTTGCCTTCAATAATGCCTTTGCAAGTTAAAAAAAACACTCAGTGTCAGGCTAGGTAGCATGTGGAGCTTCCAAGAAGCTACTGCTGCTGTCCATCTGAAAAGAAAACTATGCAAGGTATCAAACCACTCGGTGTCTATCTGAATAGCCAAGTCTGTTAGCTGCCTAAAGCTGCTTGTGTTGCTAACTGAAATTAATTCCTTTTCAAGTTAACCACCACTTCGGTCAGGCTAGTAATGGGGAGGAGCGCCAAGAAGCTCACCAAGCTGGCTGCTGCCAGCTGAAAAAACTATGCAAGTTATCAAACCACTCGTGTCTGAATAGCCAGTGTGTGGAGCTGTGCCTAGAAGCTAGCTGTGTGTGGCTACACTTACTTAATATCTTTTCAGTTAACACAGACACTAAGTGTCAGGCTGGTAGTATGGTAAGCTGCCAAAAATCTACAATTGCTCACTGAAAAGGAAAACTATCAAGTTATCAAACCACTCGGGGTCTGAATAGCCAGTATGTGGAGCCGCCTAGAAGCTGCTGCTGGTGTTGCTACCTGCAAATAATGCTTTTGCAAGTTAAAAAACCACTAATGTCATCTTAGTTGTCATGGGGAGCTGCCAATAAGCTCGGCTTGCTGCCAGCTGAAAGAAAACTATGCCAGTTATCAAAACCACTCGGTCCTTCTGATAGCAGTCTGTGGATCTGCCCTAACGCTGCTGGTGTTGCTACCTGAAAATAATACCTTTGCAAGTTAACAAACCACTCAGTGCCAGGCTAGGTAGTATGAGGAGCTGCCAAGAAGCTACTGTGACTGTCAGCTGAAATGAAAAACTATGCAAGTTATCTAACCACTCGGTGTCTGAATAGCCAGTATGTGGAGCCGCCTAGAAGCTGCTGTTTTTTCTACCCATAATGAATACATTTGCAAGCTTACAAACCACTCAGTGTCAGACTAGGTAGTATGGGGAGCTGCCAAGAAGCTACTGCTGTTTCCAGCTGAAAAGAGTTAGTATGCAAGTTATCAAACCACTCGGTGTCTGAATAAGCCGTATGTTGAGTGGCCTAGAACGCTGCTGGTTGCTACCTGCAATAATGCCTTTGCAAGTTAACAAACCACTAGTTCAGGCTAGGTAGCATTGGGAGCTGCCAAAAGCTACTGCTGCGCAGCTGAGAGAAAAACTATGCAAGTTATCAACCACTTTTCCCGGTGTCTAGCTGAATAGCAAGTCTGTGGAGCTGCCTAGAAGCTGCTGGTGTTGCTACCTGACATTAATACCTTTTCAAGTTAACAAACCACTAAGTGTCAGTCTAGGTAGTATGGGTAAGCTGCCAAGAAGCTACAATTGCTGCCAGCTGAAGAGAAAAACTATGCAAGTTAACAAACCACTGGGTGTCTGAATAGCCAGTATGTGGTGCTGCCTAGAAGCTGCTGTTTTTTCTACCTCTAATTAATACCTTTGCAAGCTTACAAACCACTCAGTTTCAGACGAGGTAGTACGGGGAGCTGCCAAGAAGCTCCTGCTGTTTCCAGCTGAAAAGAAAAGCTATGCATGTTATCAAACCACTCGGTGTCTGAATAGCCAGTATGTGGAGCTGCCTAGTACTGCTGCTGGTGTTGCTACCGAAAATAGAGTCCTTGCAAGTACAAACCACTAAGTTTCGCTAGGTAGCAGGGAGCGGCCTAAGAAGCTACTGCTGCTTGCCATCTTGAAAGAAAAATTATGCAAGTTTATCAAAATCAAACCACGCGGTGTCTACTGAAGTGCAAAAGTCTGTGGAGCCTGCCTTACAGCTTCTGGGTTGCTAACTGAAATTAATATCCTTAGTTTAAGTTAGCTCACCCTTATATTGTCAGGCTAGGTATTATGAGAGCTGCCAAGAAGCTACTGCCTACGTCAGCTGAATGAAAAACTATGCAATTATCAAACCACTCTGTGTCTGAATAGCCATTCCTATGTTGAGCCTTCCTAGAAGCTGCTTGGTGTTGCTAACTGACGTTCTAGAGCGTGTCCGCAATGAGACCGGAAAATCGCTTTAGCATTCACCGGCAGGGTAGATTGGGAACTAGTGGAGAAAAGTAAAGCTACTTGCGTAGCCGAGTGGAGCCTCAAAAATTGAACAACTTTTGCTATGAATATTGACTGCTGCGTGCTGAAACTGTAGTCATGGGCACTCCCAACTAAAAAGCAAAAATTGTGGGTCCGAGGTGGTCGGATTGTTCCAACGCCTCGGAGCCCTCGGACAGACAGACAGACAGCGGACGACAGACAGACAGACAGACACCTACAGACAGACATCACAGACAGACGCAGACAGACAGACGAACAGACATAACAGCCAGACACCACAGACAGACAGAAGACAGCAGACAGACGACAGACAGAATACGACAGACAGCACAGACAGACAGACAGACAGACAGACTACATACAGACAGACATACAGACAGACAGACAACAGACAGACAGACAGACATCAGACGACAGACGGACGATACTACATACAGACAGACAGACATACAGACAGACCGACATACTACAGCCAGACAGACAGCAAACAGACAGACAGACAACTACAACAACCGACGACAGACAAGACAGACAGACAGACAGACGACAACAACAGACACCAACAGACATACAGACAGACAACAGAATACAACATACAGACATACAGACAGACAGACAGACAGACCTACACAGACAGACAGTACAGACAAGACCAACAGACAGACGACAGAACATCATACAGACAGACAGACAGACAACAGACCAGACAGACAACATACAGACAGACAGACAACAGCCAGACATACAGACAGACAGACAACGACAGACAGCAGACAGAACAGACATACAACATACTACAGACAAACATACGCGACATACATCAGACGACAGACCGACAGACGACAGACAGACAGACATACAGACCGACAGACAGACAACATACAGACATAACCGACAGACAGACTAGACATACAAAGCAGACATACAGACAGACGACAGACAGACAGACGACAACAACCGACAAGACAGACAACAGACAGAACGACAGACAGACTACAGCAGACGACCTACAAGCAGACATACAGACTAGACCGACAGACACAGACAGACAGACAGACCGACAGACATAACACAGACAGACATACAGACAGACAGCCAGACAGACAACAGCAGACATGACATACAGACAGACAGACAGACACAGACAGACAGACAGTACAGACAGACCTACATACAGACAACGACAGAGACGACAGACAGACAGACAGACAGACATACAAGACAGACAGACCGCAGAGACGACATACAGACAGACAGACAGACAGACCGACATACGACAGACAGACAGACAGACAGACAGACAGACAGACAACAACAGACATACAGACAGACGACGACAGACAACAACATACAGACAGAGACAGACTACAGACGACAGACATACAGACAACAGACAGACAGAACAGACAGACAGACAGACAGACAGACGACAGACAGACAGACCGACAGACAGACAACAGACAGCAGACAGACAGACAGACATACAGACATACCGACAGACCGCATACAGACAGACTTGACAGACTACCGACAGACAGACAGACAGACAACATACATACGACAACAGACGACAACATACAGACAGACAGCCAGACAGAGCAGACAGGACAGACCGACAACAGAACAGACAGACAGACAGACAGACAGACAGAGACGACAGACAGACAGACATAGACAGACCAACATAACAATACAGACAGACAGACAGACAACAGACAGTACCGACTACAGACGACATAACAGACAACGACAGACAGACAGACATACAGAACAGACAGACAGACAGGACAGACAGACAGAACAGACAAGACAGACAGAACAGACAGACAGACAGACAGACAGACAGACAGAACAGACAGACATACATACCACATACAAGACAGACAGACAACAGACAGACAGACAGGACAGACAGACATACAGACAGACAACATTCAGACAGACAGAGACAGACAGACAACAGCAGACCACAGACACGACAACAGAAGCATACAGACAGAACGACAGACAGACAGACAGACAGACAAGACAGAACAGACAGACCACAGACAGCCAGAAGACCACCGACAGACAGACAGACAGACAAGCACAGACAGACAAGACAGACAGCACATACAGACAGACAGACAGACAGACAGACAGACCTTGACAGACAACACTAGACAGAAAACCCAAGACCCAGAAAAAAAAACAGACAGACGACGACAGACAGACAGACAGACAGACAGACAGAGACAGACAGACAACAGACGACAGACAACAGACTAAGACAGAACAACAGACAGACATACGACACGACAGACAGACAGACAGACAGACAGCGCAGACGACAGACAGACAACAGACAGACAATAACAGACAGACAGACAGACAGACAGACAGACAGACAGACAGAACATACAGACAGACAGTACAAGACAGCGACAGAAGCATACAGACAGACAGACAGACAGACAGACGAGACAGACAGACAGACAGACAGAGACAACAGACAGACAACAGGACAGACAGACATCTACAGAACAGAGCATCAGACACAGACAGGACAAGAATACGACAGACAGACAGACGACGACAGACAGACATACAGACAGACATACAGACGACCTACAGAACAGACCTAAGCAGACAGACAGACACGACAAACCAGACAGACCAGACAGACAGACAGACAAAGACAGACATCGACAAGACACAGACATACAGACAGACAATGACAGACAGACAGACAGACACAGACTACAGACAGACCATACACAGACAGACAACGACAGACAGACAACAAAGACAGCAGACAACGACACAGACAAAACCTACGACAGACAGACAGACAGACGACCAGACCGACACACAGACAGACAGACATACACAGACAGACCGACAACAAGACAGACAACAGACAGACAGACAGACAGACAGACAGACAGACAGACAGACGACAGACACAGACGACGAAGACAAGACACTACGACAGACATAACAACAGACGACAGACACACAGACAGACAGACAGACAGACAGACAGACAGACAGACAGACGACAGACATCGACAGACAGACATGACAGACAGACAGAAGACAGACATACGACAGACAGACAGACAGAAGACAGACAGATACAGCAGACAGACAGAAGACATACATACATACAGACAGACAGACAGACAGAATCATACAGACAGACAGCGACAGACAGACAACAGACAGACAACAGACAGCCACAGACACGACAGACAGAACAGACAGACGACACAGACAGACAGACAGACAGACAACAGACAGACAACAGACAGAACAGCATCGACAGACAGACACAGACACACAGACAGACAGACAGACGACAGACAGACACAGACGACAGACATACATACAGACAGACAACCCGACAGACAGACAGACAGACAGACAGACAACGACAGACGACAGACCGACTACATACAGAACAACAGACAGACAGACACATGACATGACAAGACAGACAGACAGCCAGACAGCAGACAGACAGACGACAACAGATGACAGCCACAAGCAGCCACGACAACAGACAGACGACAGACAGACAGACAGACAGACAGAAGACACGACAGACAGACAGACAGACAGACAGCAGCACAGACAGAAACAGACAGAAATACATCGACCAGACAAGACAGACAGACATAGAGCAGAAACAGACAGACAAGACAATACAGACAGACGAAGACAGACGACCGACAGACACAGACCGACGACAGACAGACAGACATAAGACTACATAGACAGACAGACAGACAGATACCGAAACAGAACAGACAGACATAGACAACAGACATAGACACGACGACAGACAGACCACCGACAGACAACGACAACGACATAAGACAGACAGACGACAGACAGACAGACAGACAGACAGAAGACAGCAAAGAACAGACACAGACAAGACGAACAGACACAGACAGAGACAGACCAGAACAGACAGACAGACCCGACAAGACGACAGACAGAACAGACAGACAGACAGACAGACAGCAGACAGACACGACAGACAGACAGACAGACAGACAGACAGACCTAACAGAAGCAGACAGACAGACAGACAGACATAAAAGACGACAACAGACATAGACAACAAAGACAGACGACAGACAGACAGAACAGACAGACATCGACAGACACAGACAGACAGACAGCAGACAGACCACGACATAACATACGACGACAGCACACATACAGACAGACAGACACATACAGACAGACAGACAGACGACAACAGACAGACATAAAAACGACAGACAACAGACAGACATCAGACAGACAGACAACAGACAGACAGACAGAACAGACACCGACAGCAGAGCAGCTACAACAGACAGACTCAGGACGACGCAACAGACAGAAGACAGACAGACAGAACAGAGACACAAATAAGACAGCACAACAGACAGACAGACCGACAGACAGAGCCGACGAGACATCGACACAGATACAGACACGACAACCGACATACGAAAGACAGCAGCAAGGAAGACGAGAAGCGCAGACAGACAGACAGACAGTACAGACGCGACATACAGACAAGACAGACAGACACAGACAGACCGACGACAGACCAAGACAGACACAACTACAGACAGACATACAAAGACAGACAATAGACGAGACAGACCAGAAGCACGACAGACGAAGACATCAGACAGACAGACAGACAGACACGACAGACGACAGACAGAAGCACGACAGACCAGACAGATACAGACACGCGACACAGACAGACAGACATAAGACAGACACATACAGACAGACAGACATCAGACATAACGACACTACGACAGTACAGACAGACAGAACAGACAGACAGACAGACCAGACAGACAGACAGATAGACAGACATAAGCAGACAACGACAGACATACAGACAGAACAGAAGACAGACGCAGACAGCAACAGACAACAGACAACAGATCAGACAGACAGACATGACAGACAGACACGACGACAAGACGACAGACCAGCAGACAGACAGACAAGCAACATACAAAGAACACAGACGACATACAGACATAGACAGACAGACAGACGACACGACAGACAGACAGACAGACAGACAGACAGACAGACAGACAGACAGACAAGACAGACAACAGACGACAGCACAACAAAGAGCGCAATACAGACAGACGAAGACGACAGACAGACAGACAGACAAGACAGACAGACACACGACAGCGACTACACTACACCGACCTAGACACAGGACAAACATGACGACAGACAGCAGACAGACAGACAGAAGACCAACAGACAGACAGACAACAGACAGACAGACAGACAGACAGACAGACAGACAGCAAACAACAGAAAAGCAAAGAAACAGGACAGACAGACGACGACGACAGACAGAAGACAGACAGACACAGCAGACAGACAGACCGACGACGAAGACAATCAAGACAAAGACGACACGACAGACGAGATACAGACGACGGAATACCGACAGACAAAGAACAGACAACAACAGACAGACCAAGACAGAGACCGACAGACAAAGACCAGAAGACAGACAAGACAGCAGAGACAGCAGACAGACAGACAGACGAGACATACATGACAGACCAGACAAGTACAACTACAGACAGACAGACATCACAACGACGACAGCACAGTACATACAGACAGACAGACAGACGA
>JACBWV010000777.1:0-59125 GCA_013435795.1 Chlamydomonas sp. ICE-L
GTGAGTCCGGAAAGCGTTGATATGTCTTCACACTCGACGGAATACTAAAATGAAACCGCTTTCTTGAGTGTACGGTACACTTGCGGTGTAACCTAATGTTGTCGCGACCACCGGAGGGGGACCGAGTGGTGTCTACAACAATACGAATTTTTATTCATCAACAACAACAGAGCTGCTGTGGGAAAATGGAAGAGGGTCGTCCTAGACCCATCAATTCCATGCAGTGCAGCCTTGCGATTGTGAGAGCAGAAGAGCGATCCCGGTCCGAGTAAATGCATGTTTCTGGAGAGAATCGCAGTCCTCGTACCTCTGGGTACCGCTCGATCGATTTTTGAGAATCGACAAGGGAAGTGGCGAAGCCACCCCTCCTGTGCTTCTCTTGTGCGCCTTTACGTTTATTGTACAACCTTACCCCTAAGTGGTCGCAATCAGCGACCTTTGGCATCGTTTTCGATTTCGTGTGACCAAAACGTTCACCACCCAACCTAAGATTCACGTCTGCTGAACAAACACTTGGGATCTTGTAAACACGTTCTTTTTCTTTACCCGTCTCCCACGACATAAGAGTCGTTTTGAACTCATCTGTCACAGAAACGTCCTCTTTGAAAATTCTTTTACACGATGCGAACATGGCCCCAGTGGGAACTGCAACTTCTCCCGGTCCAGTAGGCTTCAGTTTCGTGATGGCAGATCCGTAGGCCACGCAAACCTTCATATCAGGAAGTTCTTTCATCATGCACCGCTTGATACCCGCCCAGAAAGAGTCTTTGACCTTTCGTTTTCCGATGTAACGCTGCAAGTTGTCACGGGATTCTCGGCGTCGCAAAGCCAATCTCCACCACTCGTCAGAAAACTTAGCGTAATTTGACAAGTACGCGGAGATCTTATCCGTCCTCGATGTACTCAAAGCTGCTCCATTTTCACGCAGAGACTCCCACATAGGAATCATGTCAGCAAAACGCAGTTCCTTCTGCCTTGTCTGCTTCTTGATACCCGACTTGTGGTAAAATGCACCACGTGTCAGCTTCCATGTCTTATTTTTATCGTCTGCCAAATACGTTACCGTAGCGATGTTGCTCCGTCCTGGGTCCACACCCAGGACGACGATACCCATATCGGGCAATATCGTTTTAAGTGAGCCGTCGTATTTTTCTGCGATCTTGATACCTTCTTCTTTACGAGGCTTCTTACAGGTCTTCTTCAAATCTGAGACAAGGACCTGTACTGTCTTGCTGTACTGCATGCTCAAAGAGACTCCGTCAGTACAGATGCTGCAGTCGAAAACCCACCCATTCTTGACAGGTGGTTTTCTGAAGAAGGAACCTGCGACTGTTTTTCGGGCGTTCACAAGCGTGTCATACAAACCCTTTGCATGTCTGTACTCGTCAGTAGCCTTGATATCCTTAACATCATCATCGTACTGCTTCAGGACCGACTTGTATGCCTCCCATTCACCAGGACCACATGATTTTTTCTTCTTCTGTGCAGGCCTCTGGGGCAACATGAAGCTTTCGGGATTCTTTACATGTTCCCACTTGGAAAGCTCAACGATGTTCTGGTCATTGGGGAACATGTGCCTGAACAGGTTCACGAGGGTCTTCAGGTCAAGGCGAACATGCACCCGTTGGACATTGAAGATGGGCATCAATCGGATACGACGTGCATCCATATCCTCCAACCGTGTCTGTATCCAATAATTAAACCGGACCATGGTCGGAAAGTCCATGTCTTTGCCATAGTTATCATAAACTCGACTTCCATCTGGAACACTCAGCATCTCCCTAACTTCATTGACGTACTCTTGAACAGACTCTGGCCATCCCTCCATGTTTTGGACTTCTTGCTGAATAGCCTGCATCACGTCGTATCCCCGAATGATCTTCGATGTGTCCAGCGTCTTCGGGGCATTTAATTTATTTAAAGTGGTGGAAGTGAGTCTGGCCAGACGTGGTATCAAAGGAACCCATGCGTTGTTTGACACGACAGTGCTCAATGTGTGACCTGCATAGTTCAATACCTGATCGAAATAGATCGGATAAGACTTGATGTAGTCAGCGTCGTCATTACCAATTACATCGCCGATGGAGTCCTTCACAGCTTCGTACGATATCTTGCTTTCCTCATCAGGGAAGATTCCGTCTACCCCGATACGTAGCCAATCCTTCCAGTAGGTATCTTTCATGTTGTACAGGTCTGGAATATCCAGACCTTTCTCTAATAGACTCGTGATGTGGAAAGTCAGCACCAGACTGGACCGCCGTAACATGCGGCTCACCACATTGACGAGCTGGTCCACATGCTCCCTAAACTTACCGAATTCTTCATCGTCAAGACTCATTGCCTTCTTCAGGGCGCATTTCACTACACACATCTTTTCCACCGTCTTGTATTCTGGAGGGGGTCTGGCGATGAGACCATTGTCTTCGCATAAACGGACAAGATCGTCCTTGTTGGACTTCGACGAGTATGGTACTTCAGCCAATTTCAGTAGCTCCTTCAATTTCGCGACTGTCGGAGATTTCGTCGCCATCTTTCATAATCAATACGTCACAGACCGCTTTATACACATAAGTGTTCCAAACGTGTTCAAAACAACCCATAATAATTTTATCAGTGAGGTTGCCGAATGCTAAGGAAATCATATCAGACACGTGCGTCTTTGTTTCATTCGGTATGTAGTTCAAACGACGAAAGTCTCTCTTCACCTTAGCGAAGCATAGCTCAATAGCATTGAATTCTGGACTGTAAGGAGGTGTGTAACAAATATTGACGGGGTGACTGAGGACCAATTTCTTATGGATACTGGCATTGTCCATTATTGCTACTGAATTATTGCACAAACTCAATGATTCAATAAATGCAACGAAGTCCGTCTTCTTCACAGATCCTTTCTTCACAACGAATTCTTTCCTACCATCTGAAAAAACTGCCATCAACAAACTGTGGTGTACCCACCCACCAGTAGTTTTAACGATAACAGGTTTTCCTACAGGGGAATACCCATAATGTGGCTTGAGACGCTCACTAAACCCACATTCGTCAACTGATACTAAAATTTTCCCAGCATTGATTGTCTCCTTGTACCTACTACAAAATTCATTGACAAGTGGAACTAAGTCCCCTTTGCACTGTCCACGGAGTTTGCTCCTTTTTCTTGTAAAACCAATGAGTTTTATGAAACGATACACTGTTTTAGTTGATAATCGTACATTGTGAGTACTTTTGAAAAAAGCAACAACGCCTCTTGCGGTTGTGCATTGAGTTGACAATAAAAACGATTTTAACAAATCCTTATTCGTCTCAAAAAGGTTGCTTACAAATTCACGTAGTTTTCGATTTACACCAAAGCGTTTCCACCTCCACAGAGTAGAACGACTGATGTTCGTAAACACAGAAGTTTTTAACACACCCAAGTTAGCGACCATTCTTAACGCCAATTTTCTAATATATTATTCCTTACATAGATCGCCATGATTACCAGATTTTTTGAGTATGATGATTCGTACGAATTCTTTGGTGTGCACAACAAATGTTCAAGGGACGGTTTTGAATTCCACGAAGTGTGGGTGCCCGGATTGTCATCAGTTATTGGTGGTGGGGAGACATTGGATGAAGCGATTGCAGCAGCTGCAGTGATGCTGACGATCATTCTTACAGGGATGCAATCCAATGGAGAGGTCATACCAGGACCGATGAGCCAGGTATCGGTAAAACAACGTGGTTTGATGGAGGAGAAAATGCAGATGGACGGGTTCGATTCTAAGTTTTGTAACGTTGTAACAGTCAGGTCTGTGCCACCGGGTTGTGTGCCACAGTTGTCAGAGAAGGAACTGGTAAATCTTGAGGATGAGGCCAGGGAAATCTGGGCCACACTGTCGACTGACCGATAGGAGTGTGATACTGGTGCTTTGGTGCTTTTAGGTCAATTTAAGGTACATTTATTTCCATCTGATATATGTTTCATTTTACTGTTCCGCCGACTGTAGTCTGTTTCCGATATGCGAAATGTTGAGGTGAACCAACGCATTGAGTCCTGAAATCGATGATAATGGGTGTTCGTCCACGTACGTGAGGTGCGAAATATCTAGGTGAATCAACGAAGTGAGACCGGACAGCGATGATATGTCGGTCACAAGTGTGTGCGAAATGTCTAGGTGCGTCAACGAAGTGAGTCCGGAAAGCGGTGATAATAGGTATTCGTCCACGTAGGTGTGCGCCATGTTCAGCTGCGTCAACGAAGTGAGTCCGTACAGTGGCGATATGTCGGTCACGTAGGTGTTCGATATGTCCAGGTGAACCAACGAAGTGAGGCCGGACAGCGGCGATATGTCTTGGATCTTGTCTTCGATAGCCGACATTGATTGGTAGGGTACGTCTTTCCCCCGATTGATACCGATTTTCAACTCTTTGAGCCTGCAAATGCGTGATAATGCGTATTCCAAACTGTTATAATGTCTTAAGTGGATCCTTGTGACACACCGGGGTGCGGCGCATCTCCACTGTTTGCAAACGAGAGGCACTTGTTTGAGGTGGGATTCGTTCGAAATCGCATTGGCTATAATGATCTCCAATACATCTTCATTGATTTCGTCAAAGGAACTCATTTGTTTGTGAAGTGTGCTGTGCTGATGGTTGTTTATACTGAAGAATGGTTGTTTACACTTCATTCGAGGACGAGAATCCCGCCACCGCATCCGTGTGTCATTAATGGACGGACGGTGTGGATGCGACAGTTTGTACGTGTACAGTCAGAGACAGAATTTGTGGGACACCCTTAACGGTGACCCTTGAACCTAATTGATTGGGTAGGTCAGCTAAAGGTTTTGTATCAAGGTCCCAATCCTTCGTGTCCTTCATCCCGTATTTCAGCATTTAAGCTGGCCCAGAGGATAACAATTGTAAGCTGCTAACTGACCAGGTGGGTTTTTTATTGCACTCAAATTTCCTTATACCCATAATCAACTTTTCAAAATAAAAGGTGTCCCACAATCAAATGTCCCTAGCTGTATGATGACTTGACAGGTTTCTGCAACTAAATTCTCCTGACCCACTCCGCGAGGGCAGAGATCCCCCCTATCGATTACACCATCCCTCTCAAAGTTTTTCGTTTAATCAGGTGACGTTCCAGGTCCGTCTCTTGCTGTAGGAGAAGGACCAGGTCCGTGTCCGTCTCTTCTCTTAGGTGACGTTCCAGGTCCATTCCCGTGGCCGGGATGGCCGCAGAGACGTGCTCTTCGACGAACATAGCCACGGCGTCGTCGTTCGCGTTCAAGTACATCGCACTGGTCTTCTTTAACGAATCGGGCATATCGAACTTGTACTCGTATACAAACGCGTGTAGAAGGGTGCGTAGGAACTCCATGCGCATCGCTCCGTCGTCTGCCTTGAATGCCTCTACAAGCCCTGCGTCTCGTGGGAAGAGGAATTTTGCGGCGTCCGCCTCATCCGCGTCCACAAACCTACTGATGTAGTCGAGTTTTCGTATCCGTCGTTGGACTCCCTTGTCAGAACCGTCGACTATCGGCGGGGAGTTGCACATGATGTGTATATTGTGTTGCGGGCGGAAGTGTACGATGTCGCTGGAGTGCAAGAGGCGGTGGGTGATGCCTTCCCCACCGGTCTTGTGTTGCGAGCGGATGAAGCTTACGATGTCGCTGGAGTGAAATGCACCGGTGGTGATGGCTTCCCCACCGGTCGTCATATCCTTGAGGACTCCGGAATTTAAGACTTCGTCGTGGTTTGGCTCTGTGCAATACATAATGCGGACCCCCTTCCACGTCGCAAACTCTGGCATCGGGCGACCTGGATCGTTGCGTTGCTTGCTTGTCAGCATTTCCACGCCGAATTTTCGGATGTAGTCGCCCAATGCGATCTCCATGACTTCGAAGAACTTGGTCTTCCCGTTAGAGGCGGACGCGTTGGCGCCGGCGTGTATGTGAAAGAGCTCTTGTCCGCTGTCTCCGTACAGCTGTCTAGCAAATGTGTGGATGAGGTATTCTCGTTGGTATATATCTGGGTGCATCGTGTCCCAGTATTTCCTCACGCGGTCTGCTGATTCCGCGCACACTGCGCCATTGTAATCGAATCCCACGGACATGGAGACCATGTCCTCCGGATGCCCTTGACGGAAGACGCCGTTTTTGAGGTCCCACACGCCGTTGTTGAACCCTAAGAGGTTTGGGTCGGCGTCGAGTTTCTTCATGAAGTCCGGGTCGTAAAAGTACTCGAGCATCTCTTGCAGTACGTTATTCTTGAAGGTCGCGTCCTGGAGTCGCGCGGTTATGTGCGCTAGCCGGTCGGCGTCGAGTTTCTTAATAAATTCCGGTTCGTAAAAGCACTCGAGCATCTCTTGCAGTACGTTATTCTTGAAGGTCGCGTCCTGGAGGCGCGCGGTGATGTGCGCTAGGTCGGCGGAGTCGTCCTTTGTGCTCTCATCGTTTCTCTGCATGTCGTAATCGCTTTGGGACGCTCTCTCCCTGTTCATAGCGATAATGAAGTGCTCTAGAACAACGGTGGACAGCTCGTGCTTGACGTGGATCGCGTCGACGTCCGTCTTCCATCGCCCGTCGAATACGTACCATAATAGCTTTCCGTTCGTGCTCTTGGCGGCAGCGATGCGGTTTCCAATTATTTTTTTCGCGATGCGCGCGATCTCGTTATGACTCCCGTTGCACGCGAGGATCATTTGTATGACCATGACTTTTAATAAAGCTAAGAAATTGGAAAAGTTATAATAAACTCAGTTCCAACAGTTCTCTTCTATTGTTTAAGTATAGTTTGTGTCTTTCTGGTTGTGAAGAGGATAATAAGGTTAGTTAAATGGTCTTCTGCGTTGTTTACACTCCTTTGAGGGGGGTCCGCTGGGGGAAGAGGTGAAAGGGGCTCCGCCGCTTGTTGAATAATACAATCCGTTGTTTGCCGATGGACTGTCTGTACATGGACATATCGTGACCCGAAAGGGCAGCGCTGCGGCGGTGTGAGGTCCGTGCGCAGAAGACGAAGTTTTCAAGAGCTCCAGCATCCGGAGAGCTGTACATGGACATCTCTTGTCACGAAAGGGCAGCTGCGGCGTGAGGTCAGTGCTCAGAAGACGAAGTTTCACGAGCTCGAGCATACGGCAGACACTCTCAGGGCACAGGAGGTAGTTCCTCTCCTCCTAAGTTCTCTTTCCCTTGACCTGCACCCGCTTGTTCACGCTCACCATATCCAGACCCACGGCGTTCAGGATCATCTTCACAGCCTTGGACACCTTTCGCAGGTCCCACCCGTCGCGAACGCCGCACGATGCATGGCTGAACAGCCTAGCGGTGTTGTTCACATCATGTTGTAGCCGCAGAACATCTGTGTTCCCTTGAGCTTTTCGTCGAACACCGTCATCAGATTTGGGATGATGGTCGTAGTGTCGAATGGGGAAGAAGCAGCTCAGGGCACATAATAGATATTCCTTCTCTCGCTCATTCTCGCGTTCCTTCTCTCGCTCAACAACGGCAAAGCTGGGGGGGTCTGGAGGCACGTCCTCGGTGCCGCAATCAAGGCTGTCGTATTCTGAGACAGACTTGATAGACATGTCGACGCCACCTGTCCCCACGTACTGTAATACGACATCGGCCATCTCCTGAAAGACGGCACCTGAATCACCTGCGTCAAGTTGGTAGTACTCGTACCCAACGTCGCGACGGGGCTTGACTCTAGGGTCTCCTCGAAGGTACCGGATCAGGACAGTCTCAGACTCCACACAAGCAAGCGGATTAAGTACGTGGATTTCGAAGATCATCTTTGAGTTCTTCGGGTACTGAGAAAGTCGCTTACCAAAGGGCTTCGACGTCCAGCCAACCTTGACGACGATCTCATTTTTCTGAATGAACTTGTTCTCAACCAACGCGTACACGACCAACTTGTGCGCCATGATCTCTGTAGAGCTGCTCCTGTACAATTCGTTGTGAAGAAAGGATCTGTGAAGAAGAAGGACTTCGTTGCATTTATTGAATCATTGAGTTTGTTCAATAATTCAGTAGCAATAATGGACAATGCCAGTATCCATAAGAAATTGGTCCTCAGTCACCCCGTCAATATTTGTTACACACATCCTTACAGTCCAGAATTCAATGCTATTGAGCTATGCTTCGCTAAGGTGAAGAGAGACTTTCGTCGTTTGAACTACATACCGAATGAAACAAAGACGCACGTGTCTGATATGATTTCCTTAGCATAAACAGCAAAAGATTAATATCATTGAATGGATAAAGCAAAAATGGGGGAAAAATGTGGATAAACTGTTGACGTGTATGCTATCACGACATCTGTGCTACTTTGGTGATGTACCCTCCGAAAGTTTCCTACTTTTTTTTTCATTTTCTGCGAGATGAAAGAAATCGATATTTTTACCTAGAATCGCGAAAACGATCTTCTTGAAGCACCCTTCTACCTGTTCGATCTCGGCAAACATGATCTCGGCAACGTGTTTAGGTGGACACCCGAACGCCCCGCATCCCCAAGCTCCTAATACGATGCTGTCATGTCCGTACTTGTGAGCTACACTCAATACGAGTCTCACCTTTTCGCGAAACAATTGACTGTCTTTCTCTGAGAACCTGTTGTCCACCAGCTGTGGCATGGAAATGCACGGACATGCCAAGAAGGATGCCGATTTAGAAAACTTCAGGAACTCGAATCCGTCTCTCTCGCACTCCCTGATGATGTCGACGTCGAACGATACAACGGCTTCCCTTTCTCCGATCGGGTAAAACGACCTCGAGAGATGACGATGGTAGTTCGTCCTCCGGAACAACGACTCTTCCTGCATCCCACCTCCACAAGACACGCACCCCCCAGGATTATGTATGTCCGCCATGTTCAAGACGAGCGGGTGCATACCTTGCTCTATAAGGTCTAGGGTCGCATCTAATGTGTCCATGTCTATGACACGGATATCGGTCCGCATCGTATATTTCGTGCGATCAAACTCGAAGGAAGGATCGTACGAAACTTTCAAAGAAGCACGAGGAGGGACATGATCCTCGAATATCCGAATGTTTTCGTGCCACACACGTACTTTCCTTTTAAAATCCTCCATACCTGTTTGTAAGAAAGATCTTCTTATACGAACTATTCGGCCGTGTTCACTCATATCAGTATCAGGGGGTGGTGGGGTTTTCGATGAACTTATCGGCGAAACGCGAGAGGTCGGTCGCTCTGTGACTCGACTCGACAGGTGCCGCCTTGATGCGGTAGTGGGTGTGTCCCACTTTATTTGAGAACAACTGTACATTACAATTTTATGGTGTAAATGGAATAATAGATCTTTCAGTGAGAACAACTGTAACAACATGCGAGAACACGTTCGCCCATTTTCATTTGAGCGCGTAGCATTCAGCGATACAGGAAAGATACCATCCTATATACGCATCAGTAAATCCAAAATACCCGGAGCAGGGAGGGGCCTCTTTGCTATCCGTTCGCTACCCACTGGAACACCACTCACAGAGTACCCAGGACCTGTCATCAACGAATCGAATGTGTCCTCGCGTACACGATCGGGAAAGCGAAAAAGTAAACGTGTACATGCGTACGCATTTGAGATCGCGTGCACCCCAAACGTTCTCACGCTCCAACCAGACCCATTCGATCTGAGCAAGGGAGTGGCACATATCGCAAACGATGCCATCCATCCAGAAGTGACGGGATTCTCAAACAACTGCGAATTCATACAGAAGAAGAAGGGGGAGACGGAAGAAGTATACCTATGCACATCAATGAAAGTGAAGCGGGGAGAAGAATTGTTCGTGGACTACTTGATGCCATACTGGATTAACGGAAAGCATCCGCACTCTGCAATGTCCAAATGGCTGAAAAAGGCCCGCAGAATTCAATACACATTGAAAGCCATGGGTGTGCGTCTCGAGCAATACATGGGAGGCGATGAATACGAAATAGTAGACCCTGACCTACGCGTATTCTGTGGAGAATGCGAACCTACAAAGATAAGAGTGATCAAATGCTGTCCTTCAGAATCCATGTACACATGCTCAGAATGCAAGAATTGCATCATTTACATGTAAAAATGAATTGTCCATGCTTTTCGTGTCCTCTACCCATTTCGTGTAAAGAGACCCTGTCGTACCAGTATGTATATTCGGATTTTCTCATGGAGACGTCGGTGGTCCTCGTCCCGGGCCGTCGCTACCGCATCCGTATCCACCCGAACCTAATGTCCGGCTTCTCGCCCGAGGTCCTCCACCACCCGCTGCTCTGGGACAGGGTCATGCGGTACGAGGGCATCGACGACGCGTTCCCCGGCAAGTCCTGTGGCAAGTCCTGCGGCAACACGAGTCGCATCTTCACCGACGGCTTGGATACCCTGTCATTCGTGGGAGTCGACCCCCACTGCGTCGACTACCAGGCGGTCATGGCGGTGATCTGTGCCTGCCAGAACGAATCCACGGATCACGGGACGACGCTGCACGTCTTCGAACGCAAGCCGGGCGACGGGACGCGTCAGCTGGAGGTGGTTGCAGAGGTGTCCGACGAGGAAGCTGACTCAGCCGACCCTGGGCACGATAATGAATGAATGAATGGATCAAGGGAACGCGCACCTTCACAGACAATGTGAATACAATTACAGTCAGAGACAGAATTTGTGGGACACCCTTACCGGTGACCCTTGAACCCAATTGATTGGGTAGGTCAGCTAAAGGTTTTGTATCAAGGTCCCAATCCTTCGTGTCCCTTCATCCCGTATTTCAGCATTTAAGCTGGCCCAGAGGATAACAATTGTAAGCTGCTAACTGACCCATGTGGGTCGGTTGGTTGAGCGCCCACATTTGCCTCTCCGGAAGCTGGGGTTTTAGGGGGGGGCGAGGGAACACATCCGGTCGCTCCACGTTATCAGAAGCAGAAGAAGGTTCAGCAGAGTTCACGTCTAGGTTCCAGGTTGCACTATAGCCACATTGGATGCGCTTTTGACACTGTTGTGACAGTGCAGTACTTAGTGGACCTTGACGTTATTTACCACCATCTTCTGCTTCTCAAACGTTTTAGCCCCTTCTCCTTTGTCTGACACTACTTCTTCTTCTCATTGTGATACACTATTTCACTCACATTTCCTTATACCCATAATCAACTTTTCAAAATAAAAGGTGTCCCAAAATCAAATGTCCCTAGCTGTATGTGTTTCGACATCAGAGGCAACGGGGCTTAATCCATAGTTGAGCAACTGTATCTGATATGGGATATTTATTGGCATCTCTGTAATCTATACAGATCACCGTGATTTGAATGGAATCCTTGTATATCTTGTTCCGACGGTACCCAGCAAAATCATAATAGATGCCTAGATTAACCATTGCATGCCTGCTTTCTTCATCGATGTTGTCATACCAACCGGCAATTGTGTGCATTGGGATCAATACATACTGAACACCCACAACTTGTTGTATCCGGTCTGGCACATATCTGTGTCGCAAGGTCTCTACGAAGTCAGATGATTTGTATCGTTGCGAGCACATCTTCGAAGGAGGGCTTTTAAATGCCAGCCTCGTATCAATATCACATTTTGGAATGATGTGGGAAAAAATGATGTCCTTAGGGAGTTCACGCCAGCATTTGTCCATCCTACCATATAATTTGGCCTCGATATAAAATGTATTGGATTGAGCTCTGTTATCCATTGCTGCACGCACGCACAGACAGACAGATAGCTAAAGCACATGCGGTCGTGAGACTGAGACTGAATGGACGAGGCTGCGAAAGATGCCGTGGCCCGTGTGATAATGAATCATTCATCCATTATGGACGAACGGGGACAGTTTTTTTGTCTTCAGAGTCTTCTTGAGAACCGCCTTGTGTGTGAGAATGAATGAATGAACGGGAACTCATCCGGTGGTAGTGGCAGTCGAGTCGTTGAGGCACTTGGGCATTTTGTGACTATTCAAGGGATGGCCATTCTCCCCTGTGATTTGTGAAAAAAACGACTTGAGGGTATGGCATGAAAAATATTACTTGACCTCTCTGTAAAACTTCTAAACCATAATTTAATCTCACCGCATTTTTCTCGTAAATAGCAAATAACGATGATCCGCCGCCGCATCCGTGTGTCAGGAATGGACGTACGGACTGACTGACGGTGTGGATGCGACAGTGTTCCGCCGTTTGCTTGTGTCCTCCGATACATTCGACAATGTTCCGCCGTTTGCTTGTGTCCTCCGATACCGCTGACGATCTCGCTTCTTCCAAGCTTGATGTGAACTGTGGGCACCCCTCCGGTCGCCCACCCGCTCGGTTCCTCGCGGACCCTTTGTGGGGGCTCCCCTCCGGTCGCCCCCAGTCGCTCCGCTGTGGGGAGGTGAAAGGGGCTCCGCCGCTTGTTATATGTTAATGTGAGACGGTTCTCATCCAAGTGTTGTTTGTTATCTTTGCCTCGACTCGACAGTTTCCGCCGTCATGTAATGCGAGAGGTCGGTCGCCATGTGATGTGACTCTGTGAGTCGACTCGACACATTATACAGGGAGGGTTGCAACAGTTGACTCGTTTGCTTTCCGAAAATAAGTACTAAATATCAGAATGCCATGTATGGCAACCAACGCTTCTGTAAAATTGGCAAGGTCTCCGATGCCCGTGGTGTCTCCAGGACCGTCCTCCGTCGATGGGCGGATAATGGCACGATCCGGACTCCAGGCAACTAACGTCTCTTTGACCCAAGCAGCATCCAAGGCTACCTCATCGAGCAGGAAAAAAAAACCAGCAGTCGTCAAGTCATTCTCTACGCACGTGTGTCCTCACACAAACAACAACCCGACCTGCTCAGACAGCAATTGTTCTTGCAAACCCATATTTCTGACAAACATTCCGGATGCGAGCAAGTCAAGGACGTCGGATCAGGGATCAACTTCAAGCTCCCTGGACTTTTACGAGTATTGGGACTCGTCACGGCAGGACTTGTATCGTCAATTGTTGTGGCTTCCAAAGACAGGCACGCAAGGTTTGGTTTCGAGCTCATTTAATGGATTTGCTCACAGCACTCCTACTCGATCATCGTTCTCGATCACCAAGACAGAGCCCCTGAAGACGAGCTTGGAAAAAACCTCATGTCCATCGTTCAAGTATATAGTTACCGATGGAACGGTCGAAGACGCTACAAAGTCAAATGCCAAACCCAAGTTGAGGACCTTAAAGCTGAAGCTGAACCCAACCAAGGCTCAGAAATCGATGCTGGCAGAGTTTGCGGGGTGCAGCCGGTTCATGTACAACAAGGCGGTGGCAGCACGGTTGGGCGTCGGGAGCACTCACAAGTCTGTCTTCCGAATTCGAGACAGGTATGTGACGAACAAGGTGAGGGGGAAGGGGAAGATGCCAAACCCGTACTTCAAGAATCGCCAATGGTTGCTTCAATGCCCCAAAAGCGTACGCCAAAGCGCAATCAAGTCTGCATTGGCAAACATCAAGGCTTGCTTTTCGAATCTGAAAGCAGGTAACATCAAGCAGTTTTCAGCTCCGTTCAGACGGAAGAAGACAGAGCTTGAGAGGGGTTGGGTCATTGAGATGGATCAGAAGAACGTTTCCAAGGATGGCGACAAACTCTTCATCTTCAAAGAAATATTGGGCAACATGCGCTACTTCGGTAGCAAACAACTCCATAAGTTGATGCCTGAGGAAAACCCGACCCACGATCCGAAGGTCCAAAAATCCCGCTTCGGCGAATATTTCCTCGTATTGTCTGTCGCTGCTAGGGACAGAAGGGCAGAGCGGAAGCCTGTCAATCCAGACAAGGTTGCAACTGCCTCCATCGACCCAGGCGTCCGAAAGACAATGGTCACGTACTCACCTGAGAATGAGGAATCCTTCATGCTTGGTCAGGGACAGGCATCCGACCTTGTCAAACTCCTGCTGGTTCATGACAAGCTGCAGTCAAGGTTGGATACTGAGAAAACCTTACGATCAAAAGAGAGGATGAAGATAAAGAAGCTGATGATTCGCATTCGGAAGACAATTTTTTACCTCAAGAAAGAATTTAGGGACCAGACAACAAATTTCTTGGCCGCTCGCTACGATGTGTTGTTGGTACCTCAATTGGAGACGGCGAAGATGACAATCAGTGCTGAACGGGAGCTGACAACCAAGGTTGCCCGTCAGATGCTGACTTTGAGCCACTCTGTGCTGTTCAATCGGCTGAAGGAGAAGTGTGAAGAGTACGGGACAGTGTTCTTGCATGTGCTTGAGCATTACACAAGTCAGACATGCCCTATGTGCGGTTTCTTGAACAAGTGTGGAGAGACATACACCTGCAAGAACTGTCAATTCACCTGCGACAGAGACATTGTGGGGGCAGCTGGCATCTTCCTGAAGGCTGTTCGAACAGAAAATCCCTGTTCGTAAAGGACAGCATCCCCTGGGGAGTTGACCCCTATGATACCCCTATGGAGAATTCGTTGTCTTTCTTACTACATGTCCCCCGGGCCCCCGGATGTTTAGTAAGAAATTCATAGGTTCGAGGATATACGGGTAGCTTAAATTCAACGGTTCCCATCACCTGTCAACTCTACACATTGATTGTACCTCAGTCCCTCATGTTCTTCGCCTGCCAGTCCATGCAGGGCGCAGTCGGCGTGACGCTGGCGATGCAGACTATCCCGTCTCGTCTTTAAAAAATTGTATCAAAAAAAAGAGTTTTTAGTATCTAAATAACTGAGTAACTAAATAACTAACTTACTGACTGACTAAAGCTGGCTGAGGGTCAGGGAGCTAATCTCAATTGAGAGCTCGTCAAGCGTAGCTCGCTTGGTGGCGAGGTACGCCTCACGCTTGGCGGGAGTCTGTTTCATGCACGCTATGTGCGCGCACTTGCCAGTGGTGAAGGTCCCACCATTGGGGTTGCTTAAGAGCATCTGTTTTCTACCACACGGGTTGCCGTTAATGGTGACAGCAGTGCAGCCCAGGGTGGGGGAATACCCCACGATGGTAAATGCACCTATATTGGATCCAACAGGAAGCTCGTTCTTTAGAACGGACCCGCGACCAACACGACCGGAGGCCAAGGAGGAGGACAGGGAGCACGTTGAGAACGAGCCAGCAGGAGTAGCAGCAGGAGCAGCAGCAGCCGCAGGAGCAGGAGCAGGAGCAGCAGCAGCCGCAGAAGCAGGAGCAGGAGCAGGAGCAGGAGCAGGAGCAGGAGCAGTAGCAGTAAACGTAAAAGCAACAGCAGGAGCAGCAGCAGTAGAAGTAGAAGCAGCAGCAGCAGGAGTAGGAGCCACAGAGGGTGAACCATTGGCGCGGCGCCTTTTACCGCCACTGCTGGAACTCTCCGACATGCATTCGTCCTCTGGGAGGGCAAGGGCACTGGCGAGGGCAAGCAAGGCGGAAGGAGCAGCAGCAGCAGCAGACTTAGCAGCGGTGGCAGCTAAGGCAATAGGGAGAAGCATGTCCTGTAAAGGCTTTTTCTCCGCTTTGGGTTTCTCTTCGAGCAACTTAGCGTACGCATTTTTCATTGCGCAGACAGGGTCTGCGAGGCACGCAGGAACGAGGGGAAATGAAATTATCTTGTTGCACATGTCCTTCAAGTGAGGGACACTGAGTTTAGTGTTGATCTTCGTTTGGTCCTTCACTAGGACAACTGTAAATATACCGGAATCATTCACGAATGATGTGAAATCGGTAGACATGTTGTTGGTAGACATGATATCAAGTTGTTGTTGTTGTTATTGTTGTTGTTGTTGTTGTTATTGTTGTTGTTTCAAAGGAAGGAAAAAGGCGTCAATTTTTTTTTAGCATGGAAAATAATATAAAAGAAGAAGAGGGGAAGACATACAGAAGACAAAACAAGATGAAGATAGATTCGCTGTCCTTCGGAAGATGGTCCAACGCGTTCAAGATGGACATGTACAGCTCCATGACTTGCAGCGATAGTTTCCTGCGATAAAGAACAAAACGGACGTCATATTATGAAACAAATTTTCCCTTTGCAAGGACGCAACAGGGGAGAAGGTAATGCATTCAGCTCTTTCTGCACTTTCAAGAACAAATCACCCACCCACCTGCCACATCGGCAGAGGGTCGCAAAGTGCTCGCAGTTGTTGCTGATGGCATTGTAGTGCCAGCGTTGTTTTTCTGCGGTCTGCTGCAGATGCAACGCAATCAAAGCTGAGTGCTCCTTGGAGATGGTCTCGTCATACGGTATAATTGCGTAGTCGGTACCCCCGTTCGTGAATGCGGTCAGCGTCCGATTACAGATGGTCGATAATGCCTTGTCATCTCCGTAGACGTCGATCACCATGTAAGGGCCTTTTTCCACACGACCGACAAAAATACCATGATGCCAGTAACCTGACTTTGCCTTCACCGCGATGTGGTCGCCGACTTCGGCCATTTCGGCCAGTTGCAGAGGACACGTGGGACGATTCGCAATGGCCTCGCCGTTGACTTTCGGAGTGAAGTCTGGCATATCCCAGTACGGGAACGTCTCCTTGAGCCAGGGGCCAACCGACTCGATCAATTCGACGAGGGGGTCTGGGTGTTCGATTTGCTCCACCTTGGGATCCATGTTGTAGCCTACAGTCAGTGGAATAGTAATTAATAGTATGATCCATGTATTCTACTCTTATCCCCTGGTCTTCCATGCATGATGGACGCGTCTCCTCCGTTTTGCGTGTGCCATGCGTTATTATGTCTCTTGTGTGCGTTCGCCGCCTATCACTCTTCTTCACGTGTGTTTGCATGATCAATGAATCAATCCATTAGTGTGTCTGATGCTTGATGTGAACTGTGAATTCTGTGTTCCCTTGCCCCCCCCCCCCTAACCCCCCAGCTTCCGGAGAGGCAAATGTGGGCGCTCAACCAACCGACCCACCTGGGTCAGTTAGCAGCTTGTAGATTCAACGGAACGCCAAGAGCTTAGATTTCACTCCCACTCCCATTCTGCAACTTCTAAAAGCTCATGCACATGCACGATGGCATATTCCCCGTACAACTCACGCAGTTTTGGCAGCCACCGTTTCACTGCGTCGGCGAGTCGAATACCATGTACATGGGCATGCTTCATGAAAAGAGCGCGAAGCAAGTCGGGAAGGAACCGTCGTCTGACATGTGCCCCTGATTCTGTCCGGGCAGCATGCAACACCTCTTGTACCCTCCTGAACTCTGTCATATTCGTCGCGTAGTCCAAAGCATCGGCCACCAGTACTTCTTTGGCCTCAACGAGCTGCGCAACGGATAAGATCTCCCGCCCATCATGAATGCACGCCTCCCACAACCTACACGGAGCCGCTTGGGCGATACGCGGAAACAACTCCCAGACACTGTGAGCATTCAATGGAACGCTTTCAACTGAACTCACCGCATCAGCATTTGAGTGTATCAAATTAACTCTTTGGACAGTAATACACTGGGACAACTTGTCCAAGTCCAAGTACAGTGCTGCTGCCCCATCAAACAAGAATTTCGACCACGACCTCGGGGGCAAAATATGATAATTCTTCTTCATGTACTGAGAATCGTATTTGCATGATTCTGGCACCATTGTTCTGAAGCTCTAAAATAATCCGCTCAATTAATACGCATTTGGAGCCATCCGTGCGGGTCCACTCGCGGACGATGCTTGCCTTGGACATTGCTCGCGCTGAAGGAAGTGCTTCGGATCTGAGGAGGGCTACGAGGGAGGAGCACAGAGACAGAGAATAAATATAATAGGAGCTGACGAGAAGGGGGGTTGTGCAGTCCAGCACAACAAAGCAGTCCAGCTAAAGGAGGGGCAATCCAGCCAGCTCCAATTCAATCCGCAGTGGGGTGCAATCCACTCATACAATATATGATTGTCACCGCATTATACCGGTTTTTTGATGTTTCATTTTACTGTTCCGCCGACTGTAGAATAGTAATATAGAGACCCAGCACCAGACAAGGCAATGCATGTGCAGTGACTGAGCATGGCCGAAATGTACACGAAAGCCCAACTCGATGATGCTGTGGCTGTTGCCGTGGATGATGCCGTGGCTGCAGAGCGCGTGCGTGCTGACGCTGTTCAGCGAGCGTACAAAACGCTACTGGCTCAGACGGAGGAGTCTGCGCATGAGCAACATCGTCTACTGAACCAGGCGCTGAGTTTGGTTTCCAAGCAGGAAGAAGAGATCGAGAACCTCAAGTGCGTGCTGCTTGCTCGTGCACTCATGAATAGACGCGGTGCGCGTTGTGCCCCACAATGCGTGCAATACAATAACATCTATCTGTGCTGACCCACACACATGACTAATTCAATTCCATGCGCGATGTAGGTCCATGGTGTATAAGGAATTTGCATGTGCTAGATATCAGAATGCCATGTATGGCAACCAACACTTATGTAAATGAGGCATCCGTATTGTCGCAACCGAGGCGCACGTACGTGTGAGCCCATGCACGCAGACGGCGTGACGATATCTAATTTTTCACATTGTCAATCTTCATCGATAAGACGATCTTCCTGAAAACACACACCTGATTCCCCCCCCTTTTCCCACCATGATGCGAGAGGTCACCATCTGATGTGACTCGACTCGACAGTTTCCGCCATGATGCGAGAGGTCGCTCGCTCTGTGACTCGACTCTACAGTTTCCGCCATGATGCGAGAGGTCGGTCGCCATGTGATGTGACTCGACAGTTTCCGCCGTATCCATGCACGGGCTCAAGAAGGGCATTGCTCGTCTGTGCAAGCTGTCAAGAAATCTCAGCATTAAGTTAAAGATGACACACGATACGCAACTCATGACGGAGATCAAGTCAATGTTTCAGGAGTTCAAGACTGAGCTAAAGACTGAGATTGCGGAGCTCAAGACCGAGCTCAAGACTGAGATTGCGGAGCTCAAGACTGAGCTGAAGGCTGACATGAGCTCAATGGAGCTGCGCGTCGACAACATACATACTCGCTTGACAACTGTGGAGGCCAGGTATGTCATTCATGATTGCCACAGATGATCACGCATACTTTAATACTTCCCTGTTCGTAAAGGACAGCATCCCCTGGTGAGTTGACCCCTATGGAGAATTCGTTGTCTTTCTTTTCCCCCGGGCCCCCGGATGTTTAGTAAGAAATTCATAGGTTCGAGGATATACGGGTAGCTTAAATTCAACGGGTCACTCGGACAAGGGAATTATGTTACATAATATGCCGTTTTACATCCTGATTGTTGTTGTCCATTGTGGAACGAACTGCCCCATAGCACGCGGCGCTACACCAAAGAGAAGATCGTGAAAGGGGCTCCGCCGTTTGCGTGGTGTGTACATGGATGGATGATAAGCCTCAGCCTTGGCATCCGCTCCGGGCCTGCACCTGGTTGATGAGCGCGCAATGGCGTTGTAGTAGGATGTCAGCTCAGCGTTCTGGGGCCTGCAACTCGTTGACAAGTGGCACAACGGCATTGGAGTAGGATGTCAGATCAGCGTTCTGGGCCTGCAACTCGTTGGACAAGTGGCACACGGCATTGGAGTAGGATGTCAGCTCAGCGTTCTGGGCCTGCAACTCGTTGACAATCGGCACAACGGCATTGGGAGTAGGATGTCAAACTCGGCGACGTGTAGCGTTACGGCGTTGGAGTCGCCACTAGCGCCACGTTCTCTGCTTGCAGCTCGTCATTTTTGTTGATGAATGCGGCGACGTCCACTGCACGTACATGTGGGTGGTGGGAATGGGGGGGGGTCCGGCGGGCAGAACGTGATATAAACTTGTAGTTCATTGGTTTCTGGAACATGCCGAGCAGCCACCACAACAGCAGTACATACAGTAAACAATAAATCAAATATGCATGTAATGAACGCAGGGATGGGTGCAATAATTAAATCACATTCATGAGGGCGCTACTGAACGCACAAGAAACAATAAGACCAACATCTCTCAAACATCTCTGACTGTAGCATAATGTTTAAGTGTAGCATATTGTAACAAATCATGGAACTTCTTTTCTGCAGTCCCACTCCACATCATCGCGTTTCATTTATCACCCAGTGATGATAATACCATCGATTATGCGACGTCCTCAGAGGACGCCGCGAACCTCATGTTGGTGGGAAACGTTTTTTTCTCCGAGCTTGGTCCTTGCTGTGCAAGAGAAGCTGGAGCCTGATGGACACCTTGTGAACGATGCAGAGTTCGAGAGGATGCGTATTCCCGAGGGTCTTTCAGAGGCAAGCAAAGCGGATGTTTCTCAAGAAGGCGTGTCGCGATCGTGGCCTGATGGTTTACGGTTCCAAATCCGTATTGTGGAGGAGGCTGATGGAGGCGGAAGTTGTCGCTCGCACCCCTCGAGCGTGCATCCTGTCTGCCAAATTCCGTTCCGAAATGAGGGCTTATGCGCGACGCACGCATCGGTGTGTCGAATGCCAAGTCTGAGTATCGCTTGACCGAGAGTGATCTCACGACGCTGAGTTGCGAACTCAAACAAAATTCTGTGCATCGTTTATCTTATCTTATCCGCGACGTGGCTCGTGTTGCGCTCGAGAAGAATGAGCCGTACCTCTCGTGCGGCGTTGCTTCCAATAAGCTTGGTGACATGCCCGTTGGATTCAAGGATATTCTCATTTTCGGACTCGCATGCAGGGCCCGAGATTTGTACGTTAATTTTGGAAGAGGGGGGGGTATTGTGAAAGTCGCTGCAGACATCATTGCTACAAATACTCGCCTTCACATTTTGGAGAGGCTCTCGAGTCTCGCGGATGTGAACTTCGCAGTGACTCTCGTTTGTGCAAGGGTTTTGTTGACAAAAACGAAGGAGATCCCCGATGACATCTCCGTATCGATGCTTGAGATGAAATTCTTTCACCATCGCATCGAGTGGAGTACGCCAATTCTCCTTGATCTTTAGTCGACGTAGAAATTGAGCGTGATTGACATCGAACAGCGTCTACAGCAGATCGTTTATATTCGATCGGTTTCGATTCGGATTCGCTTCGTATGACGACATCATGCAATGCTGTCGATTCGATCGAATCCGAA
The DNA here is from genome assembly GCA_013435795.1 of Chlamydomonas sp. ICE-L. NCBI lineage: Eukaryota > Viridiplantae > Chlorophyta > Chlorophyceae > Chlamydomonadales > Chlamydomonadaceae > Chlamydomonas > Chlamydomonas sp. ICE-L. The sequence goes on from JACBWV010000777.1 coordinate 20,953, forward strand.
TGCCCCAAGTGGGAACGCCATGAAGCAGTGGGCCTATAAACGATCTTGACCGATCCTGAACATCCTAAAAGCTGCGATTTTATGTCATTTATTGAATGGCCGCGTGTATGTTCGTTTTGCCCCGATATTCAGGAAAGCGTGGCGTGCTAGCCAGCCGCGACATTCCGTGGTCCAATGTCCTCAATAATACGAGAATAGAAGGCGTTCGTCCAGATCTCGTTCCAGCGACTCGCCTGAACAGAGTCCTGCAGCAACTAGCGAAGCCACCATCGAAGATGCCAGGGAGGATACGGAGGTGGACGTATACTGCGCTGGTGGTACGTTCTGTGATAGTGGGGGATATATCTTGAGGGGCCCGGCCGCGTATAGCGTGATATTCGATACGAGTTCAAGATTCCTCAACTGGTACGTAAAGCCATTGCCAACCTAAGTCGCTTCGTGGAAAGTTTCCGCACGAGTAGCCAACTGGCAGGAGCATTGGCCCGATTAACTATGCGGAGAACGAGGTGGAGAAGTGCTACTATCGATAAATAAGAGAGACGTTGGGTGCTTGTCCGGTGTGCTGAAAAGCGGGTCCAAGGCATGAAACGATCTCCACCGTGGTGTCATGACTGGACGGTCCCCCATACGAGACCCCGGTGGGGGATTGCGACAGTTTATTCCGACGTTTTGCGTGTGATGAATCGGTTGTATGCAAAAACTCATGATGGTGGAAATTGACATTCCTTAATGTAAGAAAGAATCTTTCCCCGGTGCTCACGTCTACTCTCCAGTCAGGTGCCTTGTTGGAGTCTGCCATGGAAGGTCACCTCAGATGTCTTCAAGCTGCTCATGGATCCAGCGGTGGCTGGAAGTGTAGTTCCAAGGGCCCTGGCGAACTCTAGCGAAAGCGAGGTCCTTGTGGGGCGTCTGCACAGGAGTCCACTTCAGATGTCTGCAAGCTTGCTGTGGATCCAAGGTGGCTGGACTTGAGTTCAGGGCCCAGGCGAACTCTAGCGACAGCTGGGCATTGTGGGCGGCTGCCAAGGAAGGTCACGCAGATGTCTGCAAGCTGCTCATGGATCCAGAGGTGGCTGGAATTGAGTTCAGAGCCCTGGCGAACTCTAGCGACAGCAATGGCCCTTGTGTTAGGCTGCAAGAAGGTCACGAGATCTGCAAGCTGCTCATTCTCCAGCGGTGGCTGGAATTGAGTTCAGAGCCCTGGCGAACTCTAGCGACAGCAGGGCCTTGTGTGAGGCTGCCAAAGGAAGGTCACGCAGATGTCTGCAAGCTGCTCATTTATTCCAGCGTGGCCTGAATTGATTAAAGGCAAGGGCGAACTCTAGGCAGCCAGGGCTTGTGGGCGGCTGCAAAGAAGGTCCATCAGATGTTTCAAGCTTTCGATGGAGACCAGCGGTGGCTGACTTGAGTTCATCAAGGGCCAATGCGAACTCTAACGACAGTCAGTGCCTTTGTGGGGGCTGCAGGAAGGTCACACCGATCTTCTTGCCTGCTGTGATCCAGAGGCGGCTGTAAACCCCGAGTACCGGCCATATGTGAAACTTAACCTAGCACTGTGTCTTGTGTTTCAGTCAAGACCCACGTTTCTTTTCTTGACCACCGTAGAGCAAGTATTTTATCCATGTAAATTGATAATATGGATAAATAAATACTTTTTGTTTTTCGGAGCCTGGTCTGGTCGGAATCGCTATTAAGGGCTTCCTTTCCTGCCAGTCCCCACGGCCGAGTTTACGACTGGATTTGCGAAACATGGTATATGAAAATCCGAATTTTGATTCCTTGTGTGATTGTCTCAAGCTAGCGAGTCTTTCCAGGAGGCTCTAAAATCCCATCCTTATTACATCAATTAAAAAAATCGGCCGGGAGGCAGGAACGCCCATATTTATCTTACCTCCGCGGAGCACTAATCTCTAGTTGGCGAGTGAGTGAGTCGTTCGTACTCTACTAACTTCTGCTTATGAAAATTCAAAAGAATCGCCGGGAGGGCAGGAACACCCCTTCTGTCACCAGCTTGCATTTCACGATCGATTCTCGAGGTACAGCCTGAAGCCTCCTCTCCAGAGGTCCGGAATATCAAACCATCACAGCTAACTCCAAAACATTGGTGTCGACCTCCTCTTGACATTGAAGACTTCGAATATCGTGTTACGAACTGCTTGTCACACAACTCGCACGCGAACAAACAGGAGGGGGGCATGGTGCATTTCTCCATGGTGCATTTTGAGAATGAATGGACGAACGGGGGAGCTGCAAAAGCCGCCTTGGTGTGTGGACAACACCACTGACCCTTTAATCAATCCCATCTGTTCACGTTGCGAGTCAGTAGCTGAAATCCACTGCCCCACTCCGTGGGTCCCGGGCATCCTCTGTAATAATTCAGACATATTTGTAAAGCAGAAGTCGAGTGTAAACAATTCATATCCGACACGTGTCCTTCAGACCCTTTAATGTGCGTGGTAGTGAGTCATGAGCTGACTTCCCCTGCCCCACTCCATGCTTCGATATGCATGCGTAATCCGTTTCACCATTCTACGCTGTCCTCTCTCACCTCCTCTCCCAGCATCCAAACCCACAAATCAAACTCGTGTAAGCAGGTCAATCGCTGATCCCATGCTTGAGAAGCCACTTGTCCATCCGCGGAAAACCTTTATCCAGCCGCTCAAAGGGATCAATTCGGCTTTCAAGGTCACCGGTAAGGTGTCCCCACAAATTCTGTCTCTTACTGTAAACGTACCTACAGACTTTGAACCCCCTTCGCTTGCAGCACCCTTCCATGCATCATCAATACCTACAATCCCTAGCCTTACAGCCCGCAAAACGAACACATGGCCAAATATCAGTCGGCATCGTCTTTCAAAAGTAGCCAATCATGTTCCAAAACCAGAAAATACGTAGAGTTTAACTCACCAAGTCGTTGCGCAACCAACCCAATCGCTAACAGTGCAAGTTTGGTTGAGGGATGACGGAGGACCACACACAGGGATATATCTTGTCACCAAACCCCCAGATCTTCCTTCTTCTCTAAACAAACCGTATGCCAAAAAAAATCCGGACGGCGTCAAATTTAAACAATTGAAGCCTCAAAAAAAACGAATGAATTAGTCTCATAGTCGACAAAAAATACTCTCACTTCCAACTTTCGGTGAGTAATACTGTGATTAAAAAACACAACAAGAAAAGAAAAAAAATAAAAAGAAGGAAAAAAAAAAGAAAAACAAAAAAAAAAGAAAAAAAGAACATAGAAACAAAAAAGACAAAAGAAGGCGTAGGATAGAGAGAAGGAAAGGCTCTGTAAAGAAACAAGAGAAAAAACAACGCACATACAACAAAGCACTCAATAAAAAAAAAAAAAAAGGAAGGAAAATGTACAGTTCACACGAAAGAAAGCACAATCTTACAGACACGGAAACTCCCATCCTGTCTGTGATAGAAGGGGGAAGCTAGAGGAAGAAATACTAAGCCTATTGTCCTGACACAGACCTTTCAAGAGGAAGAGCAAAAAATTCCACCACTACAGCCTACAGGAGACACGGAACGGCGTCCTTTGCCTCCGGTGACTTGCCACCAAAAAGTTCCTCTAGTCAACTCATCTACTGATGGACACATGGCACCAGAAAAACACAAAAAAAAACAAGCCCCGCCAATTGCAAACTTTTTCATGCAGGGGAGCAGAAGCCTTGGTGATCAGAGCGCTGTTAAACCATGCTACTTCACGACAGAAGAAAAGCAGACGCACTTTCATACATTTAAATCTGGGCTTGTACCCATTTTTTCTTGTTACACTCGACCGGAAACTAAAATAAACCGTTTTCTCTTGAGGTACGGACAACCTTCCGGTGTACCAATGGTGTAGCGAATGGTGTGGCTATCGTATAGAGGTGATCGGTGGAATACCTGTCTCGTCAATGCCGTGCTCATCTTTGAACTCCTTGGCCAAGATCCTGTTTATTTTTCACAAGTAATGGGCGTTCCTGCCTCACGGCCGATTTTTTTAAATTTATAATCAGGATTTAGAGCCTCCTGAAAGACTCGCTAGCTTGAGACATCAGCACCAAGGAATCACAAATCCGCTCCATAAACCATGTTTCGCAACCAGTCAAAATCGGCCGGGAGGCAGGAACGCCCATTAAGTATAAAAAATCAAGACTATGTCTAGTATATTGCTTTTGCGCACCCTATCTCTTCTGTGTAAAACAGAAACAATGGATAACTTCAAGAAGTTGGAGACAAGCATGTATGTGTGTTTCACAGTTTCAGGCAGTACGTGGAATGACAGGAGCAACAAGTTTATTTTAAATGGAACGGTGGTATTCGATATGCAGTAGACGCCAATAAATTTTAAGAAAATACTCGAACTTTTACAAAGAACATTTACTTCAGTCGTAACATCGGGAACGTGCTTGAATAAGACTATGTTCACGTTTGACGGCACGACAATCCACCTATTATCTGGTGCCACAATTGAGTACGAACAGAATGCTGCTCGATTGAAGAAGATTGTAGAGATAGAAAAGACGTGCACGGCAAACACGTGGGGATACATGGACGATTACGTAAGGCTATTCGGGTATCGTCCGCTCAGGATGTTTTTCGTAACACGTGGGGATACATGGCCGATTACGTAAGGCTATTCGGGTATCGTCCGCTCAGGATGTTTTTCTTGCAGTTGTATATTCTGTATCGATCCATGCTCTTACGAAGCTACTACTGCAATACTTTGGCGACTCGACAGATGCCCCAACAAGTCCTAAAAGACATGAGATTTGTCGTCGCTCTGTGACTCTACTGCTTGAAATGCACCTTGGCCCGGCGCGACCGGATATTCGATACCGAGTTTCCAAGATTCTCACCGCTAATCCCTTCTACCAGTCTACTTCTCTTCCCATTCCGTGGAGAAAGTTTCGCATCGAGCAAACATCCGGGGGCCCGGGGACATGTAGTAAGAAAGACAACGAATTCTCCATAGGGGTATCATAGGGGTCAACTCACCAGGGGATGCTGTCCCTTTAACGACAGGGATTTTCTTTCGAGAAACGCCTTCATGATATGCCTCTGCCCCCACATGTCTCTGTCGCAGTTGAATTGACAGTTCTTGCACTTGATGGGGATGCGCAGACCCCCGATTCTGATCGTACACTCGAGGTTGGCTTAACCTCCGAATCGTCTGCGCATGCTGAGAGACCAGTCATTTCCCTCTGTCAAAAGAAACCATATGTCTTTGTTATTGACAATAGAGCAGCTTTAAGCGGATGTAGCAAAGAAAGTCAACATCAGACCAAACAATGGACCGTTGTACGCAGAAACAATTAGGTCAACATACCATCGTATTTCTTTCTTCCTCTGAAAAATTATCTGCAATCCGAAACATGTATCTACCCGCAAAATACGCTTCAACATCTTAGTCAGGGTAGCGTTATTCGCCTTCAACACTGCAAGCTTTTTTCTAGATTCTGTAAGTTTTTTTGTATATTTAATATGAGATGATAAGATATTGATAGTCTCGCGTTGAGATTCTGCAATACTATTTCTAGATTCTGCAATACTATTTCTAGATTCTGCAATATCCTTGCTAATTCTACAATCTCCTTGATATAGTATACATAACCATAACACCGAATGGTTTGAAATGTATTATCGTTCCGATAAACCGAAATACGGTGTAATACCCATCTCTGCTTAAAACTTATAAAATATATAACTGATTCAAACGATGGTTACACCAACCAACACACACACAAGTCTCTAAGACAGAAAACAAACACAAACAAACGTGTTTTTGAGGGTAACATTTCTACATGTATAAACAGACCACCAACATTTCTGTATTTACTCATTCCCGCTCGACCAAAGAAACCAAGAGTTCTGGTCCAGTCATTCAACTAAAGGTTTAGTCATCGAATTCACACCAGTCTTCGTGTCCTTCACACACAAAAGGACCCGTATTTTCAGCATATGATCGGAATGCAACATACACCCACACACACGAAAAACCTAGAAAGCAGACGAACCCGTTACCTTGTCGCGCACAGTCAAATATTACGGAAAACTGTCAATCACAATCGGAGCAATCTCGCTCCTTTCTTGGGAGGTTTCCCACCTTTTGATTTCCTGCTGGATATCAGGAATGAACACACTCGAGATTTAAAAGAAAACTAACTTTGTGGAACAACATGGGGTGGGTACTACCATGATGAAAATGAAGAAAAGTCACAGAAAACGAAAAAATAACCAACCACACAGTAACCAAAAACCGATCGTAAACGTCCACATGGTGATATCATCCAGAATATGGTAGCGAATAAACAGAAGTCTTCTGGAACCTGAAAGATAAGGATACCTTGCGGACATACAAAATGAACCGTTTTACATGGAGTGTACGCACACCTTGTAACCAAAATGGGTGTCAGGACAGAAACAAAACAACACGGTGGCAGTGGAACCCCAATACGATTTTGAATCAACAAATTGCAGGATGTGTTAAAAACCGAGGAAATATCGTGGTGTCTTTTTTAATCAAGGATCACGGCTCTTCCATCCTGCAGACCAGCTCCAGTATCGTTCATAAACACACAGACGTTGTCGACTCTTTCGGAGTGTCCATTGAAGCGACCAGCCGCAAACAGCTTAAGCGAAGGAGATATCGCACAAATCTTCACACGCACGAGTACCCAAAGAAAAAAGGAAAAAAAACAAAAGTGGCCCAACAAGAACACGGTTATTCTTTGCTATGTTGCTTCGGTGTCATCGCGAATCATGAAAACGGAGTTATTTCTTCTTCTTTGTCTGGACGGGAGGGGGGGGGCCATTTTTTAATAGGACCATCCACAACAAACAATCGATACACTATACAAAAAATGTCTGTCGACAAAGCCTTCTCATTATAGACCAGATAATACCCACAATCTACAAAGGAACTTTTACTTCAAATTGTGCTTTTTCATTTAGCTGTCAATTTACCGCCTACTGTATCACTAGTCGCACCGTACTGTCTGACGGCATCGTCCAGCCCTCTTCCATCTCATTACACAGGAGCTTCTCCGCCATCTTCCTTCTTACACAAATGCGCTCTTCCGCCATCTTCCCCCAATCAGCATCGACAAGATGCGCTATAAGAAATACAACTAGACTGTGCCCGTTGTTCAGAGAAAAAAGTAGAAAGAAAAACAAGAAACTAGGTATAACACCACAAAGGTAAGGGTTTGTTCCAGCAGCATCCTAACCCTAAATGTCATTGAAGCTGCTTGAAGTCTCCAATAACACGGAATCGACAGCAGTACAGCGAAATCATAAGAGGCGCGTAATAAAAGACAATCACGTGGATGGGTCTTGCATCATCATCCCCCTATACTACTCATGGCGATTTCCAAATGAAACTTACATATAAAGTGTTGAAGCTGTGCCTTAATACATACTGGTCATGGATGGTTGTACGGCGAGTCTCAATGAATCCCCCCCCCCCAAACAGGACAAGACGAGGGAAAGTGCCCCTAAAAGACAAAGAGAAACATTCCTCGCTCGAACCACCTAAAATTCAATATACGAAGTGCTTGTCTGAGCAACAACAAAAAAACCCATGCGTGACATGTGTCACCAAAAAAAGGTTGCGATGAGACGAAGAAAAAGCGATCGTAAAGAACACCCGACATTAGAAAGGTCAAGAGAGACGAAAAAAAAAAAGGAGTCGTTCGAGACCGCCGGACCTAATAAGATGCGAGAGGTCGCCATGTGATTGATGTGACATCGCCATCACTCACGAGGTTAGGGACTAGTGAATGTGTCGACTCTACTAACAAAAAGAGACAGTTTCCTCAATCCCGCCGTCAAATAAATGGCTTGATGAGTCATACACTATCAAGATTCGCACAGTTTCTCGTGGTATGGTCTGTGTCCTGAAAAAATCAAACCCACTAGGAAAAAAAAAAAACAATACAATCTGAATCAAGAAAAGCGTGGAAAAGAGAAGAGAAGAGAAAACACAAAAAGAAGAAAAAAGAAGCTGTAACTTCTTTATTACAAAGGAGAATCCCATCTAAAAGAGAAATAAAAAAAAAAGAAAAGAAAACAACAAAAAAAACGCTTAAGATGGATGAAAAAAACGTGAATAGTGAGGCAAAAAAAAATATCAAACCGATCACCAAAAAAAAGGAGAAACAAAACTAAAGAAAATGGTCGCCCACAAGAAAAAAGAACAGTACAGCTTATGAAGAAGTGGGACTAGGGTCCGCAACTCACGTTTACTATGTAACAGGCCCCCTCATTAGCGCGGGGCGTGATATATAAGAACGGAATCTTGTCACTAGCATAACAAAACAAAGAAGCGAAAAAAAAACCGTTAACAAGAAAGAAGAAAAAATGCAGATATACCAGGCAAGGTCTAGGTCCAAAAGGGTTGGTATACAACTTTTGTCAGTTGAAAACGCGCAGATGCACCGTATGCCGTTGAGGCGAAAATATCATAGATCACATTTTAGTGACCCAAAGGATGTCCTGTTGTTTCAATATGCAGTGGTCCATGACGCTGTTCCATGTCCGTCGTAACCCGCAAGCCTTATCCGAAACTTCACAATGTTGTCGCCATAAGTGTTGAAAACAAGTTTCTCGATACGCTCTTTCTCGTTCATCATGGTGGGTTGATGAAAAGATTGGTTGTTTGTAAGTTTACCATACTAACCGTGTTCAATAATGTGTTCACTATCTTTGAAATCCAATTAGCATTCTCTATTACAACTGTACAGTCAGAGACAGAATTTGTGGGACACCCTTACGACCCGGTGGGACCCCTTGCCCCAATTGATTTGGTAGGTCGCAGCTCAAACGTTTTGTATAAGGTTCCTCAATCCCATTCGTGCTCCTTCATCTCCCGTATTTCACACATTTTAAGCGGCCCAGAATAACAAGTTGTAAGCTTCTACACTCGACCCGAAGTGGGCCTTTGGTCTTGGTGTTAACGCCCACATTTGGCCTCTCCAAAACTGCCTGGGTTTTGTTCGGGGGTGTCGGGCGATGATGAGGGTCTACCAAAATGGTTCTTCGCCTCAGGTTTCGCTCTTTCTTTCCCGTCCCTCCCGTCGTCAGAAGCATAGCGACGGTTCTTTCCTGCGTTCCCCGCTCGTTTCCATGTTGCACCACAATCGCCACCTTTTTATGATGCGCTTGTCTGTCACACCGTTGCGACAGTGCAGTACTGTTGTGGACCCTTGACGTTCTTCACACTCGTCCACCACTTCGGTCTTCGTTCTCAATCGTTGTTTGTTGGTGTAGAGCCCCCGATGATGAGGGAGGGGGGCGTTCGTGTTGAACTCCGCGCCAACGACGGCTACGTCTGCCTATGCTGTCTGACACAGAGGCGTCTGTGGAAACGTGCAGATGGCACGTGCAGGTAGCAGAAAGGTGTGGCGTGCGGCGCGTATTTTGGAACCAAGTACATTCTTACGACGTGAGAGGTCCACCGTCCTAGTCGTGCGTTGATGGCCCCGAACGATGAACCTAATTCCATACCCTTGGTTGGACCACAGTTGCTTGCCGAAGCCAACAACGGTCGTCTGTGCCCCTTGGTGCATATCACATTCGCATATCTACCTCTTTTTCTTCGAGTCGTCCCTTCGTTTCCTGTGCTCTTTCTCTGGAGCAATATCAATCACAGACCTTTTTCAAATCGTCTTCTGTTTAGCGCGTACTCCATAAACCGGACAAGATATCTGCATGTGATCGGTCAACCTCTGCTGGCTAGCGTGGTGAAGGAGTGTCGGGGAGCAAAGTCGCTGAGAGTAACCCTCTTGACATGGTACCTGCATGTCGTGCATCACATGCTGCGGTTAGTCAGGCGGTCGATTGAATGGCTATGGACCTTCAACCCCGAAGGGCTTTGCTATCGCATTCCATTTGTTGGTGGCGACGATTCTGGTATTGGTGACCCACTTGCTCTCGCTAAACCGCGCCGCAGAGCTGAATGAAGCCCTTCGACGGCGACCCCGTCATAATATGCTACATTGACGGTACCCTTCGTCTACCCGGCGCTCCGAACTGCATCCCCCTGGCTCTCGCGAGAAGCGTCCCCTGCGCACCGTCTTTCGACTACATTGCGTCTTTTTTTTTGATAGACCCGCCGCTTACTCCTCTACACTGACATCTTCACATGATAAGTTTTGTTTCACCCTCACCTCGCCACCTGACAATGCTGCAACTGTGGGACGGAACCCACCTTGCCGTCGCTGCAGAAGGAATTATCGGGGCTCCTGTTGTCAAAACGAGCCCTTATCCGTCGGGCAAGGTCCTCTTGCCTTGAGACAGTTGAAGTACTTTCCTCACCAACAATTGGAATGAATTCTCGTGACGGTCCATCCGCCAACGGAAGCTCTCGGCGCCGAGCGCCCATCTAGCTGAGAAGCTTCTTGATGTCATCGGACCGACTATAGGTGACGTAATAAATGTGTAGAATGCTACGCTCTATGCGTGGATAGGACTCTGACAGACGGGGCGTTTGTTGTTGTTGTTTTTCGCGTTTCCTCTTTTAGATCCGCTCCACAACTCTTATCGGCACTGCATAGTAAACACGATCTCATTGTTCAATTGCGCTGAGTTGTTACTTGCTTTTCCCCCTTGGCAAGCGTCAATAGATCTTCAGTCGTTCTGACAAAACGTCCCTTTGATGATGTTTCGCGTGCACAGACTCCCTGGGAGTAGATATTTTGGTCGATATCCGACTCAGGATACTGGACCACTGCCTCCTTGACAATCTCATTGTAAATGTGTATTTCTTCAACGAGGGTATGTGTTTAAAACAGCGTTCAGGTGTAACTATGATTACAACCCTGTTCCCCGGCTGTGCCCAGCCAACGCTGGTTATGCATGCCACATCCGTCGCCATTTGTATGAGAACGTTGGCAATTAAACCTGGTTCCCCATGCATGACACCTAACTTCCACCTTTAAGTAGCCTGCAAGCCTAGAGCGTCGAAAGCAAACATGCTATCCTTCAAGCTTTGTCCCAGCGTATCCTTCCGAACGTTGGATGTCGAGACAAGCAAGGATGCACCTGTAATAAAAGTTTCGATCCAGGTGCGGCAACTGCTTCACGTCAAAGTCTACATCATCGAGGCATCTGGTGATATGAAAATTTGCGAATAAGTATGCCTCTGCAACTGCGTGGGTTGATTACGAGTACCATGCTTGGATCCTTGAGCAGATTTGCTTGCCTTGATACATCCATGCACAGAGAATTAAGCGTCTTCTTGACCACCATGATGTCCAGATCGTCGTCGTCATCTCCATTGTTTGTCACCACCCCCATCGAGATGGAGGGAGGGAGTGTTCTTTTCTTGTCCTGATATCATCATGTACCGCAATTTCCTTATAACCATAATACCACGCACGTTATCATGATCGATGAAGACAGTATCTGTATTGACAAGATCGGTTACAAAACTTGAATTGGTCAAATCCCAAAAATAAAAGGTGTCCCACAATCAAATGTCCCTAGCTGTATGTTCATGTGCGTCAACGAATTGAGTCCGGGCAGTTGTGATATAATGGGCGTTCCTGCCTCCCGGCCGATTTTGCCTGGTTTCCAAACAATGGTATGGATCGGAATTGGTGATTCCTTGGTGCTTATGTCTCAAGCTAGCGAGTCGTTCATGAGGGTCTAAATCCTGCTCTAAATATCTTGCGTGTGTGTCCTCCGATACATTCGACAGTGTTCCGCATCTTGCGTGTGTCCTCCGATACATTCGACAGTGTTCCGCATCTCCGATACATTCGACAGTGTTCCGCATCTCCGATACATTCGACAGTGTTCCGCATCTCCGATACATGCGACAGTGTTCCGCATCTCCGATACATTCGACAGTGTTCCGCATCTTTTGTCCTCCGATACATTCGACAGTTTTCCGCCGTTTGCTTGTTCCCTCCGATACCGCTGCCGTCTCGCTCTTTCCAAGCTTGTGTGAACTGTTGTGGCTCCCTGCCGGATCCGCCCCACCCCATATCCCCCCCAGCATCGGTTTCCTCGCCGACCCTTGTGGGGGGCTCCCTCCGGTCGCCCCAGTCCGCTCCGCCATGTGGGAGGCTGAAAGGGCTCCGCCGCTTGTTATAATGTTAATTTTAGACGTTCTCATCCAATGGTCTTGTTTTGTTTATCTCTTTGCCTCAGTTCACCCTTACAGTTTCCCCGTGCCATGATCGAATAGGTCGGAGCGCGACACTCTGCCCCATGTGACTCGACTCGTACTCGACGTTTCCCGCCATGATGCAGAGGTCAACCATGTGATTGCGGGTGACTGGCTACTCGACACAGTTCCGCGTGATAGCGAAGGTCACCACATTTTAATTTGATGTGGACTCGCGACTCAGACACATTGCGCCGTGATACGAGGTACGCGCCATGTGATTTGACTGTCGGACTCGACAGTCCGCCCGTGTACGAGATGTCGCATGTACTCTGTGCCTCGACTCTCATCGACACAGTTTCCGCCGTCATGTAATGCGAGATGTCGCCATGTGACTCTGTGACTCGCCTCGCCTCTACTCGACAGATGCCGCCATCCTTGATGAGAGATCATCATCATCATCATAACGTGTCTGCTTGAGACAATCTTGAGCGTGAGGCATGCCAAATCTTACTTGACCTCTCTATAAAACTTCTAAACCATAATTTGATCTCACCGCATTTTTCTCGTCCTTATTCCGCTGCCTCCACTTCCTTGAGTTCTCCTCAAGCACCTCCCTGACCTCCTCACTGTACCTTGATACATTCGGGTCGAACTTCATGATCTCACGCATCGCCTTCATGACCATTCCCGCCTCTTCCTGTAATTTACCCCCCAGTATCATCTTCACTCTCTCTTCCATCTCGAAGTCTCTGAAGTTCCACTTCAGCTATGTCAACGAACAACGCCCATTATGTGGTGCAACGAGAAAACATGAATTCAGGCCAAATTTTCCGTGTAAACAGTATAACGGTAGGCGGTTGACCAGGCTTACAGTAACGACATAATGTTAATGTTGCACCGCTTGCCACGCGATGTCCAACTCATCATTATTGGCTATATGGATATAGATGGTAGGCGTGCTCTCGGGATTTATCGTCGATTGCGAGTTCCGTTACACATCGAGACGCGGTTGGCACAAGTTTTACATCAGCCTTGTGTCATCAATCAGGTAGCAGTGTATGCATATCACTCGGTCGTGATAAAGTGACTCTCTTGCGAGAGTTTGGAACCTCAATCCGTAGATCATGGCAAGACACATTTAACTCCATACTGGGATGTTCTTGGTACACTACAAGCGTACTAGATAACCATCACGAACGGAAGAACAAGACCAACCCGTTACAACTTGAATACGCAAAGATCATGAGTGATGATGGAATATACTATTCTATTCAGAGTTGTCAGTCGAAGTGCCATCGTAAGCATCCTCGAGCTCGTCAGCCGAGAATGTAAACTTCCTCTGGATGTCGAGCGGCACGTGTGTCATCATCGCCCCCCGCATCCTTACATGACACACGCCATTCGACCGTGTTCCGCCGTTTGCGTGAGAATGCGTGAGTGAGTGGTTGGTGGGCATCATCATCATCATGATCTCGACAGCAGCCTCCGCGACGCGTGTGTGAGGATGCGGTATGTGTCGTGATAAAGTGCGTTATCCTATCTATCTATCTATCTATCTATCTATCTATCCTATCTATCTAATAATTGTTTGCCGATGGACTATGTCTTGTCTATACATGGACATCTCGTGGCCAGAAAGGGCAGCTGCTGCGGCGTGAGGTCCGTGCGCAGAAGACGAAGCTTCACGATCTCCAGCATCCTTGGGGTATTGCGCCTCAAGACGTTCGCTCCTTCTCTTGCTCAAGAACGGCAAATATGGGGGGGTCGGTTGGCACGTCCTCGGTGCCGCAATCAAGGCTGTCGACGCTACCTGTCCACACGTACTGGAATACGATACCGGTCATCTCCCGAAAGACGGCATCTGAATCAGCTGCGTCAATTTGGTAGTACTCGTATCGACGGGGCTTGACTCGAGGGTCTCCGCTAAGGTACCGGAGCAGGGCAGTCTCAGCCTCCACACAAGCACGCGGATTAAGTACGTGGATTGCGAATATCATCTTCGGGTGAGAAAGTAGCTGACAAAAGGGCTTCGTCGTGCTGCCCACCTTGAAGACGATCTCATCCTTCTGAATGAACTTGTTCTCAAACAACGCGTACACGATATTGGTTGTCATGTGCGCCATGATCTCTGTCGAGCTGCTCACATGCTGTATCCCAATGCTCGCGTTTACACCACTTCCACAAGACGATGAGTGGCGATGATCCGCCACCGTGTGTCATGAATGGACGGTGTGGATGCGACAGTTTTCCACAGTTTTGCGTGTGATTGACAGGTTTCTGCAGCTGAATTTCCCTACCCCACTCCGTGGGGCCCGCTATTCCCCTATCGATATACGAGATCTATTGTCTAGCAGACCTCTGCTTGACATGCGATCACCGTTTGCGATTACTTTTACCGGGTCTTCCTCATCCGTTAGTTCCCTTTTTTGGCAAAGTCTCATATAAGGAAATTGTGTGTGATTATTGTATTTTGGTCTTGTTGTTGCAAGCCCAAGTGTTACAGTGATGGTGTACGCGATTCATCAAATGAATCCAATCCAATCCTCTGCCTTCAGAAACCAATAGAGTTGTCGTTAAAGCAGGAGTCTGCTTTATAAATCTTCATGTTTCATTTTAGTATTCCGTCGACTGTAGTATAAAACAACATGTCACTAACATGTCACAAGGTAACACTACCCCATCACAATGGGGTCCGGCTCCACCACCAGTCTTTCTACTATCAGTAGTATTCCTTCTGGTCTCCGTTTGAGTCGTAGTCCTCCTGTGAACAAGCGTCCATCTTCTTCCGAGCATGAGGTCTTTTACTTGCACGAAAAGGTTGACCTTTCCAAAGTTGACTCCCTCTTGGACTCCCATGGCATGGTGGATCTCAAGATCAATGACCGTGATAAGTGGAAACAAATCGCGAGCACGTGCATGGTCGCCCGTTCCTTGGGAGGCTACGTTCCGGTTCGTTATTATATGCACGATTCCCAGGATGGATATGGTCGCATGAAAAGTCGTGTTGATGCGACCGGCGTGTCCGCTGTTCCGTATGTGAGGATGGGGCGGGAGGCCCGTGCTGTGCTCGCTGGCGATTTGTACTGGGATGTGGACATGGTCAATTGCCAACCTAGTTTCTTGTCCCAAAAGTGCCAGCAATACAAGATAAAATCACCACTCTTGGATCGCTATGTCACCGATCGTGAAGCTTCTCTCACCGAGGTCATGGATGCATGTGGTGTCACTCGCGAAGACGCTAAGAATCTCTTCATCCGCCTCATTTTTTTGGGCAGCGTGGATGCGTGGACGACTGACTGTGGTCTAGAAGTTGATCGTAATCTTGTGCCTGTCTGGATCCACGCCCTCAAGAAAGAGCTCCGCGAGGTGGCAACCAATTTGATGGATTTGCCCATTTCAGAAGTTGAGATGATCGGCCAGATGGTTAAAAGGCGGTCCGCGTGTACTCCTGTCTCGTTTGGTTCTGAGCTCTCAAATTCCGGCGACCCTTTGGCCACTTTTATCGCCCTTTTCTTGCAGAGCATCGAACACGAATGTGTTTCAGCACTCGTGCACGAAGTGCATGGTCATCATTACAGTGTTGGCGGCATCATCTACGACGGCATCTTAGTGGACAAGTGTGGTTGCATGCCCATTCCTGATGATGACTTGCTTCTTCTCTTGGAAACTGGAGTGAGTCGACGCACCGGCTATACCATCAAACTCGCAGTCAAGCCTTTGTCACCCTCTCCGCATTGGACGACCCCCCCCTCCCCTTGAAGATACCTCCAATAATGCAGAATATGAGGATTGGATGAACGGATCTGAGCTTCTCAGCTATGATGAAGTCAAATGCAATTGGGAAAAGTCGGCGTTCAAGATCATCAACCAGGTCGTGTACGTGCGCATCGATGGGCAAGGTATCCGCCATGTCACATCTGAGAAGACTCTGCAAGAGGCGTTTCGTCACTTGGGATATGTCGACATTACGTTGCGCGACTCTGGGAGCGTTTCGGTAAGCCGGACACAACCATTCATTCCGAGGTGGATCAAAGACACATCTATCCGCAAGTATGATGACATGAAGCTTATGCCGCCCCCTATCGAGGTTGGAGGCAATGTCTACAATATTTGGAACGGTTTCGAAGTCGAACGCGATGTGTCGTCACATGATGATTCAGTCATGGCCGACCATCCCTCGGTCGAGGTCTTCATCGATTTCCTTCACACGTTGTGTGGCAATAACAAGGAGTGCACGGATTACATCCTGAACTGGATCGCGCAAATCTTCCAACAACCTGCTCAGAAGACCGGGGTGGCAATCTTACTCAAGGGCGAGGAGGGCGTCGGCAAGAATCGTGCCACCGACCTTTTGAGGGCGATGGTGGGCGCCGACAAGTTCCTGCAAACTGCAACACCGGCAAACACGCTCTATGGTCGCTTCAATCGCCAACGTGAGGGGCGTTTCCTCATCGTCGTCAATGAGTCCAATGGACATGATAACTTTGCAGCCAACGATGTCATCAAGGACATGATCACATGTGATCAGTTTGAATGCGAGTCCAAAGGAGTCAATGCATACACCATGCAGTGTTTTTCTCGCTTCATCTTCACCACCAACAACGACAACTGCCTCCGAGTGAATCCTGATAACCGAAGGTATGTCATTATCGAGACATCGTCTGTGCTGAAGGGTAACACTGAGTACTTCAACCACCTTTCGGGGCTGATCGACGATGCAGAGTCCAGAGTCGCGTTTTACAAGTTCTTGATGGCAAGGGACATCAAGGGCGTCGAATGGATACGGTCTAGGCCTGCAACCACCTACATGTCGCAAATGGTCTCCATGAATCTTCCGTACGAGCACCAATTCATCTTGCACATGATCCAGGGTCTGAGCGTCGAGCATAACAACGTGGTCGACAGTATCATCGATTATTCTCCCTCTGTGAGCATCAAGGCGGAGACCTTGTTCGACCAGTTCAATGACTGGCTATCCACGATCCGTGCTTCTGATAAGCATGAAACCAACTTGATCAAGTTTGGTCTCAAGATGTCCAAGCTCGTGCGTGATGATACAAAGAACCTGGGCTTGAGGGGCATCTCCAAGAATCGCACAAACACTGGGGCTGTTTACTATTTCTGTATTAAGGACGTCCTCGATGCCATGCGTGAGAAGATGTGGTTTGATTGATGAATGCTTCTGTTTGTCGGTGCCCTCGATGACTTGCTTGTGCAATGCCATGTGCCTCATACACCAGTCCTCTCGTCAAGCACACGCCTTCTGCCTGCAAACGAAAGTCCGTTGTGGGTTCGTTTGGTCGCCACTCAACACGTAATGAGAGCCCCTTTAATTGTTATAAGGTTCAGCAGCTGATATTACCGTAAACCATATAGGTAGTGATTAGATTACAAGTTATGTATAGTTATATATATATTGTATGTAAAATGAAGTAGATGTATGTCTGTATAATTCCATTATATAGGGAGGGTTCCAAGTACCCATCACCTGTCAACTCTACACATTGATTGTACCTCAGTCAGCTCCGGCAATCAATGTAATGTTTTCTACGACCTACGCCTTCTGTCTTCCAATGAAAGTCCGTTGTGGGTTCGTTTGGTCGCCACTCAACACGTAATGAGAGCCCCTTTAATTGTTATAAGGTTCAGCAGCTGATATTACCGTAAACCATATAGGTAGTGATTAGATTACAAGTTATGTATAGTTATATATATATTGTATGTAAAATGAAGTAGATGTATGTCTGTATAATTCCATTATATAGGGAGGGTTCCAAGTACCCATCACCTGTCAACTCTACACATTGATTGTACCTCAGTCAGCTCCGGCAATCAATGTAATGTTTTCTACGACCTACGCCTTCTGTCTTCCAATGAAAGTCCGTTGTGGGTTCGTTTGGTCGCCACTCAACTCGTAATGAGAGCCCCTTTAATTGTTATAAGGTTCAGCAGCTGATATTACCGTAAACCATATAGGTAGTGATTAGATTACAAGTTATGTATAGTTATATATATATTGTATGTAAAATGAAGTAGATGTATGTCTGTATAATTCCATTATATAGGGAGGGTTCCAAGTACCCATCACCTGTCAACTCTACACATTGATTGTACCTCAGTCAGCTCCGGCAATCAATGTAATGTTTTCTACGACCTACGCCTTCTGTCTTCCAATGAAAGTCCGTTGTGGGTTCGTTTGGTCGCCACTCAACACGTAATGAGAGCCCCTTTAATTGTTATAAGGTTCAGCAGCTGATATTACCGTAAACCATATAGGTAGTGATTAGATTACAAGTTATGTATAGTTATATATATATTGTATGTAAAATGAAGTAGATGTATGTCTGTATAATTCCATTATATAGGGAGGGTTCCAAGTACCCATCACCTGTCAACTCTACACATTGATTGTACCTCAGTCAGCTCCGGCAATCAATGTAATGTTTTCTACGACCTACGCCTTCTGTCTTCCAATGAAAGTCCGTTGTGGGTTCGTTTGGTCGCCACTCAACACGTAATGAGAGCCCCTTTAATTGTTATAAGGTTCAGCAGCTGATATTACCGTAAACCATATAGGTAGTGATTAGATTACAAGTTATGTATAGTTATATATATATTGTATGTAAAATGAAGTAGATGTATGTCTGTATAATTCCATTATATAGGGAGGGTTCCAAGTACCCATCACCTGTCAACTCTACACATTGATTGTACCTCAGTCAGCTCCGGCAATCAATGTAATGTTTTCTACGACCTACGCCTTCTGTCTTCCAATGAAAGTCCGTTGTGGGTTCGTTTGGTCGCCACTCAACTCGTAATGAGAGCCCCTTTAATTGTTATAAGGTTCAGCAGCTGATATTACCGTAAACCATATAGGTAGTGATTAGATTACAAGTTATGTATAGTTATATATATATTGTATGTAAAATGAAGTAGATGTATGTCTGTATAATTCCATTATATAGGGAGGGTTCCAAGTACCCATCACCTGTCAACTCTACACATTGATTGTACCTCAGTCAGCTCCGGCAATCAATGTAATGTTTTCTACGACCTACGCCTTCTGTCTTCCAATGAAAGTCCGTTGTGGGTTCGTTTGGTCGCCACTCAACACGTAATGAGAGCCCCTTTAATTGTTATAAGGTTCAGCAGCTGATATTACCGTAAACCATATAGGTAGTGATTAGATTACAAGTTATGTATAGTTATATATATATATTGTATGTAAAATGAAGTAGATGTATGTCTGTATAATTCCATTATATAGGGAGGGTTCCAAGTACCCATCACCTGTCAACTCTACACATTGATTGTACCTCAGTCAGCTCCGGCAATCAATGTAATGTTTTCTACGACCTACGCCTTCTGTCTTCCAATGAAAGTCCGTTGTGGGTTCGTTTGGTCGCCACTCAACTCGTAATGAGAGCCCCTTTAATTGTTATAAGGTTCAGCAGCTGATATTACCGTAAACCATATAGGTAGTGATTAGATTACAAGTTATGTATAGTTATATATATATTGTATGTAAAATGAAGTAGATGTATGTCTGTATAATTCCATTATATAGGGAGGGTTCCAAGTACCCATCACCTGTCAACTCTACACATTGATTGTACCTCAGTCAGCTCCGGCAATCAATGTAATGTTTTCTACGACCTACGCCTTCTGTCTTCCAATGAAAGTCCGTTGTGGGTTCGTTTGGTCGCCACTCAACACGTAATGAGAGCCCCTTTAATTGTTATAAGGTTCAGCAGCTGATATTACCGTAAACCATATAGGTAGTGATTAGATTACAAGTTATGTATAGTTATATATATATTGTATGTAAAATGAAGTAGATGTATGTCTGTATAATTCCATTATATAGGGAGGGTTCCAAGTACCCATCACCTGTCAACTCTACACATTGATTGTACCTCAGTCAGCTCCGGCAATCAATGTAATGTTTTCTACGACCTACGCCTTCTGTCTTCCAATGAAAGTCCGTTGTGGGTTCGTTTGGTCGCCACTCAACACGTAATGAGAGCCCCTTTAATTGTTATAAGGTTCAGCAGCTGATATTACCGTAAACCATATAGGTAGTGATTAGATTACAAGTTATGTATAGTTATATATATATTGTATGTAAAATGAAGTAGATGTATGTCTGTATAATTCCATTATATAGGGAGGGTTCCAAGTACCCATCACCTGTCAACTCTACACATTGATTGTACCTCAGTCAGCTCCGGCAATCAATGTATTTTTTCTCTCCTCTCAGAAAGACAGACCCGACCCACACACACTCAGGTGCATGATGATGGAACACCCACACACACTCACAAAATAGACCGCCCCCCCCCGTCCATAATGTCATTCGCTCACACACATACCATGGCGTCTGTCGCATCCCCCCGTCCGTACATTCATGACACACGTCATCTGTCCGTATTTTGCGTTTCTTACACTCGTTTGTTTGAGTCCGCACGCACACGAAACCCTTGTCGTCGTCGTAAATCCTCATGATACGCGCGTCCCAACCAACTCTCTATCAATGCGTAATCCAATGCGTAATGTTTTCGCGCGCATCGAATCTTCCCACGAGTCCTCAATTGAATCCGCCCACTATTCTCCGTGTGTCCCGCGATTCATCTTTCATACTCCCGACATAGTTGTCAAGCAGAAGTCTGCTTGAGACGACACGTGTCCCCATGCGCCCTCGAAAAATACGAACCCTGTCCACGCCACACCCAGGCCAAGCCACACACACCCCAGCCATGTCAATCTTAACCAAGTACCGAAGTTCCGAAGTTCCGAAGTTCCGAAGTTCTCCAATTCTTCTCTCACGAACTCAGTGTGTTAGGGAGCATCCAGCGAACTCCGAAAGCTGATTCCGAGGGTGAGTTCAATAGTAGCAGTCATCGAGATATAGTCATGGTTACTTTCATTGCTGCTATTATTCTCGAGTCTTGCTATCTCTATGTCTCCACCTGCGAAAGCCATTCATGGTTACTTTCATGGCTGCTAGTATTTGCGAAGTTCGCGTTCGGATTGCGCTGGCTTGCTAGCTCTATGTCTCCACCTTCGAAAGCATTATCCAGTAATTGATTGCGAAGATTGTGCTGGCTGCGAAAGCATGAGCTGACCAACCATCCACCCATGTTCGCAGGCACTGAAGATGGCTATGATGAAGAAGGGGGCTATCAAGATTCAGCTCCGAACTTCCATGTGTATGCATTCCGAGTATGCAGGAAGTGTTCCGTACATCAAGAATGGCATCTTTTGCATCATCGACGAGGAGGATGTTGGCGAGGATGTTGTCGACCGGGAAGGGGTTCGACTGCGAGATTTGAAGCACTCTTCGTCTCCTGATTTTAGTGTCATAATCATGAAGATGTTTGGTATGCCTATCCCTATGCTTGTGAATTGCAGGGATTGCCCTGCGAATGCAGTTGTGACAGTCGATCACTCGACTACATTCGAATCATGTGACTGTGGTGTATGCCCACTTAGCATGGGGGCGGGTGGGTCTGGACGTTAGTTGATGAGGTGTGGGGAGATGGAGAGCTGTATGTATTGATTGAGATTGTCTATTGTAACCAGTTGAATCCGCCCACTATTCTCCTTGCCCCACTCCTTGTCCATGTGACACTCCAGTTACACTCGACGGAATACTAAAATGAAACCGTTTTCTTGAGGTACGGCACACCTTACGGTGTAACCAATGGTGTAGCAACCCACGGGGCAGTGGAACACCAATACGATTTTGAATCAACAAATTGCAGGATGTTAACGAGAATATCGTGGTTCTTTTTTAGATCACGGCTCTCCATCCTGCAGACTCCGTATCGTTCTTTTGTCGGTACTTTCGAGAGTGTCCATTGAAGGACCAGCCGCACTTAAGCGATCGACTCTTTCCCGGTACCGTGGCCCAAAAGAACACGGGGTCTTTGTTGATGTGCAATGCGTCATGAAAGGAGGTTTCTTTGCTGGACGGGCCATTTTGTAGGACCATCCACTCGTACACTATAATGTCTGTCGACGCATTATACCGTTTATTGGGATGTTTCATTTTACTGTTCCGCCGACTGTAGTGTATTTTTGAATTTGTATGAGTCGTGAATTCTGATGATTGTTTCTTAAGTAGATATATTCAGACAGTGAGTCAGCAGCTCGATCCCTTTGCACCGCTCCGCGGTGCCCGCGTTCCTCCCTACAGAAAATCACTAGGGTTGTCAAGCAGAAGTATGCTTGATATACACGGCTTTCTTTTGAGTACCAGTCGTGTTCATAAAGTATTTGTGCAGGTTGACATAAACACAACTTACATGGATACTACCGGATTTCAAGCAAACACTCGAGTTTGAAGGCAATGTGACCCCCAAAGCGATAATTATTTTTTTATATTTGAATTACACAGAATACTCATGTCTTCACAAACTTCCACCGGGCCATTTTACTACGTTTTTGAATGCCAAAGCACCGGGTACAGAACTCAGGACTTTTCAAAAGTCATCCTTAATGAAAAAGGCCGGGAATTGGGTGCTAGGCAAAAGATTCACATTTTTCAAGTTTCGTGTAAGTCGAAGAAAGAAGTCTTCGTCTCAGAAGTCATTCGGGACAGGAATTCCCGTGCTTCCCCCTTAATAAAACCAAAAGGGGTGTCCAAGCAGAATTCTGCTTGATACCAGCATCTGAATTCCACTGCTCCGCTACGCGGTGCCCGCGACCCCCTTCAGAATTCCCATAGTGTTGTCAAGCAGAAGCCTGCTTGAGACCATACTGTTTCTTTAGAGGACCGGGCCACCTTGAATGCGGTTAAGTGATCATCCCAATACTGAGAATCTATGCAAAAGTTGGCTGTCCGCAAAAACATTTCTTGGGGTTGAATTTGTACGAGCAGATATCGCCAACAATCACCGTCTTCCCCATATCTTCAGGGAACTCCCTTTTATAAGTCATCCTACTCAGCTTCTTGATTGCAGATTTCATCCTAACAGGATCTGATGCATGCTTCCTGTATATTTCGAGTGAAATCTGGGCGTCAATCACAGGAGAATGTGCCGCATCTTGAATCGTCGTACCAAGAAGACCATACGCCATCTTTCGTAGTGAAAAAAAGTTGTAATTCTTGTAACGATCGTTCCATGCCTTGAGCATGTCAGACAAATCGACAATGGATGCAAAGTGAATCCCTTCTTCCAGCTTCATCCATTTGACATCTCCCTGTGGTCTGCATCCAACTATGATGCTTGTGCGAGGGCACAGAATCTGAATGACTGATTCCCGGACCTCCTCGAAAGTCTTTCCAGCAAGAATCTGCTCTCGCGTAACACCTGTCAGGGAGGTCATCGGATCGTAAATGTCATTCACACAAATGACCTCGTTGAGCAGAAGCGTCCCGTCATCGTCAACAACCGCTACTTGGCATGGAGAGCGATCGTTGTGACCTCTCCCGGTGGCACATGCTTCAACATCAATGGAAATGTACCTTGAGTGTGCCATCTGTAATCTGTAATGTCAGTTTCAGGTATCCATTTTGTTTACACTCGTTTTTCTACAGCCGCCTCCGCCAGCCTTAGTGCGGTGTGTCGTGTGGAGACAGATGTGAGTCTGCGCAATCCACCGTGTCATGTGTGTGCGGTCTGTTGTCTGTCTGATGGGTGGCGTGTGTGAGAATGAATGGACGAACGTGGGGTCTGCGAAAGCCGCCGTGGCGTATGGACAACACCACTACCCCCTTTAATCAATCCCATCTGTTCACGTTGCGGGACAGCAGCTGAATTCCACTCCCCACTCCGTGGGGCCCGCGACCCCCTTCACAATCCCAATAGAGTTGTCGAGCAGAAGCCTGCTTGAGACGACACGTGGTCTTCATACCCCCTTTAGTATGTGTGGGAGTGAGTCAGCAGCTCAATTCCATTGCCCCACTCCGTGGGGCCCGCGGTTTCCCCTTCACAATACCTATAGAGTTGTCAAGCAGGGTCCCCTCTGTGATGCAATGTGGTTGATGCGTCATCGTGTGTACAGGAATGTCCGTATATATTTAAATTAAACATGCAAATTCAGCTGCCCGTCGTCGTATTACAAACAAGTGTCCCAAGCGACGAAGTAATCAACGTGGCATTTACAGAGTGGTCTACACGTGCATCCCCAATCCTCGCCAATATGGATGTTCCAGATCGCGAGTCAGTCTGCAAACTTGTCACTGCTACATTGAAAATGATGTTGGCAAACACAGTCACACCCATATGCGGTGTTCAGAAATCCGAGCATCACTACATACACCTGTTGTGAAAATCAAAATCATTGTCCAACTCTCTCAGAATGCAGCTAATACAACTACTTGTAGCATGAACAAAGGGTGCTTTATTGAGGCCTCTGCCTGATGTAAGGAGTACTCGACACCCGACGTGGTGAGATGACATTTTAGAAATTTGGGCCAAATTCCTTAATGAAAAAAGACAGGAATTCACATTTTCAAAAGATTCACATTTTTCAAGTTTCGTGTAAGTCGAAGAAAGAATAAGTCTTCATCGCAGAAGTCATTCGGGACAGGAATTCCAGCGATTCCCCCTTCATAAAACCAAAAGAGTGTCCAAGCAGAAGTAGTAAAATCGCCTTCGCTTAGCGGATTCTTTCGCATCGCTTCGATATTGCGTCAAATGCTTTGGTCGCCTTGCCATATTTCACACCTTCCTTCGAGCAATTAACGGCACCGCACTCCGCGGAAAGTGCGTGTTTATCGAACGAGCTCATGGCGTTTTTGTCATTCTTATTAAACTTCGCCATGAGTTCATAACGACTAATACATTTGCTCTTGATACAAGATTCGAGGGGCTTTGAAGTTTTCTCAGCTACCTTACGCGCAGACGATAATTTATCGCTGCATTTGTTACTTTTCTGCAACTCGATGCTTTCATGCGCAGCGCGTCTGCCCACTCGATCCATTCATCAAGCGTCCGTTCTTTTTGTCAGAGAACGGAGAGCCTCAATCTTCATAAACGCGACGAACTCTTCGGACGTGTAAGAGTCGTCCTTCTTTCCGCTCGGACGGGGACCTGTGTAGCAAATGACATCAGCTCGACTCTTCGTTTCTTTTTTCGCTTGAGGTAGTTTTGCCACTCGTGGCATTTAATGAATGAAAGTGTATATATTTGAAATTAAATCTATTCATTGAGATCGAGATCTATTGATTGATGGAGTGTCTTTTTGACGGAACCACCAAGGAAATTCTCCACCCTGCACTAACTGAAGCCTGCTTGACAAAAGATTACAAAAGCCTGAATAACAAAAAAATATTCAGGTTTTGTAAAATCGTTGTTGTTTTCTGTTGTCGTTCGTAGTTCCTCTGGCAGCGGCACGCCCCTCTCCGAGAGGACCCTGATGCAGGTCCTGCTGTGCATGGCCATTCCCTGCATGGCCCTGAAGGTGACTGAGCCTGCGCCTCCCTGGAGGAATGCGGCGTCGTCCTTGTACTTGCTTGCTTCTGCAGGGTTCACTCTGCTCATTCTCTGCACGATGCTCCTGAGCACCGGCATCAGCGAGTCTTGCAGGTCCGTCTTCGCCCAGCAGCGGTCCCGTCCGTACACATACGTCTGCTGGTAGCATGAGGGGTCCATGATGATGTTCATGTACTGCGGGTGCGCGGGGTTGAAGTGCGACAGCTGCAGCAGCTTGACCGGGTTGTACCCACACTCCTTGAATTGAGCGACCGAGAGGAACTCTGACTCGGGCGTGACCTCCTCCCCGAAGGGGTGCATGTCCTCCATCGGTGTCGTCGCAGCAGGAGATAGCTCCGCAGCAGCTGGAGATAGCGCCGCCGCATCTGGAGCAGTATTGTTGTTGGTGGTGGTGTTGGTGAAATTTTCGCATGTAACGACATAGTTGTTGGTGGCCGACCCGAAGCTGTTGTTGATTGTGAAAGTGTGTTTTTTCCTCAACGCCTCCAGTTCCCGCTCCCATTTCATCGATCCGATTCTCGAGGTACGCCATGCGCTTCTCCATGAAGTCAACATCAACAGCTCCCTTGGGATGAGACCTCCGCTTGTGTGAAGACTTCGAATACCGGTTACTGAACTGCTTGTCACACAACTCGCACGCGAACAAACAGGAGGGGGGCATGGTGCATTTCTCCATGGTGCATTTCTCCATGAGGAGAGAACACCCTTATGTTTTGTTACATTGTAGTCATCCACAAGAGGGTCACCCCTAGATCGCTCTCGGTGCAGGCATCAATCAATCCCTAGTTTAACGTGTTTCACATGAACACCTTTGAAAAGGACGCTTCCATCTTGGGAACAAACAATTATGTCAACAAAATAAGAATCATCATCAATCAATCCCTAATTTTAAATAACGTGTTCACAGGAAGCACCTCTGAAAAGACTCTCCATCTTGGAACAACAATTATTTCAAACAAAATAAGAATCATCATCAATCATTCCGTTTTAAACGTGTTCACATGAACACCTCTGAAAAGACTCTCCATCTTGGGAACAGACATTATTTCACAAAAATAAGATCTCAATCACATCCCTATTTACAAACGTGTTCACATGACACCTCGAAAAGACTTCTCTCTTTGGAACCAATTATTTCACAAAAATAAGCTAATCATCATCAATCCTATTTTAAAACGTGTCACGTTGAACACCTCTTAAAGACTCTTCTCCATCTTGGAACAACAATTATTATTCAACAAAATAAATCCATCATCAATCAATCCCTGTTTTAAAACTTGTTCAATGAACAACCTCTGAAAGACTCTCCATACTTGGAACAACAGTATTTCAACAAAGAAGTAAGATCATCAATCAATCAATCCTATTTTACAACGTGTTCACATGACACCTCTGAAAGACTCTCCATCTTGGGACCAACAATTATTTCAACAAAAAATAAATCATCAATCAATAATCCCTATTTGAAACTGTTCACATGAACACCTCTTCTGGACAAAAGACCTCCTCCATCTTGGAACAACATTATTCAACAAAAAAAAGAGTCATCAATCATCAACCTGTTTTAACGTGTTTTCATACCTGATACCTCTGAAAACCCTCCATCTTGGGAACAACAATTAGTTCAACTACGAATAATAATCATCAATCATCAATCCTATTTTAACGTGTTCACATGAACACCTCTGAAAAGACTCTCCCTCCATCTTGGGAACAACAATTTTTCAACAAAAAATTATACTCTCATCAATCAATCCTATTTTAATAAACGTGTTTCACATGACACCCTCTTAAAAGACTCTCCATCTTGGGAACACAATTATTTCAACAAATAAGAATCAGCAATCAATCATCCTGTTTTAAACGTGTTTCACATGAACACCTCTGAAGGCTCTCCATCTTGGGAACAACAATTATTTCAAACAAAAAATAAGAATCATCAACATCAATCCTATTTTAAACGGTTCACATGAACACCCCCTCTGAAAAGACTCTCCATCTGTGGAACACATTATTTCAACAACAGATAGAATCATCATCAATCCCTATTTTAACGTGTTCAATGACCACCTCTGAAAGACTCTCCATCTTGGGAATCAACAATTATTTCATTCAACAAAATAAAGAATCCAATCAATCTAACGAATCCCTGTATTTAAACCTTGTTCACAGAACACCTCTGAAAAGCCTCTCCATCTTGGACAACAATTACATTTCAAAAAAACTAAAGACTCATCAATCATCAATCCCCTATTTTAAAACGTTCACTGAAACCCATCTGAAAAGACTCTCCAATCTTGGGAACAACATTATTGTCAACAAAACATAAGAATCACAATCAATCAATCCCTAATTTACAACGTGTTCACATGAAACATTCTGAAAAAGACTCTCCATCTTGGGAACAACAATTATTTCAACAAAAATAGAGAATCATCAACAATCAATGCCCTGTT
This sequence comes from Chlamydomonas sp. ICE-L, assembly GCA_013435795.1. NCBI lineage: Eukaryota > Viridiplantae > Chlorophyta > Chlorophyceae > Chlamydomonadales > Chlamydomonadaceae > Chlamydomonas > Chlamydomonas sp. ICE-L. The sequence continues at coordinate 48,957 of JACBWV010000777.1, forward strand.
TTAAACGTTTCACAGGAACTCGAACGCCTCTGATAAGGTCTCTCCATCTTTGGAACAAACGATTATTTTCAACAAAAATAAGAATCCTCATCAATCAAGTCCCTATTGTTTAAACGTGTTTCAACTGAGCACCGCTGAATAGACTCTGCGCTCTTGGGACAACAATATATTTTCAAACCGAAAATAGAATCATCAATCATCCTATTGGGGGAACGGGTGTTCACAATGAACACCTCTGAAAAAGAATCTCCATCTTGGGAACAACACTTATTTTCAGCAACAAAAAATAAGAGACATCATTCAAGTACAATCCCTGTATTTAAACGTGTTCACATGAGCACCTCTGGAGAAGCATCTCCATCTGGGAACAACAATTAGTTCAACAAATACGAATCAGCAATCAACAAATCCTGTTTTAAACGTGTTCACAATGAACACGCTCTGAAAGACTCTCCATCTTGGACAACAAATATTTAACAAAATAAGAACATCAAGCACTCCCTATTTTAAAACGTGTTCACCAGAACATCTCGTCTGAACCAAGAAAAGGACCTCCCCTCTTGGGACAACAGTTAGTCAGCAAAAAAGAAGAACAGCACAATCAATCAATCCCTTAGTTTAATTAAACGTGTTCACATGAACACCTATCTGAAGCTCTCCGCTTGGGAACAACAATTATTTTCCACAAAAAATAAGATCATCAGTCAATCAATCCCTAATTTTTAAACGGTTCACATGAACCAACCTCTGACAAAAACTCTCCATCTTGGGAACAACAATTATTTTCAACAAAAAATAAGAATCATGCAATCAATCAATCCCTAATTTTAACACGGGTTTTCACATGAACACCCTGAAAAGACTCTCCTCTTGGGAAACAATTATTTCATCAAAAATAGATCCTCATATCAATCCCTGTTTTAAACGTGTCACATGACATCTCTTAAAGACTCTCCATCTTGGGACAACATTTATTTCAACAAAAAATAAGAATCATCAATCAATCATCCCTATTTTAAACGTGTTCACATAACACCTCTGAAAGACTCTATCTCCATCTTGAACAACAATAATTATTCAACAAAAATAAGAATCATCATCAATCCCTATTTTAACCGTGTTCACATGAACAACCTCTGAAAAGACTCTCTATCTTGGGAAGCAACCATTATTTCAACAAAACATAAATCAATCAATCAATCAAAATCCCTTTTTAAAACGTGTTCACATGAACACCCCCTGAAAAGATCCTCCTCTTGGAACAACATTAGTTTCATTCAACAAAAATAAGAATCATCAATCGATCAATCCCTGTTTAAACGTGTTCACAATGAAACACCTCTGAAAGACTCTCCATCTTGGAACAACAATTATTTTCACAACAAAAATAAAATACTGAAAAATTCTTCCGGAGAATGTCTCACATGCCCCCCCCCCTCCGTTTACACTCGTTTTTCGAAAGCCGCCGTGCGTGTGTGAAGATGACTGAATAGACTGACGGGGGGCTTTCTAAAGCCGCCTTGTGTGTGTGGATAATGAACTGGCGAACGTGGGTGCTGCGAAGAGCCGCCTTGACTGTGTGTGTGAGAATGAATGGACTGACTGGTGGCTGCGAAAGCCGCCGTGCGTTGTGACTATGACTGAAGAGACTGACGGGGGCTTCGAACGCCGCCTTGGTGTGTGTGAGAATGAATGGACGAACGTGGGGGCTGCGAAGCCCCGTGCTGTGTGAGATGACTGGAATAGACTGACGGGGGCTGCTTAAAAAGCCGTCCTTGGTGTGTGTGAGAATGAATGGACGTAACGTGGGGGGCCCTGCGAAAGCCGCCTGATGTGTGTGGAATGAATGACGAAACGTGGGGCTCGAAACCGCCTGGGTTGGACAACACCACTTACCCCTTTAATCAATCCATCTGTTCAAGAGTTGCGAGTCAGCGGCTGAATTTCCACTGCCACTGCCAGCCAATCCGTGGGCCACACGATCCCCTCACACATCCCATATAAGTTGTCGAGCAGAAGCCTGCTTGAGACGCTACCTTTGTTTTTACAAACACGCGTTCATGGTTACCCTTCCCTCATCACGGTAAGGAACATAGTTGAATTCCCTTTAACTATGTAATAGGGTTTACTACTTCCCTACCCACAGTGTTGTTGTTCAGATGGGTCTTTTTGAATTTGTATACGGAACGCCAAGCCGCCGCTGGGTTGTTGCTTGGGTTGATTGTGCCACCTTGGATCATAAGGAGTGAGTCAGACAGCTCATTCCACTTCCCTCTGCTGTCCCTCCGCTATCCCCCCCGTTCAGTTCCCCATAGTGTGTTAAGCAGAGCCTGCGCGAGACCATGCGAGGATTCTTTGGAGACCGACCAATAGTGGATGGGTTGCTAAAACCGCGACACGTGCGCGGCTCAATCATCGATAAGTGGTCGAGTATGAGACTCGAAAACGATTGTACCCACGCAAACGATTCTGTACGTATTCAGCATTACAAACTCAGAATCTCTCTCGTCGAACTGCGACTCTTCGATGCGCGCTAACAAACCAGAATCTCCCTCCGTACCGACAGTTTAGGATAAATCAGAATTAAGATTTTGTAGATTACATCGGATTTGTGTTATAATACGCGTCGGTATCACACCGTGCTCGACACCCGACTTGTGAGATGCACCTTTTAAAAATTGTGGGTATACATACACTTGGTGATACGTTGCCGAATAATTTTTCCAGATAGAACTGGGGATAATACGAGAACGGGTGATACTGGGCCAGATACAGCTGATAGGTATTTGACATTAATCCAACTAAAAAAAACCAAAAAATATTGTTCTAGGATTAAAGCATGAATGTACATTATCCGCGGATTAATGTAATTCTTATTTTACGTCCCGAGATACAATATTTTTTGGGTTTTGTTGGATAATGTCATTAATACCTATCTAGCGATCTTGGCCCCGTTTATGTCACCCCTTTCTCGTATTTACCCCCCGTTGTTTTATCTGGAAAATTAATCGGCCCCCTTTATCACCCCCGTGTGCTGACCTCTCTTGTATTTGCAGGAGGGATTCTGACTGGTGGGGTTGGAGCTAATGTCCTGACCTATTGGATGACTTTATCTGTGGCTTTTTAGGAGTGAGCTTTCTAGTAATGCCTTCTGTCAGGGCTATGGAAGCGGCTGTGTGGGAAGTCAAGGAAATGGGTTACCTGGTCCAGTTCCTTTCATTGGACAATAGCTGTAACCTTGATTCTGACGGCAGGGTTTTAGATCGACCTCTCTCCCACACTCCTACCTTGTTGAGCTGGTGGAGCAGTTTGGTCCTCACTGCTGCTACCAAGCCCAAGTTTATCAGTTTCCCAATTTCCCAGTGCACTGTCACGATCCTCCTGGAGAACCTCTGCCTCTATATACCATTACACTCTCCTTTGTGGGGGCTTGCGTACCTGTCTACTGCACCAGGCCTGAGATTGTCTTTGCTGTTAGCCTACCTGTCCAGGTTTTCTGCTCACCCACTGCCCCCCTGTGGGCTTGCAGCCAAGCGCTTTGCTTTTGTATTTGAGAGAACATTCCCAATCTGGGCCTCACTTACACTCACAGCCCTGGTTTTCTCTTTTACTTTCTTTAGTGACTCATCCTTTGCTGCTGATGGGTCTGACGGAGATCTCAGACGGCTAATGCTGTGCTTGCTGGGGCGCCCTTGTGAACTGGATTAGCAAGGCAACACCCGTGGCTGTTAGCTCCAGTGAGGCTGAGTATCAGGCCCTGTCTCAGACTGCCCAGGAGGTGCAATGGTTGAAAAAGTTGAATATTATCTAGGGCTGGCCTGTGGACCTTTCACCATTCGGGTGACAACTTGGGGTCCTTGAGCTGGGGCAATACTGTCAGCTGCGGCTCCTCGCAACATCACTTGATTCATCCATCACTTATCCATGAGCTTGTGAGGATGGCCAGGTGGATGTTGCTCCTATGTTAAGCACTAGGACACTGTGCGGACCCCTTCACCAGCCCCTGGATCCTATGGTTTTCTGGCGTTTCATTCGCATGTTTGGAATGACTTCTCTCCTTAAACATTTTTTTTGGTTACAATGGTCTTCTAGAATTTTGGTTACATGTATTCCTGGATTTTGGTTACATTTTAGGGTTTCGTTGGTAACATTTAGAGTTTCTTTAAGTTTCATTGATTGGCATTAGTTTCCTTTCCCTATCGGTTTTTCTATTACCGTTGTTTATCCCCCTCTAGCGAACTTTGATATTTAGTTGTCCTCATTATATCCACTTGGCAAATTTTGGTTCTTTGCCTTTCTTTCTACCTTCCTTCACCCTTCGTGTTTCATTTGAAGTTTCTCCTCGATTTTTTTTCGGAGTTCTTTGATTTTTTTTTTAATTTTTTTCCATTATTAGTTCTATGTCACCAGTGCATAGGTGGGAGTAGTATTATTGTATGTCACCGTGGCATAGTTGGAGTCTCAGCATGTATAGCGGGTGCTCTCACGCGTTTTTATGACTTGGTGACTACTTATTTACCCCCTTCGAACTTCGGCTCTCCTGAGCCAGCTTCTCTTGGTACTGAGTCCTCTTGAGATGACTCAGTGGCAGCTTCCCTGTCCCACCGTACGTCTCTCGTCTGATCTTACCCTGTTAGTTCCTGTCCCTACCGCCTCCTTCACCACAGTGCCCCCTTTATGGTCTCCTGTGTCTGTAACGTTATCCTTGGGCGGGGTTTCCTTTTTCCGTGTATAGATTGGTGCGTCTGTTCCCGCTGCTTTAAAATCTACTGTCCACTCCTACCGAGTATTTCACGCTGAACATGGCTTTTGGCTGGCATGCATGGCTCCCTCCTGCTCTCCTCTAAGTACGAGTTTCTATGCAGGTTCTTAGAGGAAGAGCGGCGACGCTACAAAATTGGGCGGAGAGTGTCGCGCGGAGCGACAGTTTCTGACCCTCTATCTCTTGTAAGCCTGGGGGCTTTAATCCCGCCCCCTTGGAGAGTGGGCTCCGCCTGGGGGGGGTAAAGCTAGGGCCAGTCTGGTTTCCACTTGTTGGCATGTCTCCAAGCCGTGCGCAGCCAACAGTAACCACATTCTTTTTTTAATAGGCCTTCCTCGACAGCTTCGTGGTAAGTTACCAAAACACAATTTGTGTTACCCCGTTCGGCTGTACACCACGATAACATTGCTCAACAATCCCCAAATAGACGCCCGTCTGGCAAAAAGTTACATTCTTTTCTAGCCAAAATTGTAATCTCGACTTCATAACACCTCAGCCAAGAGGCAAACATGTTTGAAAAAGACAACCTTCCCGTTCTGGTTTTCTATGGATTTGGCAAATATCGTATAATTTGGACCCAAAATGTCCCTAAATGGCACATAGCTTCTGTTTTAAGAGTCTCATCCCAGTTGGGCGACATAATTCAGTTGCAGATCGGCTAGATTGCCACCCTCCCAGAGATTCTACCCAGGTGATTTGGGTTCAATTTGAGGAGGTCAGTAGGTCACACCCATTTGACATACACAGCACCATCCACTATCCACACATTTCCATCCTTAAGGCTGGATACGACCGCAGCTGTCGAATCGAGAGGCGATCACGCATTTTCTGACAATTCACTTCAGCATGCCATATGTGGATGGCAACAATTTTGAATGGCGTTTGATTGATTCCCTGGCTCGATCTGTGCTCTGTTGAGTTCGCGGCAGTCACTCACGTACGATCGTGTACCCTCGGAACTTTCGAGCAACTTTCGCCACAGACGACAGGATGCAAAAATACGATGTTAACTCCGGAAATTGCTTTGCGTTTGCTTTTGGTTTTCACGGAGACATCGGAACTGAAAGAACCAGTTTCGGACCTGAGCTTTATGTAAAAACGGGCTTTTCCTTACACGGTCGGAAATAAGAACTCAACCCGGAGCTCCTCTCCTCCCCCCCCCCCCCCCCCCCCCCCCCCCGGAGCGCGCCACCCCTGCACCCTGGATAATCGGGGTTAGAGAGAAATCAGGGGCATGGGAGGGGGGATATCTAGGTTAGATTAAGGATAGAGGGGATTCCTTGTCCGTTGGTGTAACCCAGCCAACGTTCCGTCGCCATCGGTCTTCGTTCTTCTTCTTCCTGTACTAGACTACTAGGTGCGACTAGGTGTGTTCAAATCAGTCTGTTCATCTTCAGACGGGAATCCGTCGCCTCCTCGAGGGGGCGCGAAGTGAGGATCGCTATCCGTCACAGGCAGGGTGGAGTTGGAGTGATTTATCAGCCTAGGCGTGGAAGTACGACTAGAGTAGGGTTCTGCTGAGGGTATGATTAATATGACTACGCTGGTTCTAGTAGAGTGGTAGAAGGCGGCCAAACAAAATCAAGCACAGCCGAGCAAAGCACGCCAAAGGACGCAAGGAAGATGAGCACACTTTTGTTCACGAACACGCACGTGTTCCTGAACGGGGACACAGTGAATCTTAATTGGAGGAGGCTGCTTTTCCACAGGCTCCCGCGAATCTGGTCCTGCTGCCTGTACCCTGTCAACACTCTTAAGTCCCGAGCACCTGATAAACACCGTGAATACCCGATAACAAAAAGGTGCAGGCGGCCGTATGGATCCGACCCGTGCGTAGGACACGTGAAGCCCCTGCTTGAAACAACTCAGTTTCGGATTGCCGAGCGGTCCGTATCTTTGGGTGTAAATTATTTAACTGGAAGGCGGCCCTTTACAACGACCCTTAACTATCATCCCACCGTCCCACCTTCCCACCCGGACAGCCACTTAGCTTAGCGACCCTCCCATCCACCCGACCGTGCAACCAGCAGGTATGCGCCCACCCACCCCCCGCCCCACCCACCGGAACCGGAAAACTACCACCTACATGACAACCCATCCAACTACTTAACAACCTGGCCACCAATCCCAGCCACCACACCATGCACCCCCCAGGCGCCCACCCACCCATCCACTCATTCAACCACCCACACAACCACCCATCCCACGCAGGCACTCGTCTCCTCACTCACCACCATCTACATGCAAGCCCAGGAGGCTGATTGGTGGGCACTCTTTAAATTGAAGACATGGGTGCAGCAGCCAGCTGCCGTTCAGGCAGCGCTGTGGACATGCAGCCACAATACAATCCTGACGGTAGGGAAGAAAAGCCACCCAGTCCTTCCATCAGAGGACGCTTGAATTGGAAGGCTGAAAGAAAGCCAGTAGCACGGGCTGAACCTGGCCAAGTGCGTGAGAGGCCGCACTGCATCTGAAAAATGGTCAACTGTTGTTTTTTTTAAATGGATGGCAATGATTTTTTAGATTACAACATGAGTAGCCGCATGCGCAAAATTTTTCATTAAGGCCGATCGATTTTTCTGAGAATGGGGCTGTAATGGCATGAATCATGGCGATATTTGGATTTACTTTTCAGATCATTCTGAGCACCTCATTAAGAGGGGGAGGGGAGGGGAGGGGAGGGTCAGCGCTCATTTTGTTTTGTGCTAACTTTTTACTTAGACCTCCAAATGACATTCTGAGACCACAAAACCCATGGTAGCCTTGGTAAGGGTAGTCTATTGGCACCACATTGGACCTCGTGCAATAAATATTTACCCCCCCCTCCCCCCTCCCCCCTCCCCCAAACCCAGCCAGCCCCAGCCCAGGTGTACATGAAGTGGGTCGACACAGTGCTGTTTGAATGACAAGGGCCATTCATGGCTCCACTAGACCCAGGATGGTGTATGGGTGGATAATGTTGGGGGAGGGTTAAGGAAGAGTGGATGATAGTTGGGGTGAATGGTTGCTATTGATGGGTTTATGGAGTGGGGGGTGGGTATGGGGTGGGGGTTTGGGTGGAATTGTGTGGGTCGCACATTGAGGTGAGTGTGTGTGGGTTTGTGTATGTGTGTGTGTGTGTGAGTTTGTGATTTGTGTTTGTGTGTGTGTCTGTGTGGGTGGGCAACCCAAAGGGGGTGCAGAACTGAATTTTGACTATCACACAATTCCTGTGTGGGAATTCCGAGGATGCCATTATGTGCGCCATATCGTAAACCCTAAGAATTCATTTCGGAGTTTACAAAAAATGTATTTCCTTCTACTTTAAGACGGTGTGGGTGTGTGTGTGGGGGGGGGGGGGGGGAGGGTCATCCCGTCCTCAGGTTTTTTTAGGCGGGGGGGGGGTAATGATCTTTTTTCTACGCTCCGCATTACGATGGCATATTAATTCAAATAATTATTATATCAAATGGGCATACTGTACGCGTCATTAGTGTTGGCAAGATTAAGTATTGGCCAATGTATTTTTTTGCCTAAAAGTGGGCCTCAGAAAAGCATGGCAAAAACTAACTTGGCAAAGTGGTCTGTGGCTTGGACTGACTCAAGTTGAGACCTGGAATCCAGTTGGCAAACCGTCAATTTGCTCTCATGTTATTGTTACATTTCCTTGTTACATGTTCACGAAGTAGTCTGCCCAACCTTGCTGCAAAACCGTTCAAAATCCAAATCAGGAGCTAAGGTGGGCTTGTGTTCGACTTTTCCAGCACCGTAGTAACAATATAAATTAAGGGTTAGAGGAAGAGGTGTAAACCTTGTGTGGGGGGGGGGGGGGGGGGGCGTCCCTCGGGGCTGGGTCGTGCGTCAATTCGAATGTAGGAGCAGAGATGAGCTGACTGAGCTTCTTGTATCAAACAATTAAATTGAAATCTGGCACACAATTTAAAATCAATCAAGGAGCAGAGGTGACAGTGCTGACCATGCCATTGACCCGATACTGGCTCCTGCGCCACGCCCATTGCATAGCTGGAGTCCATGTATCCACAGTTCGAGTAGCTTCAAAAAAATTATAGAACGGACATGGGGGGATGAGAATCTCAGAGCTCAAAAACAATAGACTTGGGTATGAGAACCACACCAGTCCGGTATAAATTAACATACGACGCAGGTTGCTTCATTTGAAGGTGTAGTGTGTGTGAACGAGTTTTGTGGGGGGGGGGGGGGGGGGGGAGGGTGGGGGGGGGGGGGGGGGGGGGAGGGGGTAGGGGGAGGGAAGGTGAAAGTGAGGGAGCACATTTGGCCCTCACTTACCACTCCCCCACTCTCCTCTCTTGAGATGAGATGATGGGGGGCGCAGGGATATCAGCAGTACTCCAGAAAGTAGCACCCAGGGGTACATAAGGATCACAGCACTTCAAAGTATCCCTCCTTCACCACTGCAAGCTCATGCTGGTGCAGAAACTATACTGACCTGGAATGGGGGGGTGTGGTGGGTAGTCGAGGGTGAATCGAGGGCACGAGAATCAAGATCCTGATTGAGAGCAGCAGGGGCAGGACACATCAACAGACAGAAATACAACAGATCAACTAGTAATCATAGCAACGGCCATCGCTAATCATCCAAACAGTGGCAAATCAGGAGGTGTAGAAACCAAATCAGCAAGCAACCGCCGCATTAAGGAAAGCATGAGCAGCAGCAAGACGTAGAGTGAGCCCATTGTAACATGGAGCAAAGACACGAAGCACATACCTGACTCTTCCACATGTCCTTCTTCATCTCGAGAAGAGTCTTCCCCGCCTGTCGGTTGCATTCTTCTCCAGCTGCTTGTCCCCTTTAAGCTTGCTATCCATGCTGCGCGCAAGTCATCCTACTTCATGCTTCTGCTTCCCATCCTCGTAGCACTGCAGACTCACAGTTGTCGCTGCACAATCCCGAGAGTCACGGCCACGCAAAAAACCGGCTATACCTAGCATCACCCTCTAGTGCTTTGGGAGCAAGCATCAGAAACTGCTGGCCGCCTCTTCGAGGAGTCAACGGGGAACCGTATGGCGGCTCTTCTATATGTCTACAAGCTTGAAGCGCTGTCTTTTTGAGAGAGAGTTAACAAATTCAAACGTGTACTGCAAAGTCCCATTGCAGGTAACTGTAAACTTGCAAAGGCCAACCACCTGGATTTGTCTCAAGCTGATCCCTAATCCGTATTTGGCAAGGGTCGATTGCCAGAACCGTTTGCCATACTTAAGTCGTGTACGTGCTTATTACAAAATTTCAAATAATTTATTATATCAAATAGGTCTCCACTTTATAAACAAATTCAAATAATTTTCAATCGAATGGGCCTACATTTCTTCTGCATGCAGGTCTATACGGGCCCAAAAGAACAATGGTGCCACACTCGCATCCATGTCTGAAGGAAACTGCTAGCATTTT
>JACBWV010000848.1:0-54684 GCA_013435795.1 Chlamydomonas sp. ICE-L
TGCCTGGCATAACGTGGATTTGGTTGAATTTGCGTAGCTTTTTTATCAAAGTTACGATCGAAAAGTAGATTCTGAAGTACACTTGAACACCCCCCCGCCTGCATGCCAAGCCTCGAGAGTCCTGACATATACGGCATTTTCATCTTGTTCGTCAGCCTGTCAGCCATCTTTAATTTGACTGATTGACTCCCCCTTCACTGATCCTTCTTGCTGCGTACACAGTGTGCTGTTCATTCCTTATTTATGCTGGATAAGAATGTAGCACATGAATCATACCGTATCTGCGTATCATATGTTTTGGTTTCTTGCTTTTATGGTACTGCAGAAGACTACGAGCACCCAAATTGCTGGCTGGAGCCATGTGAACATGTGAAGTTCAAGGTCGGACAGGATAACCCGGGACCGCCTTCGGATAAACAATATAACAATAACAACATTTACAATATTTACAGGATCTCATAATCTCTCATAGCGCACTATTTTGTTATGATTATGACAATATTTCCACCCAGCAGGTGGGAGCCCTTTGCACAAACCAGTGACCCAGATCGTCCAGTGAGAAAGGTGCAGCCAAGTCTACAAAAGTAGACGTCCAATGTTCTGGTTTGGTCCTTGCAGCTGTACGCTGCCACATGATGACCTGACAGTTACCTTGAACAGGCAGGGTATCCTCCACCTCTGTTACATTACACTGTCATAGACAGGCCAGTGTTGACCCAAGACAACTTCCAGCGGGGGTCTTCCAAAATCCTCACAAAATCAACAGATTATATAGAGATGTATGTGATTAGGGAACGGCAATATGATATCATATGATATCATGTCATCATACGATGCCGGCAGTCTGACTAGGCTAAAGTTACCATTTCTAACGGTAACATATGGTGCAGTTTGCATGAAATACTATGATATCATACTCGCCTTTGATCAAAATCATATGATATGCCGGTCCCTACTTATGTATCACCTTGGGGGGAGACTTGGAATTGGCTGTCGGCGGATAGCCCAGAGTTGGCTGAAGAACCATGTAAGAATTCAAATTCTTGGCGGTTGGCCTTGGTGAAAGCAAACAGGATAGCCCCCTGAGCCCCATGCCTCACAATCAGACTTGCCATTTATTTATTTCTTGATTTATTTCCCAATCGCCTGAATGCAAGCTTGCTGATGCCATGCCAAGTTGTACCTACGTACTTCTAACCAAGCCTACCCAGGTGCAGGCCACCTTCAACAGGAAGTACCACTGTCGTCAGTTATCTTGCATGCTGGGAGCACAGGAAGGTCACACGACAGTTACAGCGAACGGGCCGGGGCTCCTCCCCCTCAATACAAGCATACTGATCATCCCCTTTTTATAAAAGAAAAAGTAACGCCTGTTGGGGCGTGGTGTTAAGGGGACCGTCCTGTACGCCGACGCTGAGGACTGCCGCCATGTTTTAATGATTGCTTTCCCCTTATCACTTTTTCAAAGAGAAAGGATTTTCGCCTCCAAAGGGTGGGTCTCCGTGCGCTAGCCCTGGACTCAAGGATTTTTCTAATATGAAAGGCGGAGACACTCTGACAGAAGAAAGGTAGTGGACACCCGTGGGCACCCTTAGTTTGGAAAGAGATGCCGACCCACGACCTATCACACCTGCACCACTGGCCCTACACTGGCCAAGGTTTCTTTTTTGGGGTTCTCACGGTAGCTTCCCGCCAGCTCCAATAGCCAGCCACTGTGTCAAGCTCAAACTTGCAGCTGCATTGGATTGCCTGTCACATAGCCTTTCATACTCACAAGCTAGCTTCAGGTCTGGCCTAAGGACGGGGAAAGGGAGCTGAGTAGAAGCTGCTACGCGTAGCCCCCAAAAGAAACAGTGACACTGACCAGTGACTCTCCTGCCAGGTGGTAGGTACATCTACCCAAGCTTACCCAGGTGCAGGCCTCCATCTACAGGAATGACCACTCCTGTCAGATATCTCGCATTCTGGGAGCAAAGGAACGCCACAGTGTTGCCAATGTCCGCAGTCTCACCCCACATGGGCATGGGGTTGGTAGCGATAAGCCTGCCTTCTATAGCCGTCCTCGTAGACTCAATAGCCTCCTCCATGGATGCAGCTTTGCCGGCCCAACCCAACCCAACCCGACCAGTGAGATCACGTGCTGTAGTCAGTGTTTCATTCCGTCGCCATTCCGTAGAATGCTACACCCCCCGGACCCCCCGATATCGGGACGCGCTGCCCCCCGACCCCCCAGGCTCTGCGCTTCGCACTCCGCCATGCTTTGGCTACGCGACTATCCTGAAATCAAGGTTGAGTAGCCCAAGTAGCTACTCAACCTGGACTGCAGAAATCTGCAATACAAAAGCACTGGCTGTAATCAAGAGTACAAGAATCGCACAATTAAATTGTCATCCCATTTGGGATGATGATTAAATTATAATTGTAGAATTAATTGATCACTGTAGTACAAACTCAGGACCTTGTTGGTAAAATGATTGTTTGGTTCAGTTCATCAGTGCTTTTTCGTTACAGCCCCTCCTGTCACGGTCGGCCCATCCCTTGACTGTAACAACATAAGTCAGGAGTCTGGTGTGGTAGTATTCATTATACCCACGGTGGTTGGCCCCAGTGCAAGCAAACGGGCTGGTCCCCTCAACCCCACGCCTCGTAATAAGGTGTACCATGTATTTATTCAAGCTGCCCATATTTACTTTACCTCGGCAGAGGGCCAAAAAACATATAAAACTATATAATATAGTACAATATAACATATAAGCAATATATATAGTAGCATAGAAAAAATATGATAAACAAATATAACAATAGGACGATAGAACGCTATAATACTATCACAATGTAGCAGGGATTTATTTTTCAAATCAAAAAGAGGAGATCTTATTACAATTCAATGTTTGCCTCCTCCCAGAACAGGATCCTTATTACGATTTAGCGCTGAGCAAAGCAAAGCACGGCGCGAAGCTTGGAAGCTCCTTTCGGCCTTTTTAAGGGGGGGGATCCTTCATAAAACATGCATTTTGCATATGGAATCATGGAATAAGATAGCATATAAAAAAAACTCCTTTCCCCTGAGGCAAGGATGGGCCTGCTATAATAAGGCGTACCATTTATCAATCCAAGCTGCCCATATTGACTTTACCTCGGTAGAGGGCGAGCAGTCTGGTGGCTGAAAAACATACCAAACAATATAGTGTATGCATATGATGATATAATATTAGATATCAACAATATATATAATAGCATAGAAAAACAATATAATATATAAAGATAACAACCTAATATATTAATATTACAGCATAATATATAAACAGTACAATATGCTATATAAATATTAAAATTTAACGTATACAAATAAACAAACCTCATTTCCCCAGGAGCCAAGGATGGTCCTGCCAAGCAGGCTGACAAGGACAACCTATCAAGGGCTGAGACGGAGGTGGTGTCCTTACAGCGACTGCTAGAGCTAAGAAGCCATGAGGTGAGTTTGGACTCAATGCAGGTAGTGGTGGTGGTGGGAGGTGGTGGTGGGAGGTAGTAATGGGTGGTGGTGGGTGGTGGTGTCGTTGTAGCGACTGCTAGAGCTTAGAAGCCATGAGGTGAGTTTGGACTCAATGCAGGTAGTGGTGGTGATGGGTGGTGGTGGTGGGAGGTGGTGGTGGGTGGTGGTGGGAGGTGGTTTCCCTGCAGCGACTGCCAGAGCTTAGAAGCCATGAGGTGAGTTTGGACTCAATGCAGGTAGTGGTGGGTGGTGGTGGGAGGTGGTGCTTGGTGGTTGGTGGTGGTTGTTGGTGGTGGGAGGTGGTGTCGTTGCAGCGACTGCTAGAGCTTAGAAGCCATGAGGTGAGTTTGGACTCAATGCAGGTGGGTGATGGTGGTGGTGGTGGGTGGTGGTTGGAGGTGGTGGTTGGAGGTGGTGGTGGGAGGTGGTGGTGGGTGGTGGTGGTGAGAGGTGGTGGTGGGTGGTGGTGAGAGGTGGTGGGAGGTGGTGGTGGTGGGTTGGGTGGTGGTGGAGGTGGTGGTGCGAGGTGGTATCCTTGCAGCAACTGCTAGAGAATAACGGTTGCAGATGTGTACTCGTCTCGTCGAGCCCTTCTGGATGGTGTACCTCACGCTCACAAAATCGCATTGACAAGAAAGTACAAATGAAGTTGGGAAAGCCTGTCAGACCCCCAACCCCACCCCCCACCCCCCACCCCCCCCCCACGTATCTCGGCCCCCCCTGGGTGTGTCGACATGATTTCGACGGTATCGACATGTGCACGCAGTTCTCTATCCATATCGAAGATGTGGTACGAAATATGTTTCCTTGCCCCCCCCTTGGCATACCATAATTTTAAAATACACGAACTATCACCCTAAACCATTATAAAAAATACACACCCGTGACTATCACCGTAAACCACAATTTCAAAATGCGTACAATTATTAAAAAATACATAAACTATCACCCTAAACCATTATTAAAAAATACACACCTGTAACTTTCACCCTAAACCATTATTAGCCGTAGAACTTGTACAATTATAATGGGTAACACAATCAGAGAGTATTGTATAGCAGTGCAATGGGTGTTGGGAATACCTCAGTAAATTTGCTTCCACATCTTGAGCAAATGGCTTCTGCAACTTGAGTACCGTAAATTGCTTCTGTAACTTGACTCATTTGACTCTGCATCTGGACTAAATTTGCTTCTGCATCTGGACTCATTTGCTTTCGCAGCTTGACTCATTTGCCTCTGCATCTGGACTAATTTTGCTTCTGCATCTGGACTCATTTGCTTCTGCAGCTTGACTCATTTGCCTCTGCATCTGGACTAAATTTGCTTCTGCATCTGGACTAATTTGCTCCTGCAACTTGACTCATTTTCCTCTGCATCTGGACTAAATTTGCTTCTGCATCTGGACTAATTTGCTCCTGCAACTTGACTCATTTTCCTCTGCATCTGGACTAAATTGCTTCTGCATCTGGACTAATTTACTCCTGCAACTTGACTCATTTGCCTCTGCATCTGGACTAAATTTGCTTCTGCATCTTTCTCTTAGGCACTTGAGGCCAGGCGATCAGAGCGACTTTGGAGGGAGCGTGTGGAAGCCTTTGAGGGTGCTGTTGAGCAGCAAAAAGAGGACACACTGGATATCACAAGTGACATGATGCGCCAGGTAAGCACAACCATCTGCAGTGATTGTTTGTCACATTGTTCGTCACATTTTTGTCAGATTTGTGGGTAATCTTACTCAAAATTCTTTTGGGGTAAATTTTTTGTTAAGATTTTTGTTAATATTCTTGGGTAAGATTTTTGGGTAAGATTTTTAGTAAGATTTTTGGGTAAGAATTTGGGGTAAGATTTTTGGGTAAGAATTTTGGGTAAGAATTTTGGTAAGAATTTGTAACTTGCAGTGATTTTTGGCAGATCCCCTCCTCCTGGGAGGCAGGAGCCCCCAGATTCACCTGTTGTCCGTTTGTGCGCCCGGCCAATGCCCCCGAGATGAAGCCTGACACGTCAGCCAACTGTTTCGTAACTGACTGGCTTTGGTCCGCTCCATTCCGCTGCTGTCTGTCGTTCCGATGGTCCAGAATTTCCGCCAATTTTCTGCGTCGCTTGCGACGCTGCCTAGGGCTTATTCTAAGGTTTTTGGCGTAAAAATTGATTAGCGGCAGTGCTCGATGCCCAGGTCTGGGTTTACAGAAGCACCTTAAAAAATAAGGCCCCAGAGCTTGGCTCGAAGGCATCGGTTTGTACTCCCCCTACTGTTTGTCCTGGGTGGCCGGGTATTTCCGGTAATACCCCAAATCGATTAGAAAAGGTGGAATAAAAGGGTCATATCTTTCTCGAATTGCATAGGGTTTTTTACAGCATCAATTTAAAGAGTAGTAGAACACATATTTATCGTCCAATAAGCTGTAGTGGTACATCCACATGTATGAATTTGAATTTGAAAATTGCTTGTTTTCCAAAAAAACAAATTCAAAATTCAAATATCTGAAGATGTTTTGCGACCCAGCTATAAGCCTCAGATTCTCAGAATGTATTGGGGACATGGTTAAGAAGTTGTATGACCCTATCCTGGCAGGATGGCCCATCCTGTCATATCCCACTCAAACTCAGGCGAGAAAGTGTGAGACATCGCAGCAAACAAGAGGAAATGAAACATAGTGCATGATATATATTATGCATTGCATGGTATCAAGGAGCAGTATGGTAAACATCAAACAGGTAACAGGTGACAGTATGGTAAACAGTATACAGTAAACGAGGAAATGAAACATAGGGCATGATACGCATTTTGCATCGCATGATATCAAGGAGCAGCATTGTAAACTTATACAGGTTGCAGTTAACAGTATGGTATACAGTATAAGTAGGGTTGGCACATTCACATGCACCATTGTATAAACATATGGCCTAAAGATTGATCTAGATAGCCAGGATGGCACACATATCAGAGCGCCACCTAGCCTTCCATTCCACAAGCTGTGCTTCTACGTGGGCTCGAAGGATTGATGGTGCAAGCCTAGTGCAATGTGAACATGGAAAATATTGCAATACTGTTATGTACTTATATTATTATACACTTATACAGTTATATAATATATCAACTGGCATTTAATGGCTCCCTTAGATTGGCACCGCGCTTCTTCACCGGTCTACACCGCTTTCTGGTCGTGATTTATTTTCTAAGATTTGGACAACCTAAACTTGCCATTTTTCTGAGAGTTGATATGTGATGCCAAGGAAATTAGCTACGGGGCAATACCTTCAAGCCCATGTAAAAGTATTTTCTCAAGAAGTGCTTAATTGTAATATACGTTTTTATACGTTTATCTGCATACGTTTATACGTTTATACGGCTTATACAAATAAAATTATACGTTTGCTTCCCAACCCTAAGCATAAGAGGAAATGAAACATAGGGCATGATATGCATTTTGCATCGCATGATATCAAGGAGCAGAATGGTGAACATTAAACAGGTAACAGGTAACAGTATGGTATACAGTATAAGAGGAAATGTAACGTAGGGCATGATATACAGTATGCATCGCATGATATTAAGGAGCAGCATGGTAAACATTCAACAGGTAACAGGTGACAGTATGGTAAACAGTATATAGCATGTGTGAAGTTGAGAAAGGAATTACACCCCAGGAGGTGGGTCTCCCTACACAAACCAGCGACGCCGAAGATTCAGTTTGAATGGCGTTGCCTCTCCTACAAAAGAGTACGCGCTCTTAATGGTGACAGAATACAGCATGCTTTTCGTTATATCCTCTCCTTTCATGTTACGGCAAGTCCCTTTAGCCTTTTTGATATACCCCTGGACGGTCACAACAAAACATATCAAATAAGCTTGACAAAGCAAAACTAAGGGGACGAAATTTGATGTTATTGCATTTGTTTGCTGTGTAGTATAAAATCATGCTAGAGCAAGCGCATTGTAAAATAACACAGCATCACAAAGCAAAAACTAAGGGAATGAAATCTGTTGCGACTGCATTTGTTTGCTGTGTAGTATAAAATCATGCAAGAGCAAGAGCATGGTAATAGAACAAAGCTTCATATAGCAACACTTTGCGAACGAAATTTGTTCCGACTGCATTCATTTGCTGTGTAGTATAAAATCATGCAAGAACGAGCGTGTGGTAATATAAAAGAGCGTAACAAATCAAAACCTAAGGGAAGCAACATCTGACCATGCGACCGCATTTGTTTGCTGTGTAGTATAAAATCATGCAAGAGCAAGAGCATGGTAATAGAACAAAGCTTCATATAGCAACACTTTGGGAACGAAATTTGTTCCGACTGCATTCATTTGCTGTGTAGTATAAGACCATTCAAGAACGAGCGTGTGGTAATATAAATGAGCGTAACAAATCAAAACCTAAGGGAAGCAACATCTGACCATGCGACCGCATTTGTTTGCTGTGCAGTATAAAAGCATGCAAGAACGAGCGCGTGGTAAAATAAAACAGCATAACAAATCAAAACCTAAGGGAAGCAACATCTGACCATGCAACCACGTTTGTTTTCTGTGCAGTATAAAACCATGCTAGAGCAATCACGTGGTAAAAGAACACATGATCAAAGGGCAAAAACTGTGGGAAGGAACAGAAGAAAAAACTAAGGGAAGGGAATGAAAGTGAAGGGAATGAAAAACTAAAGGGAAGGGAAGGGAAAACTAAGGGGAAGGGAAGGAAATACTAAAGGGAAGGGAAGGAAAAAGTAAAGGGGAGGGAAGGGAAGGGAAAACTAAGGGAAGGGAAGGAAAAACTTAAGGGCGACATCTGACCATGCGGCCACGTTTGTTTTCTGTGCAGTATAAATCATGTAAGAGTATAACATATATAAATTTAATTTGTGTTCTGTGCAGCATAAATCATGTAAGAGTATAAAATATACACAATTTATGAGTCTTCTGTGCAGTATAAAATCATGCAAGCGTATAAAATATATAAAATGTATTCTTTCTGTGCAGTATGAAATCATGCAAGGGTATAACAATATACAAGAGTCTATTTTTTCTTCTTCTGTGCAGTATAAAATCATGCAAGATCAGATGTCCAAGAAGATAGCTACATTGGAGGCTGAAACGCGATCACTGAAGCAAACAATTCAGGACAAAGACTCAGAGGTGGCAAAGCTCCTGGTAGGTACTTGTTGGTGGTTGTGAAGGTGTGGTGATATGGTGATGGTGTAGTGATATGGTGGTGGTTGTGATGGTGTGGTCGTATGGTGGTGGTTGTGAAGGTGTTGTGATATGGTGGTGGCGAGGCGATATGGTGGTGGTTGTGATGGTGTGGTGATATGGTCGTGGTGTGATGGTGTGGATATATGGTGTGGTGATATGGTGGTGGTGTGGCAAAGCTCCTGGTAGGAACTTGTTGGTGGTTTAATGGTGTGGTGTGATGGTGGTGGTGTGGAAAAGCTCCTGGTAGGTGCTTGTTGGTGGTTTGATGCTGTGGTGTGATGGTGGTGGTGTGGCGAAGCTCCTGGTAGGTGCTTGTTGGTGGTTTAATGGTGTGGTGTGATGGTGGTCGTGTGTCTCATAGAGTCTTAGTCTATGTCAAACAGCCACTTGCTTGGGTCTGGGCTTGGGCCTGGCTCCTGGGTCTGGACTTGGCACTGGATTCGTTTCTTAACTTGCTTGATTTAGCCATCTTTTGCAGAGCGAGCGGGATAGAGTGAAGCATGCATGTGATGATGAGGTGGCTGAATACTGGTGGCAAGAGCTTTTATAGCCCCTAACGCCCGACTCAATAGTCTGTGTCAAACAGCCACTTGCTTGGGTCTGGCTCCTGGTACTGAGATTGGCTCTGGACTCGTTTCTTAACTTGCTTTATTTAGCCATCTTCTGCAGAGCGAGCCAGATAGAGTGAAGCATGCATGTAATGATGAGGTGGCGAATACCGATAGCAAGAGCTTTTATAGACCCTAACGCCTGAATCAATAGTCTGTGTCGAACAGCCCCTTGCTTGGAGCTGGGATCTTTTCCTAACTTGCTTTATTTAGCCATCTTTTGAAGAGAGAGCTGGATAGAGTGCATATGATGATGAGGTGGCTGAATACCGATAGCAAGATCTTTTATAGCCGCTAACGCCCGACTCAATAGTCTGTGTCAAACAGCCACTTGCTTGGTATCAGCATGAATAGCGGTGCTCTCGCTTGTTTTATGTCTTGGTGACTCCTTGTGTACTCCCTTAGAACTATCGGTCCTGACAGTACTATGTCAGCTTCCTGTTGACTGCGTCATCGGTTCTTCTGACACGCGCTGTCTAGCCTGTACCCTGATCAGGTTCCAGGCTACCGCCCCCTTTCCTCCACTGGTGCCCCTTAATGGGTCTCCTGTGCTTGTAACTTATTCTCGTCTCCGCATTTATAGATTGGCGTGCTGCACACACAAAGTCCACTCTCCGGAGTGTTATCCAAGCTGATAGGTTATACGGCCCTTCATTTACTACCACTGCTTTGCGATGCAACTTCCGCGAGGACCTCCCGCCATTTTGAGAAACTCCATGACATGGATGGTCTTTCCTGGACGCGCGGGATGCGCAGTATCATTCTCAGCGATGGCTGCGACCAATCCTTCCAACGGAGGAACGGCTCCTCTTGATGATTGGCTAGACGTTTGTGCACCAGCTGCCTCTGCTAGCGGTCATGAGAGTCCTTCCGCCATCGTGGAAGTAACCCCCCCGGTCATTCCTCCATCTTCTCTTCTTTTTCCTCCCCTGCCGTCTGTCGCCTCCTCCCGTCTGTCGTAGATGACTGTGACGTGCAGACTCAAGTCGGCGACTAGCCTGGACATCGGTGGAGATACCCCGTCTTCGTCTGCTCGCGTCCTTGACGTCGCTAACCTTTCTCCGGTGTTTGAGGCTCTGCCTGCATACCGGAGGTTGCCAAGCCGACCAAGCTCCCTGCTGATGTCTACGTCGTCTTTGCCCCCTTTGCTCTGCCCAGCCGACGGTCGGCTCCTGGCATGAGCTTGCGCTCTAGTGGCTCTGTGCTACCTTATGGAGAAATTTTTCGATCAAACTGGCGGATCGCCGGCACTGCCGTAGGATTCGCCAGAGGAGGACGACCTACGCGTCTGGACCTGGAGATTCTGGAGGTGGTAGGAAGCAGGGGGGTATGGTCAGCACCACTACGGGTGCTGCTCCCTCTACCCCCCAACCGGGTGAGTCGAGCGATAGAGGGGGGGACTTGAGATTGACTGATCATCGACGGCGGGATATTAGGACCTTTACATGCCTCGGCTCTGCGCTTCGCATCCTAGCGATAAATGTTCGAATTCTGCCCTTGCGATTTGCGATTTTCTGCCATTGGTGCGATTTTCTGCACCAGGTGCGACTTGCTGCACTGTCATTCTCGTCTCCTTTTTTCCCATACCTCAAATCTCGACTTCGACCTAACGCTTCCCCACCTTCTGTGATCCCAGGTCTCGCAGCGCCGGACTTCGCCCATGCTACAGGCCGCAGTGGACGCCGTCCTGGCCCTAGTCCAGCGGCCGTGGAGGATCTTTGGCATGATATCTTGGTGGATATTTTTCTCTCTTAGGCTCCTTGTGACCCCTGGGTGCGTTCCGTGGTTCGTCAGAGGTTACTACTTAGTCTTCCCGTGCCCCTGGTTCCCCCCTTAGGTGTATGCCTTAGCTACGTGAGTTTGGGTTCAAGTGTTTGAGTTCTGATAGGGCTTAGGAATTTTTAGTTAAGTGGTATAGAGGCATGGTTGATCTCGATTAGTTGGGGCATGCATGAGTTGTTGATGATGACACTGCTCAGCATGGTGCTAGTGTGTTATCTTTGCAATCGCGTGTTCATCTAGGGAGACAAGACTTCTTCGGAGCTTTTCTTTGGGGTTGCACCTGATGTGTCGTTGTTGCGTTTGTTTGGTTGCCCTTGCTATGTAATCTTAGTATTGGGCAGTCACGCAACAAGCTAGTTAGAAAGGCATTATTTGGTAGACTGGTTGGGTATTCCCTGGTGAGTAAGGGTTATTATATTTGGGTTTCCAATGTTGCGCCAGTTAGTAGTGAGTAGTGATGTACTCTCTATCTCCAGTTCAGTTCTAAACTGTCTTTCTGGGTTCTCCCATTAGTATGGGTCCCCGTGCCCGCTTGCATCCCTCCTGTCATCAAACGGTGATACGTTATGTGTTACCGGTAATTCCCTACGCCCTTTAACAGCCCCAATTGTTGTTGGCTGGCCTGGCTGGGATGTATCATTGTTGCATTCTAGACCAGGGCCTGATCTTGCTGTATTGTGTGTGAAGTTTTAGGGCGGGTGGGAGTTGGATATCCAACTATAATCTTAGCCGAATCTCAGGGGGTCGCCAGGCCCTCCTCTGTGCCACGTTTTAGCGGTGAAGCTTTAGGATTTAGACAGCCTTCGATCATAGTGGTACCTGGATCAGGTCCATTGACTAGTAGTCGCCAACCTCCGACCACCTCGGATGGCTCGCGGGTGTCGATAATTCCGACGCCTCCTGTCGTCCCTGGTGGATTACTCGGGTCAAGCCCATGTGATGATGTAGCCGTTGCCGAATGGGTAAGTGATGATCTTGAACACTGGTCTAGCTTGATACTGCGTATGGCTGGGGTGTTACAGTCAACCCAGGATTCATTGTTTTAGGTGCTGCTGGTTCTCATACGTAGGTTAACATGGCCCTATATGTGAGTGCCTATTCCTCAGCACCTCCTAGACTGACTTATAGGGTAGTCTAGATTGGTGGAGCGTTACGACGCTTTGTTTAGGCAGCTTCCTTTCAGCTGTCTTTCTTGGTTTTGGTGGAAGGTGGTACTTAATTCAGACCACCGTTATAGCGTCTTGATGGTTTCTGACTCTTAGTTCCATAGGCAGATGGTTCGTTCGGTGGAGCTCATCATAGATTAGCTATTTCTTTTTACTCCACACTGTTTTTAGATCACCAGCCCCTCATGTGATCGGAACTTTTTGTGGAGTGTAGTAGTTGTTTCCCTTCGGATTTTACTGTGAATTGGTGGGCTGGGTAATCTTGCAGTTGTACTTGCAGATGTACCGCCGCTCACCTCTTTCTTGTTTTCCGAGTGTATTTCAAGCGCCCTTTCAGTCTGAAAGGATGAAAGGAAGCAGAAAAAAAGAGAAGACAGGGAAAGGTGGAGAAGAAGGGGGAAGAGAGAAACAAAAAAGGGGAGGTGGGGGGGAACGCAACGGACACAGTGGAAAAAAAAGGAAAGAAGGGCGAAGGATCGAGAAGGATGAAAGCAAAGAGGAGTAAAAAGAAGGTTTAAAAAAGGAAACGGGAAGAAAGGGGGGGGAGGTGAAATGGAACAGGGGAGAAGTAAACAGAGAGGTAAGAATACTTGAAAGAGCAAAAGAAAAAGGAGAGAAATAGAGGGCCAGGGGGGGGAGAGGGAAAGATATCGGGTTGGAAGTGAAAAAGAAGGAAGAGGGATAGAGAAGGGGAAAACTGACAGAGGAGAGAGTGAGGAAAATCGTACTAGGGGCAAATAGGCAGGAGAATACGAGAAGGAAGGGAGTAAAGAGGTTAGAGTGGGAGAAAAAGGAGCTATGAGGAGGGAAAAGAGAGAGATAAGGAGGGGGAGGGGTGAATTCTTTGAAGTCCTTTTTATGCGTTTACTATTTTTCAGGTGGACAATAGGTTTTATGTACTATGGTTGTACATCTACCCTTCTATTGTTCATTGAACTGTGTTTCCTTTGTTGGTTACAAGTTTCTTGAAAATTTTAACTTCGCATCCTTTGGATTTTTTCAGTTGCTGCAAGTTTGGTTTGCTTTAGTTAGGCGCTTGGTTTGTCTTGAGTGCATGAGTTCTTTGCGGTGCGATACCCACCTCCTAGAATGTTTTAGTTAGTGCCGTAACTGGAGATTTATGATAATTAACTTTCATAAATCTTCTTACTTCCATCTTTGGGTAAGAAACCAGTTCATCATGTTTTTTTCATCCCAACCTAGTCATGAATTCTATGCTAAGAATAGTTTTTAAGGTAGTGGATTTTTCCATCGACTTTTTTTTTCCATCGTAGTCTTTAGTGTCCTCTTGTCTGCGTCCTTTAGGCTTTGATTCTCTCGTGAGCTGCGCTCACACGATATTTCAATCCGTCTCTTTGGTTATCATTGATTGGCGTTAGGTTCCTATTCCCGGATCGGGTTTTCTGTACCGTTGTTCCCCAACTTTGATATACGATTTTTTCAGTCTTCTCTTTAGGTTAAGTTCTCGGTTCTTTCAGTCACCGTTGTTCACCTTCCTTTAGTATTAGGATTGATTTCTGTTTGGCCTCCCTGTGATTTTCTGGTTTGGTGCCTACTATTCTGGATGAATAGTATTTTTGCGCTTACCATGGATGGTTACATTTCCATTTTGGTCTCAGCTCAGCTCGGTATGACCCAAGTTTTTTGCTGCTACATTTTCGGAGTACTACAGTGGTTTTTGGTTCATCCTTTCTCATCCTTTTATTTTAGACAAGGCTTTCTTCTGGTTTCCTGTTTTTCCGCCGTTCCTTAATAATTTTTGTTTCCTACCAGTTTATGGTTCTATGTCCCCAGTGCCATAGGTGGAGTACTAGTATTGTATGTCACCTGCGTCATAGGTGGAGTATCAGCATGAATAGCGGTGCTCTCGCTTGTTTTATGTCTTGGTGACTCCTTGTGTACTCCCTTAGAACTATCGGTCCTGACAGTACTATGTCAGCTTCCTGTTGACTGCGTCATCGGTTCTTCTGACACGCGCTGTCTAGCCTGTACCCTGATCAGGTTCCAGGCTACCGCCCCCTTTCCTCCACTGGTGCCCCTTAATGGGTCTCCTGTGCTTGTAACTTATTCTCGTCTCCGCATTTATAGATTGGCGTGCTGCACACACAAAGTCCACTCTCCGGAGTGTTATCCAAGCTGATACTTGGGCCTGGACTCTTTACCGAGCTTGCTTTATTGAATCATATTTTTCAGTTCATCCGGGTTCATGAAGTGAATCTTTCAATTGTTCCCCCCTGGTAATCAAGAGGCGATCTTGATTGTCCGCGGTAGGGCAACTCCCTTCAGTCTGTTTGGCTACGTCTGGACTGTAACATGCACCTAATATACTTACA
Organism: Chlamydomonas sp. ICE-L; assembly: GCA_013435795.1. Lineage (NCBI taxonomy): Eukaryota > Viridiplantae > Chlorophyta > Chlorophyceae > Chlamydomonadales > Chlamydomonadaceae > Chlamydomonas > Chlamydomonas sp. ICE-L. The sequence continues at coordinate 14,574 of JACBWV010000848.1, forward strand.
TGTATCTAATACATACTTTATACTTACATGGTATCTAATACATACTTACATACGCTAGTGCATGTATCTAATGCATACTTACATGTATCTAGTGCATGTATTTTGTATTCTAATGCATACTTGCATGTATCTAATTGCCATACTTACATGTATCTAGTGCATGTATTTGTATCTAATGCATATTTGGCAGTAATCTAATGCATACTTACATGTATCGTAGTGCATGTATTTTGTATCTAATGCATACTTGCATGTATCTAATGCATACTTACATGTATTTAGTGCATGTATTTTGTATCTAATGCATACTTGCATGTATCTAATGCATACTTACATGTGTCTAGTGCATGTATTTTGTATCTAATGCATACTTGCATGTATCTAATGCATACTTACATGTATCTAGTGCATGTATTTTGTATCTAATGCATACTTGCATGTATCTAATGCATACTTACATGTCTCTTATACATACTTACATACATCTAGTACATGTATTTTGTATCTAATGCATACTTGCATGTATCTAAGGCATACTTGCATGTATCTAATACATAGTTACATACATATAGTGCATACTTGCATGTATCTAATGCATACTTGCATGTATCTAAGGCATACTTGCATGTATCTAAGGCATACTTGCATGTATCTAAGGCATACTTGCATGTATCTAATACATACTTACATGCATATAGTGCATACTTGCATGTATCTAATGCATACTTGCATGTATCTAAGGCATACTTGCATGTATCTAATACATACTTACATACATGTAATGCAGGGCGAGCAAGATGGAGTGAACGTAATGCTCGCCCTGCATTAGATGTATGTAAGTTTGCATTAGATGCATGCTGGGCGAGCATTACAGACTCGTTACTTACATACGCTTATCTAATGCAGGGCGAGCATCATATATAGGGTTAGGAGGGGCGGTCTTAGCTCCTTGGGGCTAATAGCCCTAATAGGGCTAATTTCGTTCGACGTTAGCCCTAACCTCCGAAGCCTAATCATACACAACATACACTTACATGTATCCAATGCAGGGCGAGCGAGATGGAGTGAAGCGGGCATGCGATAACGAGGTGGCTGAATACCAAAGGCGCATGGAAGACATGCAAGTAGAGTTCACCCAAATGCTAAGAGAAACCCTTGATAAGGTCAGTACCCTCAAAACCATGCTCAATACATGTATTTCAAATACCAGCCTGCACCAGCACACAGTATATGCACAGGAATTTATGCGAGTGGTTGCCTGTTTCAGTGATATACCTTGGTCTAGAGGTACACAAAATTTCTTATCCGAAGAAGGGTCGGGGGGTCGATCCCCCTTACGGTCGCCCTTGGCGTTGCAGGTCGCTGTCAACCGCTATGTTAGCTTGTCCAGTTGAGGTGGTAGACCGTTCTCTGCCCGCGTACGACGGGTTCCCTTAATACCACGCCCCACCAGGCGTTATCAATATTTGTATGCGAGTGGTATGCTATCAGCCGACCCTTCTGAAGGAGCACGCCCCATTTGCCTACGATCGAAGCGTCCGTAATTGCACGGAAGTTCTTTGTTGGATCGGGGTAGGCAAGCAGAGGAGCGTGGGTAAGGCCATCCTTGATATCATTGAAGGCTCTTTGACATGCATACTGGGTCCAATACATGTTTTTCGTACACCAGCCTGCACCAGCACACATTATATGGCTGATGTTGTATTCTGTAGATGTGTTCAGTGCCCAAGCCTAGTGGTATCATATATCGGTGCACATACATTATATGGCTGATGTTGTATTCTGAATATGTGTTCAGTGCCCAAGCCTAGTGGTATCATATATCGGTGCACATACATTATATGGCTGATATAGGCATTTTAATTCTTCTGAAGATGCATTCAGTATCCAAGCCTACTGGTTCCTGTAATATTGTGGTCATGTCCCTTTAAGCCATTCACTATCTGATGAGTTCAATCCATCACTGGTGGAGCTACCAAGGCTGGTGGGGTTGCCAAGGCAGAAGATGGTGACGAGGACAGCTTCGTGTATACTCACATGGCCAGTGCTGGAGACTTCACCACTACCACCACTACCACCACTACCATCACTAACACCACTACCACCTCACCACCACATCACCACATCACCACCACCACCGCACCACCACACCACCCAAGAGTGCCGGTACCTATTTCATGACAAGTTTTATGCAGCGTTGCCTGCGACGCTAAAGAATGGTGGAGAGTGATCGCGAGGGAGCGACAGGTGGCAACGGAAGCGAGTTAGTTACGAGACCGTTGGCTGATGTGTCGGGCTTCATCACAGTCAGACGGGTGGATGGATGGTCGGATGGATGGTCGGACGGACAAATTGGTAAACATGGGGGCTCCCGCCCTCCAGAAGGGGGGGCTTCGCCAAAATCGTGCACTTGCACAGTATGCTGAGCTTGACCTGTGCGTCCATGACTGAAAGGAAGTCTGATTGGATTGTTTATTTGTTTGGGATTGGATTGCTACTTGTTTTTTAGCCAACTCGCGGTCTTCCAATTCCAAGTCCTTCCGTGTGATACCCAAAGGTCGATTGGCAGTGGCTAGTTGTTGTGGTCACGTGTATGAAGGATGCAACTAAATGTTCCATTGAGGGAGGCCTCACAACACCAAAATAAAAAATAAAGCAGTGGAGGCATGATGTGCACAAGTCCCCCTTGGCTATGCCAGGCTGCGGGCACATAAGGAGTCCAGTAGGGCACCAGGAAAAATGTCACCTACATAATCATCATCATCATCATCACTATCATCATCATCATCATCACCATCATCATTATCATCACCATCATCATCACCATCATCATCATAAGCATCAGCATAAGCATAAGCATAAGCATCATAAGCATCACCATCATCATCACCATCATCATCATAAGCATAAGCATAAGCAAAAGCATAAGCATAAGCATCATAAGCATCACCATCATCACCATCATCACCACCACCACTACCATCATCATCATCATCATCATAAGCATCATCATCATCATAAGCATCATAAGCATCATAAGCATCATAAGCATCATAATAAGCATTATAATAAGCATCATTATAAGCATCATAAGCATCATAAGCATCACCACCACGACCTTGTGCTTGCAGATGCATGACCGCCTTGGAAAGTTGCACGCAGATACTTAGCAGAGTGGACACATCAATACAACTTAGCTGCTGGCTCCTGAAAAGCCTCAAGAAGTGGCTCATTGTGCATTGCGCCAAGCCTATCACTGTCTAGCTGGGAGGTTGCCCTCAGATGCTTACCAGTGTGGACACATTAACACCAGTCAGCTGCTGGCTCCTGAATAGCCTCAAGAAGTGGCTCGCTGTGAATTGCACCAAGCCTACCAGTGTAGCTCGGGAGTTGCTAGGTCCTGAATAGCCTCAAGAACTATTTCGGCATGATCTGCGCCAAGCATATCTGAGAAGTTGCTATCAGTCTAGCTGGTAAGTTGCACCCAGATGCTCAGCAGTGTTGAGACAGGCAGTTTCTGGGTCCTGAATCCAGTCGAGGCGCCTACGTTTTTGTACGAGTGGCCACACCATTCCAGAGATATTTGTTTTCAGTTCAGAAAGTGGGTTACCTGGTAGCTTCATGCACATAGGCATCCTCCAGGGACAGCTTGTCAATTTGGGGACTGGGCAGCGATTTGGGTCTGAGTGCTGGGATGACGATTCGGGTTGAAGGTAAGACATTTCGGCAAAAACAGGGTCTCGGGATAGCGGTGTGTAGCGGAAAACAAATATCTGCACCATTCGAAATGAATCCTCGGTGCAGCTGGTTTGTATTGGGAGACGCACCTCCTGGGGTGAAATTCCTCCTCGGCAAAAAATAACGAAGGGCCTGTCAAGTGGTATGCTTATCTCTTGAAGGGCGACTGTCTAGCGGGGAAGCTACACCCAGAATTCCAGCTTGACAGCCTAAGAAGCGAAACCTAGGTGGTTAGCGGTTTGGACTGAAGGAGACAGCAACAACAATGGTATTGCTGAGCCCCAAAACTCATAAGGACTGCCAATTAGGGTTGTAAACATTTCAGCCATATTTGATGTTCAGACTGGTTAGGAAATGGTTTAGAAGTAGGGCACGATTTGGTATTTTGATTAACAATTGTTAACGAGTGGGAGACCGCGAGTGGAGGACCGCCACATCACCGGTAACAGAAAGATGGCCACTCGGCTTTACTAACATGGTGTCAACATTCGAGTCAGGTGATCCAGCTGCCTCCACCGAGCTGCCTCCGAATCGTGCCGGATTACAACGAAGATAGTTTGCGCTCAAGCTGGCCCACTGATCTAGCTGTTTAAATTTCGAATCCGAAACTGACTCTCGATGTGATTCATCGGATGCCTTTCTTCCAACGACCGCGTGTAAAGGCTTCCTGCCCACCCCTCAAAGCTCGTTGTCCATTACGGTACGCATTCTTGTCTTCTTATCCGTTGTCATCTCCGAGCTCCTTTTGCCTCTCCTTCTGTCTCCATCGTAAAAATGTGCACTCCCCTCTGCAAAAGCATCCCACAGATAACATCGCCCCCCCCCCCCCCCTTACCCACACATTCACCCACCGAAGACGCAACTACCCATGAACCAGAAGAAGGTACGGCGAGTGGCACACCCTACCCAGAACGTTTGCTCCTCACCTAACACACCCGACTCATTCCCTGTATCGTCCTCCTTCGCCACACATTCCCCCCAACTCCCCGGGTCTTACCACCGTGCACCCTGCAAACAACCTTCGCGACTTTCGCTTCCGACGCAACTACACCTACGTCACCCCGCAGCTGTATCGGGAACCGACAGGGATACCTGGGGGTATCTGGCTGCGTCTCATCGGAAGGAGGGGTGTGCCGCGTCATCTGCCATACAATGCCACGATGGCGGTGTGGTGATCCAGCAGATAAGCCAGGCCTCTTCACCCCTTTGACCCTTCCTCACACAGAGCCTGACTGGAGCTTCCACAACTATTGGGATATCGAATGCTTTCGAGTTTATGCGAGTCCATTGTGGGATCCAACGAGACCCACCACTCGACACTAGTTGGCGAGGATGTCGCAGATCCTAACGACCTTGAACTACCAGTAGGATCAGATCAGAGCGGATCAGAGTATCGACTGCTTGGTAACTATTCGGTAGTTACAGGTCGTTAGGATCTGCGACATCCTCGCCAAGAAGTGTCGAGTGGTGGGTCTCGTTAGATCCCACAATGGACTCACATAAACTCGAAATCATTCGATAGCCCAATAGTTGTGGAAGCTCCAGTAATTCGTTTTTTGCATCCATGCGTCCAGGTCCGGGTGTCCAGGGACGCACGAGCTCGAGTCACGTCCCTTCCAGCTGAGCTCCAGCGTGGTAGCTACTGTGCAGCTGGCCGGCAGCAGCTTGCCACGTCACTCGAACGATCAGCGGACTAAACCCTGAGCTACGGACCCTGACCTTCTCAAACAGAATTTAAAAGGCGCAGTTTGAGCGACAACAGTAGGTACACAGTTACTCTGCAGCGCTGCCCTCCCTGCCAAATCCACAACAGCATGAAAATCAACAGAGCCTTCCTGCTCCTCTGCCTGGCGTGCGCCGTGGCCTTCCCGACCGTGGTCAGAGCCGGGCCCAAGTTCGCCGACCTGTTCACCAACTGCCCGGGTTGCCAACCCGCATGCAAAGACGGCACCCACTGCAGCTGCGGGCAGTGCGTGCCTGACACCTGCCCTCCCTGTGACCACTCTGCCTGTGACAACAAACGCTGCATGCCAGGTTACAGGTGCCACTGTGGCGAGTGCATCTGGGATTGCGACCCCTGCAAGGACGTCAAGTGCCCACGCTGCCAGCACTGCGAGGACGGCCAGTGCGTGGATAACTGCCCGTCATGTGACAGGATTACCTGCCAACAGGGACAGATATGCAGGTATGTTTTTGCAAGCGTTCGCCGTTCGTTGCACGACTCAGCCACATTTGTCGATGGGTCTCCACCTCAGTCTCCATCAGGGTTGTCTCGTACGGTTTCGCATTCGCGTCCGTGTACGTTTTCGGTTTCTGTTTCTTTTGAAGGTCGTAAAGTTTCGTATATGCTGTATCTCAGTTTCTAATTTCGTACAGTGTTTGCTGTATCTCAGTTTCTGGTTTCGTAAAGTTTTGCTGTATTTCAGTTGTCTTTATAAAATTTCAATGACAAAATCCAGACAAAATCGTTCACTTATGATGCAATACACACAATCCAATTCGCTGAGTAGCCTGGTCCGTTCTGCCTGTGCGGTGCGCATGACCCGTGTCTCCGCAATTACACCGCTGTCAATGCTCTCAATTGACTGTTTCCGCTTTACAGTTCGATTGACCCTTGCATGCAAAGGTGCTAGCTGGAAATGGGCCAAGCACAAGACATTGAATGCACCGAACGCGTACGAGATTCTCACCGAATGCATTAGCGAACGGACTTTTGGTGCATTCGGTTCGAACGACACAACCCTGTGTCTCCACACATTACTCATCCGCAACTCGACAACCCAACCCAACCCAACCCAACCCGCCCGCCTCAGGTTTCGGACGCCCTGGCTTGAGGTAGATTTTCACAGGGCGTGAATAGATGGGGTACCAATGGGTAACTCCTTCCACCTCCCACCCTCGCCCAATGAGGCAGATCTGTTCCTCAAGCCTGCCTCCTCGGGCTGACTCCTTTTGTTCATCATCATCATCATCATCATCATCATCATCATCATCATCATCATCATCATCATCATCATCATCATCATCATCATCATCATCATCATCATCATAGCACTGTCCACCCTTCTGACCAAGCTTGCCCCCTCCCCTCCCCTCTGCTCATTGCAGGTGTGGCACATGCATCAGGGACCCAGCCCTATGCGATCCTGGGATGTGCGAGAAAGTGAAATGTGACCCAGGCTTCTACTGCCTCTGTGGAATGTGCATTCCTGATTGCGACCCATGCAAGAATATGAAGTGCCCCAGGTGCCACCACTGTGAGCAAGGGCAGTGTGTTCCTGACTGCCCCACCTGCGACAACATCCGCTGCCTGGATGGATACACTTGCAGGTATGTGCACACATGTGTAACTACATTCTGTAACATACAAACCGGTGCACATATCCTAGCCATTTGAACTCCCCCCATAGACTGTGAGCAGCCTGTGGATATACCCTATAATTAAACCCATTACCATAGGAACGAGCCATGAGACTTGATGCACCATACTGCAGCACTTCGATACGATCGTGCAATGATAGCCTGCAGATTCCACAGCAGGGCATCAGCCATCCTAAGTGACCTTCAGTGTTCACACTCTTTCGTAGGAGTGGCAACGCCATTCGGACTGAATCCTCGGTGTCGCTCGTTTGTGTCGGGGAGACCCACCTCCCGGGGTGAAATACTTTTCACAACTTAAAAACAAATCCTCCCCCGATATTCGTGAGTAGCCATAACCTACCACAGCTCCCTTATGACCCACAAGCTTCATTTCCACACACATGCAATTGCATCAACCCCATTGTAGGAAAATGCACTTTGGTGCATCTCTAGGCAGCATGAAATTGTACTGGGATACTGAACACATCAATGCTTCACACAATCCCATCTTCAGGTGTGGCAAGTGTGTCAAGGACTGTGGTGCTGATAACTCTGCATGCAAGGATGTTCGATGCCGCCCGGGCGAGTACTGCATGTGTGGACAATGCGTGCCCTTGTGCGACATCAAGCCACCCTGCACCTGCAACTACTGCTGCGATGCTAAGCCTTTTCCATGCTCGCCTATCCCTCTTGATCCCCCATACGAGTACTGCCCATGTGATACCAAACCCCCATGCGTGAGGAACCCCTGCTGTGATCGTGATGCTGCTAGTACTAGTCCCTGCCCTCTGCCTCCCCCTCCAACTGGAACGAAGTACTGCCCTTGCACCCTCATCGTCAATCCAGACATTGCCGTGAAACTCGACCTGTCGACACGCGTCCCATAGAGTCTGGAACTCTGTTTATTTTCCAGGCTACGCCTGGTAGCTTCCTACCAGCTCCATTAGCTAGACACCGGATCGAGGCCAAAGCTGTCAGCTGCATTTGAATGCCCATCATGACAGCTTTAAGACACAGTAGCTAGCTTCTGTTTTGGCCCAAGGTGGGGGGAGGAGCTGTCTCGAAGCCGCTACGCAAAGGCCATACATGAAACAGTGCTCGTTCTTCTGGGTTGAGCCAGAGATAATTGATGAAGAAGTTACTTTTGGCACTCAATGGGCTGCAGTGCAAAAGTCACCAGATGCACTACAGCCTAATGGCACAGTGCATCTCAAGACGTTCATGCTTTCACAAGTAAAAAAATTTAATGCTATGGTTAGGGAACTCGGCTCCCTTCCTTCTTTGTGACTCACTTTCCTCTGCATCCATAGATTGGCTCAATCACCGACAGCCCATCATGTCATTTGGGTGCATTACCAGCGCTGATGGTTCCTGTCATTACAACAGTGCTACCCAGAAACTGTGCATCCACAGTCTGCAAGGGATGAAGAACAAGGAGAATAATAAATAAATCCACCTGAAGCTGACTTTTCCCACTTCGCAATCACAGGGAGTAAAAATCTACAAGTATCAGATAGTGCATTGTGTGTACATATAGCATATACTCTTTTGTAGGAGTGGTAACGCTATTCAAACTGAATCCTCGGTGTTGCAGGTTTGTGTCTTGAGTCCCACCTCCTGGGGTGACATACCTTTTACATATAAAAAATGCTCTGGAATTCCTTAATGTTGTGTATAATAAGTTTGCCTGGAATAAAATTGACCCATTCTTCCAGAGCTATATTTTCCCACCCACAGCTGATTGCTGTGTCAGTCAGTCTGTTATGAATTAAAACCATCCTAGTATCTACCTGTGCTACCTTCTGGTACTGTTCCCACCTGCATCTTGGAACAATGCGCTTTCAGCATCTTTCATCCTGACAGGCTAACTCACTGATGCTGTTGCTGCTACTGCTGCTGCTGCTGATGATGATGATGATGATGATGAAAATGGTTACATTTTCTTGATACCTTAATACCTTGATACTGTACTGATCCTTGATGTATGTTGGGCTCCAACTGTGCCCGTAGCTTGGTTGAGTCAAGGGGACTTCATGGAAGTGGCAGTGGTGGCTACTTAATAACTGGCCTGGGCTCAACCTTATGCTTGATAGTACTGGGCCTACCGCACGAACTGGCTGGTTTGTTTCATGTACATAAGCAATGAATTACCATGACCTGATCATCTCCTGCACCAGGATTGGCCATGTCTCCCATGCATGCAGCCGTGTATATAATGATGTTTTCAGTTTGGTGCATGCCAGCATAATTGGGAGGATAATAGGATAAGCAACTGAATGTGTTTCCCCTGGAAATACCATGTAGGCCAGAGCACTACTGATGCATTGTATATATCTGTAACTCTGAACAACAGTGCATCCAAAGTTGGGTTTTATTGTCTTGTCATGCGACAGTTATACAGTGCGCCTACTCTTTTGCGGGCACTACAACGCCGTTCGAACTGAATCCTCGGAGTCGATGGTTTGTGTCGGGGGACCCACCCCCTGAGTGGAAATCCCTTCCATAACTTTAAAAAAATGCGACAGTTGTGAGGTACGGTAATCGAGCAACACGGAAGCAGCATGAACAACGCATCTACAACCCGTAAACTTGTACTGTCCATAGTATTATACAAAGATGAGTGATCGTGGGAACAATTGAGCAAAACAATGAAGTTAGGCACATAGTGACGAATTACATATGCATGATTAAGGATCTAGATAAGTCTTGAAACTGTCTAATCCGCTTAGTGTGCTCCTTGGTTTCCGTGGGGAAGGGGGGACTTGGAATAGGAAGGAGGTGAGAAGCCCTGAGTTGGCTGAAAACCCATATCACCAAGGTGATTATGGAACAGTTCAAGATGATCACTATGTGGTCTTTGAATGTACTGACGAAGCCTTGCTGAATTAGAGAAGAAAGTATCAGAACCTGATTTCCCAATCAGAGAGCAAAATGATTCCTCTACATCACCTGATGTACAATCCAGAAGTTGGAGGTCGAGAGAAGCTTCCTTTGTTCATCCATCAATGCATGAAGAGACTGGATTTAGTATTTTTTTAATACGTATGACGGTATGATTGTTTGCGTTTACATTTTCCTGGTAATAATGTTTTTACTGCCAAAGACGGCGTGCAGCCAAATTGCTGGCTGAAGCTACGTAACCAAGTTCAAGTTCAAGAAAAAACATGCAACAATTTAACGTAGACAATTCAGAATGATAAGAACAGGTTACCGGTATACAAAGTTTCAAACCCATCACGACTAACAAGATTTGAGTGTAAGATACACACCCATCACCTCATGAGAGCAAAAGTCACATGTGATCAGCATGTAATGATGATATAATTGTCTTATTTTCGCGAGTTATCTTCATATTCTTGTACCGAAAAAAAACTCTTCGAAGCCAATCGACTGAGTGTGTGGCATTGGTTAGATCAGTGGCGCACACCACCAACTCTCGATGAATACAGAGAGTGCTGCAGGCTGAACATATGGCGTCAAGCACGGAACACTTGAGTACGTTGGACATACCATACTTCCAGAGCCCGTCTGCTTGGGCGGACACCGTCAACTTTCCTGAAAACCTGATTCTTCCCAGTAAATTCTTTCAACAATTCCATTCCTGCAAAGAGTGTACTCCAAGGTGCTCGGCGATCTGCATGGGTCGGTAATACAGAACGCACGTCCATATGGGTAGGGACCGGCATATCACATGATGATGACCAAAGGGCGAATAAGATATCATATGATATCATTCAAATTGCGCATATGATAGTGTATATAAATGGTAACTTTAGCCTGGTCAGACTGCCGGCATCATACAACACCATATGATGACATAATATCATTTGATATCATACAGCCGTTCTCTACATATGGGTGGCTCCACCAGGCTGTTTCCCTCTGTCCCTGCCCCTCAGATTTAGTGTGCCACGGGCCCAGTTCAGAGGACAGCACACACTCCCTAGTGGTCACCAATCTAAGGGCGTCAACGGCATGACTACTGGCACAGTTTCTTTTTGGGGGCTACGCGTAGCAGCTTCTGGGCAGCTCCCTTTCCCTGTCCTTGGGCCAAATCTGAAGCTGGCTAGTGGGCCTGGAAACTGACATAGGCGCATTCGAATGCAGCTGAAAGCTTTGGCATTGGCCCAGTGGCTGGATAATGGAGCTGACTGGAAGCTGCCATGCGTAGCCTCAAAAAGAAACTATCTACTGGTCCATACAGGAGGCCTCGGCTATTGGAGCTGATCTTACTCCCAACCACCAACCACTAATTCTGCCAACAACAAAGTCTCCCAACCACCACCCACCAATTCTCCACCACTAATTCTCCCAACCACTAACCACCAATTCTCCACCCAGCAATTCCCAACCACCAATTCCCCCAACCACCTATCATCCACCACCAATTCTCAACCCAGTAATTCTCCCAACCACCACCCACCAATTCTTCCGAACACCAATCATCCGCCACCAATCTCACCCATAATTCTCCCCTACTACCAACTACCCAATTCTCTATACCCACTTATTCCCCCACCACCTAGCATCAACCCACGCAACTATCTACGCCCCAGTAAACGTACCTTGCTGCTGCGGTTGGCTTTGCTTGCCACCCGGCCAGTGGGAGAATGATTTAGCAATGGTGTCCATGAAACTGGTTGCTGCGAATGGAGATTTGCTCCCCTCTCCACCAGGTGGGGGGGCCGCTGGAGGCCTTGCGATGCTGAGTAGGTGGTGGGTGGGTGGGGTGGGTTAGCTGGGGAACCTGGGGTGGGGTAGGGGTGGGAGTTGTGGGGGAAGCTTTGGGGGGGAGCTGGGGGGAGGGGAGGGGGGGGGTTGCAAAATAGAACCCCCCTCCTTTTCCACCAGCTTGGGGTGCTGCTGGTGCTGCAGATGCTGTGCGTGTGTGTGTGTGTGATGTGTGTGTGTGTGTGTGTGGTGGGGGGGGGGGGGGAGACTGGGGGGAAGCCTGGAGGGTGAGGGTGGGTGAGCTGGGGGGAAGCTTGGGTTGGGTGAGGGGTGGTTGACGCTGTGCGTGTGTGTGTGTGTGGGGGGGGGGGGGGGGGGGGGGGAGGGGGGTGGGGGGGGGGTTTATATTTTTTTTTTTTTTTTGTTTTTTTTTTTTTTTTGTTTTTTTGTTTTTTTTTTTTTTTTTTTTTTTGTTTTTTTTTTTTTTTTTTTTTTTTTTTTTTTTTTTTTTTTTTTTTTTTTTTTTGTTTTTTTTTTTTTTTCCAATCGGAATACGAGACCCCGTTTTGGCCAAAATTATCGGAATACGAAACCCGATTTGAGATCCCAGCTCTCAGACCCAAATCAATAACCATATCCCGAACCGACACGACGACCCGACCAGAAACAACCAGACAGAATGTTCCATTCCACATCTTCGATTCCAAAGTCGCCTGTTCGTCTCAAGCGACCTACCACCACTCGAAGTCGAATGAAATTTCACGAGCCATCCGATTTTGCCACTCCCATCATGCAACCGAACAACGCGGGCGCCTAGACCACGTTCCCGCGGAAGCCACATGGAGACTTGGCATGGTGATGCAAGGGGCTGGAATGCACCTATGCTGCTAATCTGCTATCATAGCAGTGCTATGCATGCAGCATGCAGCAGGCTGCTAGAGAAGCACTTGAATGTGTGTGGCCTGGTCTATTCGCATTGCTTTGCGATCATGTCACTGGCTTACCTACCTAAGCTTGACATGTTGTAGTTCAAGACTTGTGGCTTACAGGCTTGGTAAAGTTGTTACAAAAGCGTGTAACGTACAACATTCATGTGCAAAATGCATGTTTTATAAGCCCCCCCCCCAAAATAATCTTCGCGGTTGATAGGTGGGTGAGCTAGGGGAAGCTTGGGGGGAGGGGGGGGCGGGGGGATCTGGGGGGAAGCTTCTGTTGAGTGATGGCGGCAAAGGGATAAAAAAACAAAATGTCAAGGTGTCAACAGCAAGCAAGAGTCACCACCTCGAGGCATCTGGGGCTGAGTGGTGTTGCCTTCTGTTGAGTGACGGGGGGGGGGGGGGGGGGGGGGCAAAGGGAGAAGTAAAATAAATAAAAAAGCAAGCAGGAGTCCACACCTCCAGGCATCTGGGGCTGAGTGGTGTGCGTTGTCTGCTGAGTGACGAGGGGGGCAAAGGGAGAGGGCAATGGAGGCTTGGGGGGCACAGGGAAGGTGGGCGGGACGCCCATGGAAGGCGGTCCTTGCACTGGAAAGGTTTGAGGCGCCTGTCTGTAGGCAGACCCCGGGTTCATACTGCCACCCGGCAGGGACACGTTCACAGTGCTGTCCATGAGCAGGTTCCCCAGGCTACCCATATTACCCATGCTGTCTCCCGTTCCGAAGATGTTGCTGAGACCAGCACCTGGGCCGTGGCCAGGCTCGGCGTTGGGGAGCTCGGGGAAGCTAGAGGGGGGCACGCCCATCCCCAGCCCTGCGCCCTGTGGCTGGTTGTATTGCATGATGGAGTCAACGTCCTGCTGCCCTTCTTTCCAGTAGATCGCCCAGCCTGGGTGGCCGGCGGCGTACCAGCTCTGAACCGCCTGGGCCTTGAGTTTGGGGATCATGTTGAATTGGACATGGTCCAAGGTGTGTATTAGGGAGACTGTTTCCTCGTTTTTTGCCGTCGCCCATCTTCACCAGAGCTGCAGTCGTTGGAGGCAACAGATGGTTAGTTGGTTGGATAGTTAGTTGGTTGGTTGGCTGTGTACCGCCTGGGCCTTCAGAGTGGAGATTGTGTTGAAGAGGACATGGTCCAAGGTGTGTACTGGGGAGACTATTTCTTCTGTTTTGCGTTTGCCCATCTTGTTTTGCGTTCCACCACCACCACCACCACTTCCACCGCCGCCACCACCCAAAGACTGTACGGCCACACCACCACCACCACCCAAAGACTGTTCAGCCACACCAGCCGTACCACTACCATTACCACTACTGCCTCCACCCAAAGACTGTACCATCACACCTCCATCTCCACCACCACCACCGCCTCCACTCATCACTTGGATGGTCCATGGTAACGGATCCCTTCTTGCAAGGAAACAGAAGGCCAGCTCGTTAAGCAGTGTGTCACCATACCTCCATCTCCACCACCATCACCACCACCACAGCCTTCACTCACCGGTCGGTTGGTCCATGGACACGGATCCGTTCTTGCATTCAAACAGGAGGCCAGCTCGTACGTGCTCATGTAGGCACCACCACACTTTGGACCTGAAATCCGGGACCACTGCGGCTAGGACGTGTGAAGCAACCTCGTCCCATTTCTCGGGAGAGAGCTTGAGCAAGTGCCGAACCTGTGTCCGTGGCAAGAAAATGGGTGAGAAAACATGGGGTAATGCCGGGTGGTGTGTGTGGTGCGGGGTGTGAGGTGTGGGGTGGTGTTTGTATCGATGGGAAAGACAACATGCGAGCGAGATAAACATGGGGTGGTGCCGGGTGGTGTGTGTGTAATGTGGTGTATGTGTAGTGTGGTGTGTGTGGTGCGGGGTGTGAGGTGTGGGGTGGTGTTCGTATCGATGGGAAAGACAACATGCGAGCGAGATGAACATGGGGTGGTGCCGGGTGGTGTGTGTGTAATGTGGTGTGTGTGTAGTGTGGTGTGTGTGGTGCGGGGTGTGAGGTGTGGGGTGGTGTTCGTATCGATGGGAAAGACAACATGCGAGCGAGATGAACATGGGGTGGTGCCGGGTGGTGTGTGTGTAATGTGGTGTGTGTGGTGCGGGGTGTGAGGTGTGGGGTGGTGTTCGTATCGATGGGAAAGTCAACATGCGAGCGAGATAAACATGATGATGAGGGTGATGGTGATGATGGTAGAGGTGGTGATGAGGGTGATGATGATGATGGTGAAGGAGGTGGTGGTGATAGTGGTGGTGGTGGTGATGGTGAAGGAGGTGGTGGTGATGGTGAAGGTGGTGGTGGTGATGGTGGTGGTGATGGTGGTAGTGATGGTGGTGATGATGGTGATGATGATCAATATCAGCCCCTGAATTTGCAGCAGGATGGTCATTTTCATCATCATCAGCAGCAGCAGCAGCAGTACAAGCAGCAACAAGAGAAGCAGCAGCAGAGGAAGCAACCCTGTGCCCTTACCTTGTTTTTTAGGTCAGAATCCATCTCACTGAGGTGCACCAGTCGCTGGAACTGGCCCACTTTGTCAACGCAGTTGAGGTTGTCAGGGACATTGATAACAAAACCCTCTGCGATGGCAGAACTTCTCAGGTCATTCATCTTCCCTACAGTCGCCTTTCCAATGTGCACCAGTTTGCTGACATGATCAGCGATAGAAGGAATGTCGGACTTGATTGCATGCTTCACGCGCTTGGTAGCAACCTGGGAGCAACCAGTTTTTGGGTTATGCTTGGTTTGGCTTGGTTTGGCTTTAGTTTGGCTTGGTTTGGTAAGTTGGTAAGTTTAGGTCTGGTTTGGCTTGGCAGCAACTTGTTAGCGGCCCTAAGCTGATTGCATGCTTCACGCGCTCAGTAGCAACCTGGCAGCAACCAAGGCTAGGGTTTGGTTTAGCTTGGCTTCGGTTCGGCTTGGTTTGGTAATATTGTAGGTTTGGTTTAAAAGCAACCTGGTAGCAACCAAGTTCAGGGTTTGGTTTGGCTTGGTAGCAACTTGGTAGAAGCCCTAAGCTTGATCGCATGCTTCACGCGCTTGGTAGCAACCTAGCAGCAACCAAGTTTGGGGTTTGGTTCGGCTTATTTTGGTAGGTTGGTGACTTGAGGTTAGTTTTGGCTTGATTTGGCTTGGTAGCAACTCGTAAGTCGCCCTAAGTTTGATTGCATGCTTCACGCCCTTGGTAGCAACCTAGTAGCAACCAAGCTTCGGGGTTTGGTTTGGCTTGGTTTGGTGAGTTGGGAAGTTAAGGTTTGGTTTGGCTTGGTTTGGTTTGATTTGGCTTGGTAGTAGCTTGGTAACAGCCCTAAGCTTGACTGCATGCTTCACGCACTTGGTAGCAACATGGCAGCAACCAAATTCAGGGTTTGGTTCGGCTTGGTTTGGTAAGTTGGTAAGTTGAGGTTAGTTTTGGCTTGGTTTGGCTTGGTAGCGACTAGATAGCAGCCCTTAGCTTGAGTGCATGCTTCACGTGCTCGGTAGCAACTAGGAGATGAATGTGTGGGCGTGAGCGGCTCAATTAGATGCATGCAAGTGATTTAATGCATGCATGCATTTTCAATGTGCAGCAGCTTGCTCATATGATAAGAAACGATAACGCCTGGTGGGGCGTGGTGTGAAGGGAACCCGTCGTACGCGGGCAGAGACCGGTCTACCACCTTGACTGGACAAGCTCCATCGCGATTGACAACAACCTGCAACGCTAAAGGTGACCGTAGGGGGAATCAAACCCCCGACCCTTCGTCGTTTAACGATTTGGTGTACCACTAGACCAATTGTATCACTGAGACGGGCTCACATGATAAGTAGGGAACGGCATATTATATGACGTTGGCCAAAGCGGAGAATGATACCATTTGATATCATACAACTTGCATCATTTGATCTTGTATTTAAATAACTTCGGCCTAGTCAGACTGCCAGCATCATATGATATCATACGATTTCATATGATGACATGATATTATATGATGCCATGTTGCTGTTCCCTAATGATTAGCAATTGAAGGAATGTCAGACTTCACACACAACCTGGTTGCTGTTTTTTTCCAGCTTTCTGTAGGTCCAGCTGTGTAGCAAAAATTGCGACACAAGCCTAATTTCAAGATTGTGGCATGGCATGGTTAGGGCGGAGCGCGAAGCGAGGAGACCCGGGGGGGTTCTAGGGGCAGCGGGTCGCACTGGTGTCACGCCGAGTTCCTCAATTTGCCAGCGTCGGATAACAACAAACAGTTGAAGAGGTGATTGCGTGCATGTAGGCAGCTTATTTACATGTGTGTAAAATATGTAATGCTTAGTGCAAACCTGGAGATGAATGTGTGGGTGTAAGCAGCTCATTTGGATGCGTGCAACATATTTAATGCTTAGTGTGGCCGTGGAGATGAATGTAAGGGTGTAACAGCTCATTTGAATGCGCGCAAAATATTTAATGTTTAGTGTGGCCTGCAGATGAATGTGTGGGTATAAGCGGCTCATTTAGATGCATGCAAAATATTTGATGCATGCATCTTCCGGTATTTTAATAAGTGTGGGCACAGCAGAGCAGAGCGCAACAGGATGGTTTTTGTTTCGGCCTAAACTTGTTATGGCTATAAAGTAGGGGTCGGCAATATGATATCATATGATATCATGTCATCATATGATATCATATGATGCCGGCGGTCTGACTTGGTAACTTTGGCCTGGGGCATCATATCATATGATTTGTGTATGATATCATATGATATCATACTCGTCTTTGGTCAACATCATATGATTTGCCGTTCCCTCCTATAAAGCCAACCTCTGAGCCGAACCGGCCTTCCCACAACTCAACTACCATACAAACTGCTTTTTTTCGCTTTAGCTCCCTCTAGACCCCCCAGGGTCCCCGGGCTGAAGCCCTAAGTTCCTTTCATGTCTCTCTCCGCCGCCGTCTGTCTGTCTGCTGTCCGTCTGTCCGACAGATGTCTAGGCGTTTGAACGATTCCGACCACCTGCGCACCCAAACATTTTGCTTGTAGTTGGAGTGCGCATGACTCGAGTTATCAACATTGCAGCGGTCAAGATCCTTCGCAAAAGTTGCTCAAGGTCTGTAGCTCTATTCGGCTACAAGTAGCTACTTTCTCCACTACTGTCGAAACTCCCTGCCGGTGACTGCTAAAGCGTTTTCCGCAAGCGATACGCTCTTAGAACTTTTTGCTGTAGCACCTCCTGATGTTGATGCTGGGGAAGTCTCTTCAGCCTGTTTGGCTACCCCTGGACTGGAAAGTCCCTTTATACTATTTTGCGACCTCTGGACTAACATACATTCTACATACTAACATACTGTTAGGGGGGTCAGCTCTCTCATACAATCACAACGATCGTCAAATTGTACAGTTTCTTGTATTTTAGAGCATCTTTAATAATCCACCTGGTTGAAGTATGCATCTGTTATATCACTACAGATTACATGATATCTTATCATGATATCGAATCATAATATCACAACAGATTAAATGATATATTTCAAAACTAGGGACCCGCATATCATATGATGTAATCCCAAGGCAAGTATGACATCATCTAATATCATTCAAATTGCATCATATGATATTGAATCAAAATGGTAACTTTAGCCTAGTCAGACTGCCGGCATCATATGATATCATATGATGACGTGATATCATATGGTATCATATTGCCGTTCCCTACATACTGTGGCCAAGTACTTACCACCAGGGAACGGCAACTAATATTAGTGTTTGAAAAACTATAATGAACTAATATTATTAAAGTGTCACAATAATATTAGTTTTAAAATAAATTCGAAATTCTTGTGAGACGGCTCGTCCAACTAATAATATATAATATTATTCATTCACTAATATTATACAACATAGCCGACCCCTACTTACCACAAAGCTTTCTGACACAACATACGTGACGTTGGGCGCAGGCTCGCCCCTGATGTCTACAGCCCATACCAGAAGGCGGAAGGTGGGGGCCTTGCCTGCTAGGAGGGCCTCACTACTTGTGGTGACTGAGAGGTCTGATAGAGGACCTTGTCCACGCTGCGGAGTGAAATCAAAGATACAGTTTAATAAATGGATAATATACACATTAATATACTTATATACACAATCTGAGCATTCGCTGCGGAGTGAAATAAAAGATACAGTTTAATAAATGGATAATATACACATTAATATACTTATATACACAATCTGAGCATTCGCTGCGGGGTGAAATAAAAGATACAGGCAAATTAATGGATAGTATTCACATTAATATAAACATTATGAGCATTCGCTGCTGAGCGAAATTAAAGATACGGTAGATACATGGAAGTACACAGATTCTGAGCATTCGCTGCTGAGTGAGATAAAATATACTGGAGGATAAATGGACAATATAACATTAATATACACATTCTGAGCTTTCGCTGCGGAGTGAAATTTAAGATACAGGCTAATAAAAGCACAATACAGGATAATATACAAATTAATATACCGTACACATTCTGAGAAGTCCCTACCGAGTGAAATTAAAGATACAGGTAGAGAAATGGAAGTACACATGTTCTAAGCATTTACTGGCTAAACATCTAACTCGCCAAAAGTTATCTTTCCCCATAATTCGTTTTCCATCAGTCAATTCTGAACAAATACATGAGCTTCATTTCAAACGTGAAGTCTGGTGTAAATCTTTGAATATTTATCAGAAACCCACATCGACAAAGTACTTATGAATACATCACACAAACACAACATGGCTTTTTTAACAAATTAAATTAGCACAAAGATTACAAGTCCTATGTAACGTCGCAAGCGACGCGGAAAATTGGCGTAGTGTGCTGGCAACGGAACGACAGGTGGCAACGGACTGGAGCTAACCAAAGCCAATTAGTTGTGAGATAGTTGGCTGACGTGTCAGGCTTCAATTTTTTGTCAGTCGGACGGACAAATGGGAAACCCTGGAGGCTCCTGCCCCCCAGAAGGGGGGGCTCTGCCCCCCAAAAGTGGAAGCTGTTTTCACATGGTTGGTGGGTGATTAACACTGTGAACACATGTTTAAGTATATGAACACCCTGCACACCTGTCAACTATCTAAACACCCGGACCACCTGGTAAACACCTGTTGAACAGGGTGCAGGCTGCCGTAGGATGAAACACTGGAAGCTATTTACGGGGAACTTCGGGACCTGATTCATCCCATATGGTAGCACTGTCCATGTGAATTAGCAGCCCGTTCTCTATTGCCGTAAGGCTGGGCTCCCTGAATACCAAGCCCCACCAGGCGTTTTCATTACTTGTACGCACCTCCAGAGCCAAGAAGCAGCGCAGTGAATCCTCTGAGCCACCCTCCCTCTTGAGGAGGGCCTTCGTGTGGTGCGAAATCACACAGCTTTTGAGTTGGCTGTGTGAGAGGAGGGTATTATCTGGGCAGATCTCTTTGTACTTTTCTCCATTCAGGACATGTACCTCAAGCTGCACACCAGTAGGCAGGCCCTCAATCACACAGGCTCCCTGCTCATCCACAAGCTCTACTCTCAGGGCGGAGCCGCACCTGCAGTTGTGGAATAAATAAAAAGATAAATAAATAAATAAATGTGTATTTATTTATTTAATAAATAAATGGTACGCCTTATTACGAGGTGTGAGCTTGAGGTGGCCAGCCCGTTTGCTTGCACTGGGACCAACCATGAATCCTGAAGTTGTGAAGTGATTGGTGCACATGGTGGTCAGGGCATGGGTGAGAAGGGGAATGAGGGGACAAATGTTGATGACGAAGTTGTGAAGTGATTGGTGTACATGGTGGGCAGGGGCAGGGATGAGAAGCAGAATTTTTTCCCGCCACCAGTAGCGATTGTTACCTTGGACCCCGCTTTGGCCAAACCTTCCGCTACCCTGGGACTCCCCCGCCCTGCTCCGCCCCGCCCCCCAAAACCCACTGGGCCGGCCTAGCAGGGCGGCCGTTCGGGCCACCTACCCAAATCGTTACCAGGAGCCCAACCTTAAAAGACACCAAATCCCTGATCGCTACCAGAAGACCCCATTTCTCAAATGAAAAAAGCTCTTGTGAGAAGGTGAATGCGGGGGCAGATGATGATGAGAAGGTCTAGGCAGGGTGTTGATTTGATGATGCAAGGTATTGGATTTTAGGATGCAGGGTTTAGCCCTTCATGTCCATGCAGGAATAAAATCATGACCACGAGGGAATAACAATTGAAAGCACGTGGCTATAAGATGGACATGGACCTTCATTAATCAGACATTTATCAGGCATTTGTTTTCCCATCAAGCAACCCTGGATTGGCCGGAATTATTGCCATATGAAACCCAATTTGAGATCCCAGCTCTCAGACCCAAATCGCTACCCAGAACCCGAATCGACACGACAACCCGACCAGACCCGACCTGACAGAATGTTCTATTCCGCATCTTCAATTCCCAAGTCGCCTGTTCGTCTCACGCAACCTGCGATCAGTCAAAATCGTTTAGAATTTCACGAGCCATCCGTTTTTTTCAATCCCATATTGCAACTCTAACCACGCGAGGGCGCTCCGACCACGTTATGCGGAAGCCACATTCCAACCTACCACACTTAGTTCCCCATCCCTGTACAAAACAAAAGCGCTTATGGCTTAAGGTCAGTCGTCCCATTCCCTTGTATTACTTAACCATTATGCATTCTCCACCGAACTTTACCACTTATCATGAATTCATGTCCTTGTGCTTTATTCTCCATATGAAATGAAATGAAAATGCATGGGAAGCCCTTGAATGTGTGTGGCCTGGTATGTTTGTATCCCTATGCATGTATGCCACTGTCCAACCTAGATAATGACAAAGTTTCTGACTTGTTATTTAGGTGATTTTAGCTCATTTTGTAGTACAAAACGTGTGGCTTCGAGGCTTGAAAAGTCGTTAGTATAGGCTATAATAGGCTAGTTCCGTAGATAGGATTGAAAATCCCAGTAAGCGCTGTTTGCTGCACAAATCATACCTCGACGATCGGCTTGCAGCCTCGCAGCTCAGGCGGCAGCGCAATTTGCTGTGTATCATCCATGAACGATAACAGGAGAGGAAGTTGGCAGGTGGAAGGCAGGAAGGTGAGGAAGCTGGCGGAGTTGGAATAATCGGGAAGGAAGGTGAGGAAGCTGACACCAAGCGGGAAGAAGCTACAGGATTTTGTATAGCTCTGGGAAAGCTCTGGGAAGATGTATCGAGCAGAATAAGAAGTGTCACAACAAACTTGCTATTTCTTTGGCCCGAGGTAGTTTGAGGTAGTTCGACGTATTCTCGAATCCAGCTTCTATCCAAATACTCTGAGGTAGCCGGAGGTAGCTCAGGTGGACTGCAGTACGGGGGCCTAGGGGCCTGTATACGGGGGGGGCGGCGGACGAGTAGGTGAACATTTTAGCTGCCCTGCCAGGCTGGGCCCTGGCTGAAGACTCTGGCACTCCCTCTGTTGGCACTCCAGGTCGGGGCAACCGGCAACCGCGGTTGCAACCGGGTCACACTAGTCAGCTACGAGCAGCAGCTTCTAGGTAGCTTTCTGAGCCAGCCGCTGGGCTAAGCCCCAAGATTTCGACAGTTCTGGACAGCAGATTATGTCAGCTTCCAGACACACGAGATTGCATTAGCTTCGGTTGATTAGCCACTCAGGGGAGCTGACTAGAAGCTGCTACTTTTGGATAAAAACACTGTCACACTGCGCGTCTGCGTGGGGTTCGGGCCCGCTTGAACGTGGCGCCATCCCGCGCCTTCTTTGAAGTACTTCAACCGCGCCTCCTGGCTTTCAACCGTATTACGTAACACGCTGCCGACGGAGTTGAAAGAGAAGAAGACTTTGGAGAGTCGGGTACGCTGCAAACCAGTCTCTGCTGCAAACGTGGATTTGGGTTGATTTGCGTAGCTTTTTATCAAAGTTACGATCGAAAAGTAGATTCTGAAGTACACTTGAACACCCCCCCGCCTGCATGCCAAGCCTCGAGAGTCCTGACATATACGGCATTTTCATCTTGTTCGTCAGCCTGTCAGCCATCTTTAATTTGACTGATTGACTCCCCTTCACTGATCCTTCTTGCTGCGTACACAGTGTGCTGTTCATTCCTTATTTATGCTGGATAAGAATGTAGCACATGAATCATACCGTATCTGCGTATCATATGTTTTGGTTTCTTTGCTTTTATGGTACTGCAGAAGACTACGAGCACCCAAATTGCTGGCTGGAGCCATGTGAACATGTGAAGTTCAAGGTCGGACAGGATAACCCGGGACCGCCTTCGGATAAACAATATAACAATAACAACATTTACAATATTTACAGGATCTCATAATCTCTCATAGCGCACTATTTTGTTATGATTATGACAATATTTCCACCCCAGCAGGTGGGAGCCCTTTGCACAAACCAGTGACCCAGATCGTCCAGTGAGAAAGGTGCAGCCAAGTCTACAAAAGTAGACGTCCAATGTTCTGGTTTGGTCCTTGCAGCTGTACGCTGCCACATGATGACCTGACA
This sequence comes from Chlamydomonas sp. ICE-L, assembly GCA_013435795.1. NCBI lineage: Eukaryota > Viridiplantae > Chlorophyta > Chlorophyceae > Chlamydomonadales > Chlamydomonadaceae > Chlamydomonas > Chlamydomonas sp. ICE-L. Next base: position 37,768 of record JACBWV010000848.1, read on the forward strand.
GTTACCTTGAACAGGCAGGGTATCCTCCACCTCTGTTACATTACACTGTCATAGACAGGCCAGTGTTGACCCAAGACAACTTCCAGCGGGGGTCTTCCAAAATCCTCACAAAATCAACAGATTATATAGAGATGTATGTGATTAGGGAACGGCAATATGATATCATATGATATCATGTCATCATACGATGCCGGCAGTCTGACTAGGCTAAAGTTACCATTTCTAACGGTAACATATGGTGCAGTTTGCATGAAATACTATGATATCATACTCGCCTTTGATCAAAATCATATGATATGCCGGTCCCTACTTATGTATCACCTTGGGGGGAGACTTGGAATTGGCTGTCGGCGGATAGCCCAGAGTTGGCTGAAGAACCATGTAAGAATTCAAATTCTTGGCGGTTGGCCTTGGTGAAAGCAAACAGGATAGCCCCCTGAGCCCCATGCCTCACAATCAGACTTGCCATTTATTTATTTCTTGATTTATTTCCCAATCGCCTGAATGCAAGCTTGCTGATGCCATGCCAAGTTGTACCTACGTACTTCTAACCAAGCCTACCCAGGTGCAGGCCACCTTCAACAGGAAGTACCACTGTCGTCAGTTATCTTGCATGCTGGGAGCACAGGAAGGTCACACGACAGTTACAGCGAACGGGCCGGGGCTCCTCCCCCTCAATACAAGCATACTGATCATCCCCTTTTTATAAAAGAAAAAGTAACGCCTGTTGGGGCGTGGTGTTAAGGGGACCGTCCTGTACGCCGACGCTGAGGACTGCCGCCATGTTTTAATGATTGCTTTCCCCTTATCACTTTTTCAAAGAGAAAGGATTTTCGCCTCCAAAGGGTGGGTCTCCGTGCGCTAGCCCTGGACTCAAGGATTTTTCTAATATGAAAGGCGGAGACACTCTGACAGAAGAAAGGTAGTGGACACCCGTGGGCACCCTTAGTTTGGAAAGAGATGCCGACCCACGACCTATCACACCTGCACCACTGGCCCTACACTGGCCAAGGTTTCTTTTTTGGGGTTCTCACGGTAGCTTCCCGCCAGCTCCAATAGCCAGCCACTGTGTCAAGCTCAAACTTGCAGCTGCATTGGATTGCCTGTCACATAGCCTTTCATACTCACAAGCTAGCTTCAGGTCTGGCCTAAGGACGGGGAAAGGGAGCTGAGTAGAAGCTGCTACGCGTAGCCCCCAAAAGAAACAGTGACACTGACCAGTGACTCTCCTGCCAGGTGGTAGGTACATCTACCCAAGCTTACCCAGGTGCAGGCCTCCATCTACAGGAATGACCACTCCTGTCAGATATCTCGCATTCTGGGAGCAAAGGAACGCCACAGTGTTGCCAATGTCCGCAGTCTCACCCCACATGGGCATGGGGTTGGTAGCGATAAGCCTGCCTTCTATAGCCGTCCTCGTAGACTCAATAGCCTCCTCCATGGATGCAGCTTTGCCGGCCCAACCCAACCCAACCCGACCAGTGAGATCACGTGCTGTAGTCAGTGTTTCATTCCGTCGCCATTCCGTAGAATGCTACACCCCCCGGACCCCCCGATATCGGGACGCGCTGCCCCCCGACCCCCCAGGCTCTGCGCTTCGCACTCCGCCATGCTTTGGCTACGCGACTATCCTGAAATCAAGGTTGAGTAGCCCAAGTAGCTACTCAACCTGGACTGCAGAAATCTGCAATACAAAAGCACTGGCTGTAATCAAGAGTACAAGAATCGCACAATTAAATTGTCATCCCATTTGGGATGATGATTAAATTATAATTGTAGAATTAATTGATCACTGTAGTACAAACTCAGGACCTTGTTGGTAAAATGATTGTTTGGTTCAGTTCATCAGTGCTTTTTCGTTACAGCCCCTCCTGTCACGGTCGGCCCATCCCTTGACTGTAACAACATAAGTCAGGAGTCTGGTGTGGTAGTATTCATTATACCCACGGTGGTTGGCCCCAGTGCAAGCAAACGGGCTGGTCCCCTCAACCCCACGCCTCGTAATAAGGTGTACCATGTATTTATTCAAGCTGCCCATATTTACTTTACCTCGGCAGAGGGCCAAAAAACATATAAAACTATATAATATAGTACAATATAACATATAAGCAATATATATAGTAGCATAGAAAAAATATGATAAACAAATATAACAATAGGACGATAGAACGCTATAATACTATCACAATGTAGCAGGGATTTATTTTTCAAATCAAAAAGAGGAGATCTTATTACAATTCAATGTTTGCCTCCTCCCAGAACAGGATCCTTATTACGATTTAGCGCTGAGCAAAGCAAAGCACGGCGCGAAGCTTGGAAGCTCCTTTCGGCCTTTTTAAGGGGGGGGATCCTTCATAAAACATGCATTTTGCATATGGAATCATGGAATAAGATAGCATATAAAAAAAACTCCTTTCCCCTGAGGCAAGGATGGGCCTGCTATAATAAGGCGTACCATTTATCAATCCAAGCTGCCCATATTGACTTTACCTCGGTAGAGGGCGAGCAGTCTGGTGGCTGAAAAACATACCAAACAATATAGTGTATGCATATGATGATATAATATTAGATATCAACAATATATATAATAGCATAGAAAAACAATATAATATATAAAGATAACAACCTAATATATTAATATTACAGCATAATATATAAACAGTACAATATGCTATATAAATATTAAAATTTAACGTATACAAATAAACAAACCTCATTTCCCCAGGAGCCAAGGATGGTCCTGCCAAGCAGGCTGACAAGGACAACCTATCAAGGGCTGAGACGGAGGTGGTGTCCTTACAGCGACTGCTAGAGCTAAGAAGCCATGAGGTGAGTTTGGACTCAATGCAGGTAGTGGTGGTGGTGGGAGGTGGTGGTGGGAGGTAGTAATGGGTGGTGGTGGGTGGTGGTGTCGTTGTAGCGACTGCTAGAGCTTAGAAGCCATGAGGTGAGTTTGGACTCAATGCAGGTAGTGGTGGTGATGGGTGGTGGTGGTGGGAGGTGGTGGTGGGTGGTGGTGGGAGGTGGTTTCCCTGCAGCGACTGCCAGAGCTTAGAAGCCATGAGGTGAGTTTGGACTCAATGCAGGTAGTGGTGGGTGGTGGTGGGAGGTGGTGCTTGGTGGTTGGTGGTGGTTGTTGGTGGTGGGAGGTGGTGTCGTTGCAGCGACTGCTAGAGCTTAGAAGCCATGAGGTGAGTTTGGACTCAATGCAGGTGGGTGATGGTGGTGGTGGTGGGTGGTGGTTGGAGGTGGTGGTTGGAGGTGGTGGTGGGAGGTGGTGGTGGGTGGTGGTGGTGAGAGGTGGTGGTGGGTGGTGGTGAGAGGTGGTGGGAGGTGGTGGTGGGTGGTGGTTGGAGGTGGTGGTGCGAGGTGGTATCCTTGCAGCAACTGCTAAAGAATAACGGTTGCAGATGTGTACTCGTCTCGTCGAGCCCTTCTGGATGGTGTACCTCACGCTCACAAAATCGCATTGACAAGAAAGTACAAATGAAGTTGGGAAAGCCTGTCAGACCCCCAACCCCACCCCCCACCCCCCACCCCCCCACGTATCTCGGCCCCCCCTGGGTGTGTCGACATGATTTCGACGGTATCGACATGTGCACGCAGTTCTCTATCCATATCGAAGATGTGGTACGAAATATGTTTCCTTGCCCCCCCCTTGGCATACCATAATTTTAAAATACACCAACTATCACCCTAAACCATTATAAAAAATACACACCCGTGACTATCACCGTAAACCACAATTTCAAAATGCGTACAATTATTAAAAAATACATAAACTATCACCCTAAACCATTATTAAAAAATACACACCTGTAACTTTCACCCTAAACCATTATTAGCCGTAGAACTTGTACAATTATAATGGGTAACACAATCAGAGAGTATTGTATAGCAGTGCAATGGGTGTTGAAAATGCCTCAGTAAATTTGCTTCCACATCTTGAGCAAATGGCTTCTGCAACTTGAGTACCGTAAATTGCTTCTGTAACTTGACTCATTTGACTCTGCATCTGGACTAAATTTGCTTCTGCATCTGGACTCATTTGCTTTCGCAGCTTGACTCATTTGCCTCTGCATCTGGACTAATTTTGCTTCTGCATCTGGACTCATTTGCTTCTGCAGCTTGACTCATTTGCCTCTGCATCTGGACTAAATTTGCTTCTGCATCTGGACTAATTTGCTCCTGCAACTTGACTCATTTTCCTCTGCATCTGGACTAAATTGCTTCTGCATCTGGACTAATTTACTCCTGCAACTTGACTCATTTGCCTCTGCATCTGGACTAAATTTGCTTCTGCATCTTTCTCTTAGGCACTTGAGGCCAGGCGATCAGAGCGACTTTGGAGGGAGCGCGTGGAAGCCTTTGAGGGTGCTGTTGAGCAGCAAAAAGAGGACACACTGGATATCACGAGTGACATGATGCGCCAGGTAAGCACAACCATCTGCAGTGATTGTTTGTCACATTGTTCGTCACATTTTTGTCAGATTTGTGGGTAATCTTACTCAAAATTCTTTTGGGGTAAATTTTTTGTTAAGATTTTTGTTAATATTCTTGGGTAAGATTTTTGGGTAAGATTTTTAGTAAGATTTTTGGGTAAGAATTTGGGGTAAGATTTTTGGGTAAGAATTTTGGGTAAGAATTTTGGTAAGAATTTGTAACTTGCAGTGATTTTTGGCAGATCCCCTCCTCCTGGGAGGCAGGAGCCCCCAGATTCACCTGTTGTCCGTTTGTGCGCCCGGCCAATGCCCCCGAGATGAAGCCTGACACGTCAGCCAACTGTTTCGTAACTGACTGGCTTTGGTCCGCTCCATTCCGCTGCTGTCTGTCGTTCCGATGGTCCAGAATTTCCGCCAATTTTCTGCGTCGCTTGCGACGCTGCCTAGGGCTTATTCTAAGGTTTTTGGCGTAAAAATTGATTAGCGGCAGTGCTCGATGCCCAGGTCTGGGTTTACAGAAGCACCTTAAAAAATAAGGCCCCAGAGCTTGGCTCGAAGGCATCGGTTTGTACTCCCCCTACTGTTTGTCCTGGGTGGCCGGGTATTTCCGGTAATACCCCAAATCGATTAGAAAAGGTGGAATAAAAGGGTCATATCTTTCTCGAATTGCATAGGGTTTTTTACAGCATCAATTTAAAGAGTAGTAGAACACATATTTATCGTCCAATAAGCTGTAGTGGTACATCCACATGTATGAATTTGAATTTGAAAATTGCTTGTTTTCCAAAAAAACAAATTCAAAATTCAAATATCTGAAGATGTTTTGCGACCCAGCTATAAGCCTCAGATTCTCAGAATGTATTGGGGACATGGTTAAGAAGTTGTATGACCCTATCCTGGCAGGATGGCCCATCCTGTCGTATCCCACTCAAACTCAGGCGAGAAAGTGTGAGACATCGCAGCAAACAAGAGGAAATGAAACATAGTGCATGATATATATTATGCATTGCATGGTATCAAGGAGCAGTATGGTAAACATTAAACAGGTAACAGGTGACAGTATGGTAAACAGTATACAGTAAACGAGGAAATGAAACATAGGGCATGATACGCATTTTGCATCGCATGATATCAAGGAGCAGCATTGTAAACTTATACAGGTTGCAGTTAACAGTATGGTATACAGTATAAGTAGGGTTGGCACATTCACATGCACCATTGTATAAACATATGGCCTAAAGGTTGATCTAAATAGCCAGGATAGCACACATATCAGAGCGCCACCTAGCCTTCCATTCCACAAGCTGTGCTTCTACGTGGGCTCGAAGGATTGATGGTGCAAGCCTAGTGCAATGTGAACATGGAAAATATTGCAATACTGTTATGTACTTATATTATTATACACTTATACAGTTATATAATATATCAACTGGCATTTAATGGCTCCCTTAGATTGGCACCGCGCTTCTTCACCGGTCTACACCGCTTTCTGGTCGTGATTTATTTTCTAAGATTTGGACAACCTAAACTTGCCATTTTTCTGAGAGTTGATATGTGATGCCAATGAAATTAGCTACGGGGCAATACCTTCAAGCCCATGTAAAAGTATTTTCTCAAGAAGTGCTTAATTGTAATATACGTTTTTATACGTTTATCTGCATACGTTTATACGTTTATACGGCTTATACAAATAAAATTATACGTTTGCTTCCCAACCCTAAGTATAAGAGGAAATGAAACATAGGGCATGATATGCATTTTGCATCGCATGATATCAAGGAGCAGAATGGTGAACATTAAACAGGTAACAGGTAACAGTATGGTATACAGTATAAGAGGAAATGTAACGTAGGGCATGATATACAGTATGCATCGCATGATATTAAGGAGCAGCATGGTAAACATTAAACAGGTAACAGGTGACAGTATGGTAAACAGTATATAGCATGTGTGAAGTTGAGAAAGGAATTACACCCCAGGAGGTGGGTCTCCCTACACAAACCAGCGACGCCGAAGATTCAGTTTGAATGGCGTTGCCTCTCCTACAAAAGAGTACGCGCTCTTAATGGTGACAGAATACAGCATGCTTTTCGTTATATCCTCTCCTTTCATGTTACGGCAAGTCCCTTTAGCCTTTTTGATATACCCCTGGACGGTCACAACAAAACATATCAAATAAGCTTGACAAAGCAAAACTAAGGGGTCGAAATTTGATGTTATTGCATTTGTTTGCTGTGTAGTATAAAATCATGCTAGAGCAAGCGCATTGTAAAATAACACAGCATCACAAAGCAAAAACTAAGGGAATGAAATCTGTTGCGACTGTATTTGTTTGCTGTGTAGTATAAAATCATGCAAGAGCAAGAGCATGGTAATAGAACAAAGCTTCATATAGCAACACTTTGGGAACGAAATTTGTTCCGACTGCATTCATTTGCTGTGTAGTATAAAATCATGCAAGAACGAGCGTGTGGTAATATTAAAGAGCGTAACAAATCAAAACCTAAGGGAAGCTACATCTGACCATGCGACCGCATTTGTTTGCTGTGTAGTATAAAATCATGCAAGAGCAAGAGCATGGTAATAGAACAAAGCTTCATATAGCAACACTTTGGGAACGAAATTTGTTCCGACTGCATTCATTTGCTGTGTAGTATAAGACCATTCAAGAACGAGCGTGTGGTAATATAAAAGAGCGTAACAAATCAAAACCTAAGGGAAGCAACATCTGACCATGCGACCGCATTTGTTTGCTGTGCAGTATAAAAGCATGCAAGAACGAGCGCGTGGTAAAATAAAACAGCATAACAAATCAAAACCTAAGGGAAGCAACATCTGACCATGCAACCACGTTTGTTTTCTGTGCAGTATAAAACCATGCTAGAGCAATCACGTGGTAAAAGAACACAGCATCAAAGGGCAAAAACTGTGGGAAGGAATGGAAGAAAAAACTAAGGGAAGGGAATGAAAGTGAAGGGAATGAAAAACTAAAGGGAAGGGAAGGGAAAACTAAGGGAAAGGGAAGGAAATACTAAAGGGAAGGGAAGGAAAAAGTAAAGGGGAGGGAAGGGAAGGGAAAACTAAGGGAAGGGAAGGAAAAACTTAAGGGCGACATCTGACCATGCGGCCACGTTTGTTTTCTGTGCAGTATAAATCATGTAAGAGTATAACATATATAAATTTAATTTGTGTTCTGTGCAGCATAAATCATGTAAGAGTATAAAATATACACAATTTATGAGTCTTCTGTGCAGTATAAAATCATGCAAGCGTATAAAATATATAAAATGTATTCTTTCTGTGCAGTATGAAATCATGCAAGGGTATAACAATATACAAGAGTCTATTTTTTCTTCTTCTGTGCAGTATAAAATCATGCAAGATCAGATGTCCAAGAAGATAGCTACATTGGAGGCTGAAACGCGATCACTGAAGCAAACATTTCAGGACAAAGACTCAGAGGTGGCAAAGCTCCTGGTAGGTACTTGTTGGTGGTTGTGAAGGTGTGGCGATATGGTGATGGTGTAGTGATATGGTGGTGGTTGTGATGGTGTGGTCGTATGGTGGTGGTTGTGAAGGTGTTGTGATATGGTGGTGGCGAGGCGATATGGTGGTGGTTGTGATGGTGTGGTGATATGGTCGTGGTGTGATGGTGTGGATATATGGTGTGGTGATATGGTGGTGGTGTGGCAAAGCTCCTGGTAGGAACTTGTTGGTGGTTTAATGGTGTGGTGTGATGGTGGTGGTGTGGAAAAGCTCCTGGTAGGTGCTTGTTGGTGGTTTGATGCTGTGGTGTGATGGTGGTGGTGTGGCGAAGCTCCTGGTAGGTGCTTGTTGGTGGTTTAATGGTGTGGTGTGATGGTGGTCGTGTGTCTCATAGAGTCTTAGTCTATGTCAAACAGCCACTTGCTTGGGTCTGGGCTTGGGCCTGGCTCCTGGGTCTGGACTTGGCTCTGGATTCGTTTCTTAACTTGCTTGATTTAGCCATCTTTTGCAGAGCGAGCGGGATAGAGTGAAGCATGCATGTGATGATGAGGTGGCTGAATACTGGTGGCAAGAGCTTTTATAGCCCCTAACGCCCGACTCAATAGTCTGTGTCAGACAGCCACTTGCTTGGGTCTGGCTCCTGGTACTGAGATTGGCTCTGGACTCGTTTCTTAACTTGCTTTATTTAGCCATCTTCTGCAGAGCGAGCCAGATAGAGTGAAGCATGCATGTAATGATGAGGTGGCGAATACCGATAGCAAGAGCTTTTATAGACCCTAACGCCTGAATCAATAGTCTGTGTCGAACAGCCCCTTGCTTGGAGCTGGGATCTTTTCCTAACTTGCTTTATTTAGCCATCTTTTGAAGAGAGAGCTGGATAGAGTGCATATGATGATGAGGTGGCTGAATACCGATAGCAAGATCTTTTATAGCCGCTAACGCCCGACTCAATAGTCTGTGTCAAACAGCCACTTGCTTGGTATCAGCATGAATAGCGGTGCTCTCGCTTGTTTTATGTCTTGGTGACTCCTTGTGTACTCCCTTAGAACTATCGGTCCTGACAGTACTATGTCAGCTTCCTGTTGACTGCGTCATCGGTTCTTCTGACACGCGCTGTCTAGCCTGTACCCTGATCAGGTTCCAGGCTACCGCCCCCTTTCCTCCACTGGTGCCCCTTAATGGGTCTCCTGTGCTTGTAACTTATTCTCGTCTCCGCATTTATAGATTGGCGTGCTGCACACACAAAGTCCACTCTCCGGAGTGTTATCCAAGCTGATAGGTTATACGGCCCTTCATTAACTACCACTGCTTTGCGATGCAACTTCCGCGAGGACCTCCCGCCATTTTGAGAAACTCCATGACATGGATGGTCTTTCCTGGACGCGCGGGATGCGCAGTATCATTCTCAGCGATGGCTGCGACCAATCCTTCCAACGGAGGAACGGCTCCTCTTGATGATTGGCTAGACGTTTGTGCACCAGCTGCCTCTGCTAGCGGTCATGAGAGTCCTTCCGCCATCGTGGAAGTAACCCCCCCGGTCATTCCTCCATCTTCTCTTCTTTTTCCTCCCCTGCCGTCTGTCGCCTCCTCCCGTCTGTCGTAGATGACTGTGACGTGCAGACTCAAGTCGGCGACTAGCCTGGACATCGGTGGAGATACCCCGTCTTCGTCTGCTCGCGTCCTTGACGTCGCTAACCTTTCTCCGGTGTTTGAGGCTCTGCCTGCATACCGGAGGTTGCCAAGCCGACCAAGCTCCCTGCTGATGTCTACGTCGTCTTTGCCCCCTTTGCTCTGCCCAGCCGACGGTCGGCTCCTGGCATGAGCTTGCGCTCTAGTGGCTCTGTGCTACCTTATGGAGAATTTTTCGATCAAACTGGCGGATCGCCGGCACTGCCGTAGGATTCGCCAGAGGAGGACGACCTACGCGTCTGGACCTGGAGATTCTGGAGGTGGTAGGAAGCAGGGGGGTATGGTCAGCACCACTACGGGTGCTGCTCCCTCTACCCCCCAACCGGGTGAGTCGAGCGATAGAGGGGGGGACTTGAGATTGACTGATCATCGACGGCGGGATATTAGGACCTTTACATGCCTCGGCTCTGCGCTTCGCATCCTAGCGATAAATGTTCGAATTCTGCCCTTGCGATTTGCGATTTTCTGCCATTGGTGCGATTTTCTGCACCAGGTGCGACTTGCTGCACTGTCATTCTCGTCTCCTTTTTTCCCATACCTCAAATCTCGACTTCGACCTAACGCTTCCCCACCTTCTGTGATCCCAGGTCTCGCAGCGCCGGACTTCGCCCATGCTACAGGCCGCAGTGGACGCCGTCCTGGCCCTAGTCCAGCGGCCGTGGAGGATCTTTGGCATGATATCTTGGTGGATATTTTTCTCTCTTAGGCTCCTTGTGACCCCTGGGTGCGTTCCGTGGTTCGTCAGAGGTTACTACTTAGTCTTCCCGTGCCCCTGGTTCCCCCCTTAGGTGTATGCCTTAGCTACGTGAGTTTGGGTTCAAGTGTTTGAGTTCTGATAGGGCTTAGGAATTTTTAGTTAAGTGGTATAGAGGCATGGTTGATCTCGATTAGTTGGGGCATGCATGAGTTGTTGATGATGACACTGCTCAGCATGGTGCTAGTGTGTTATCTTTGCAATCGCGTGTTCATCTAGGGAGACAAGACTTCTTCGGAGCTTTTCTTTGGGGTTTGCACCTGATGTGTCGTTGTTGCGTTTGTTTGGTTGCCCTTGCTATGTAATCTTAGTATTGGGCAGTCACGCAACAAGCTAGTTAGAAAGGCATTATTTGGTAGACTGGTTGGGTATTCCCTGGTGAGTAAGGGTTATTATATTTGGGTTTCCAATGTTGCGCCAGTTAGTAGTGAGTAGTGATGTACTCTCTATCTCCAGTTCAGTTCTAAACTGTCTTTCTGGGTTCTCCCATTAGTATGGGTCCCCGTGCCCGCTTGCATCCCTCCTGTCATCAAACGGTGATACGTTATGTGTTACCGGTAATTCCCTACGCCCTTTAACAGCCCCAATTGTTGTTGGCTGGCCTGGCTGGGATGTATCATTGTTGCATTCTAGACCAGGGCCTGATCTTGCTGTATTGTGTGTGAAGTTTTAGGGCGGGTGGGAGTTGGATATCCAACTATAATCTTAGCCGAATCTCAGGGGGTCGCCAGGCCCTCCTCTGTGCCACGTTTTAGCGGTGAAGCTTTAGGATTTAGACAGCCTTCGATCATAGTGGTACCTGGATCAGGTCCATTGACTAGTAGTCGCCAACCTCCGACCACCTCGGATGGCTCGCGGGTGTCGATAATTCCGACGCCTCCTGTCGTCCCTGGTGGATTACTCGGGTCAAGCCCATGTGATGATGTAGCCGTTGCCGAATGGGTAAGTGATGATCTTGAACACTGGTCTAGCTTGATACTGCGTATGGCTGGGGTGTTACAGTCAACCCAGGATTCATTGTTTTAGGTGCTGCTGGTTCTCATACGTAGGTTAACATGGCCCTATATGTGAGTGCCTATTCCTCAGCACCTCCTAGACTGACTTATAGGGTAGTCTAGATTGGTGGAGCGTTACGACGCTTTGTTTAGGCAGCTTCCTTTCAGCTGTCTTTCTTGGTTTTGGTGGAAGGTGGTACTTAATTCAGACCACCGTTATAGCGTCTTGATGGTTTCTGACTCTTAGTTCCATAGGCAGATGGTTCGTTCGGTGGAGCTCATCATAGATTAGCTATTTCTTTTTACTCCACACTGTTTTTAGATCACCAGCCCCTCATGTGATCGGAACTTTTTGTGGAGTGTAGTAGTTGTTTCCCTTCGGATTTTACTGTGAATTGGTGGGCTGGGTAATCTTGCAGTTGTACTTGCAGATGTACCGCCGCTCACCTCTTTCTTGTTTTCCGAGTGTATTTCAAGCGCCCTTTCAGTCCATCCTTTGCAGTAAATTCTTTGAAGTCCTTTTTATGCGTTTACTATTTTTCAGGTGGACAATAGGTTTTATGTACTATGGTTGTACATCTACCCTTCTATTGTTCATTGAACTGTGTTTCCTTTGTTGGTTACAAGTTTCTTGAAAATTTTAACTTCGCACCCTTTGGATTTTTTCAGTTGCTGCAAGTTTGGTTTGCTTTAGTTAGGCGCTTGGTTTGTCTTGAGTGCATGAGTTCTTTGCGGTGCGATACCCACCTCCTAGAATGTTTTAGTTAGTGCCGTAACTGGGGATTTATGATAATTAACTTTCATAAATCTTCTTACTTCCATCTTTGGGTAAGAAACCAGTTCATCATGGTTTTTTCATCCCAACCTAGTCATGAATTCTATGCTAAGAATAGTTTTTAAGGTAGTGGATTTTTCCATCGACTTTTTTTTCCATCGTAGTCTTTAGTGTCCTCTTGTCTGCGTCCTTTAGGCTTTGATTCTCTCGTGAGCTGCGCTCACACGATATTTCAATCCGTCTCTTTGGTTATCATTGATTGGCGTTAGGTTCCTATTCCCGGATCGGGTTTTCTATACCGTTGTTCCCCAACTTTGATATACGATTTTTTCAGTCTTCTCTTTAGGTTAAGTTCTCGGTTCTTTCAGTCACCGTTGTTCCCCTTCCTTGGTATTAGGATTGATTTCTGTTTGGCCTCCCTGTGATTTTCTGGTTTGGTGCCTACTATTCTGGATGAATAGTATTTTTGCGCTTACCATGGATGGTTACATTTCCATTTTGGTCTCAGCTCAGCTCGGTATGACCCAAGTTTTTTTGCTGCTACATTTTCGGAGTACTACAGTGGTTTTTGGTTCATCCTTTCTCATCCTTTTATTTTAGACAAGGCTTTCTTCTGGTTTCCTGTTTTTCCGCCGTTCCTTAATAATTTTTGTTTCCTACCAGTTTATGGTTCTATGTCCCCAGTGCCATAGGTGGAGTACTAGTATTGTATGTCACCTGCGTCATAGGTGGAGTATCAGCATGAATAGCGGTGCTCTCGCTTGTTTTATGTCTTGGTGACTCCTTGTGTACTCCCTTATAACTATCTGTCCTGACAGTACTATGTCAGCTTCCTGTTGACTGCGTCATCGGTTCTTCTGACACGCGCTGTCTAGCCTGTACCCTGATCAGGTTCCAGGCTACCGCCCCCTTTCCTCCACTGGTGCCCCTTAATGGGTCTCCTGTGCTTGTAACTTATTCTCGTCTCCGCATTTATAGATTGGCGTGCTGCACACACAAAGTCCACTCTCCGGAGTGTTATCCAAGCTGATACTTGGGCCTGGACTCTTTACCGAGCTTGCTTTATTGAATCATATTTTTCAGTTCATCCGGGTTCATGAAGTGAATCTTTCAATTGTCCCCCCTGGTAATCAAGAGGCGATCTTGATTGTCCGCGGTAGGGCAACTCCCTTCAGTCTGTTTGGCTACGTCTGGACTGTAACATGCACCTAATATACTTACATGTATCTAATACATACTTACATACAGCTAGTGCATGTATCTAATGCATACTTACATGTATCTAGTGCATGTATTTTGTATCTAATGCATACTTGCATGTATCTAATGCATACTTACATGTATCTAGTGCATGTATTTTGTATCTAATGCATACTTGCATGTATCTAATGCATACTTACATGTATCTAGTGCATGTATTTTGTATCTAATGCATACTTGCATGTATCTAATGCATACTTACATGTATTTAGTGCATGTATTTTGTATCTTAATGCATACTTGCATGTCATCTAATGCATACTTAAATGTGTCTAGGTGCATGTTATTTTGTATCTAATGCATACTTGCATGTATCTAATGCATACTTACATGTATCTAGTGCATTGTATTTTGTACTCTCTCTCTAATGATACTTGCATGTATCTAATGCATACTTACATGTCTCTTATACATACTTACATACATCTAGTACATGTATTTTGTATCTAATGCATACTTGCATGTATCTAAGGCATACTTGCATGTATCTAATACATAGTTACATACATATAGTGCATACTTGCATGTATCCTAATAGCATACTTGCATGTATCTAAGGCATACTTGCATGTATCTAAGGCATACTTGCATGTATCTAAGGCATACTTGCATGTATCTAATACATACTTACATGCATATAGTGCATACTTGCATGTATCTAATGCATACTTGCATGTATCTAAGGCATACTTGCATGTATCTAATACATACTTACATACATGTAATGCAGGGCGAGCAAGATGGAGTGAACGTAATGCTCGCCCTGCATTAGATGTATGTAAGTTTGCATTAGATGCATGCTGGGCGAGCATTACAGACTCGTACTTACATACGCTTATCTAATGCAGGGCGAGCATCATATAGGGTTAGGAGGGGCGGTCTTAGCTCCTTGGGGCTAATAGCCCTAATAGGGCTAATTTCGTTCGACGTTAGCCCTAACCTCCGAAGCCTAATCATACCACAACATACACTTACATGTATCCAATGCAGGGCGAGCGAGATGGAGTGAAGCGGGCATGCGATAACGAGGTGGCTGAATACCAAAGGCGCATGGAAGACATGCAAGTAGAGTTCACCCAAATGCTAAGAGAAACCCTTGATAAGGTCAGTACCCTCAAAACCATGCTCAATACATGTATTTCAAATACCAGCCTGCACCAGCACACAGTATATGCACAGGAATTTATGCGAGTGGTTGCCTGTTTCAGTGATATACCTTGGTCTAGAGGTACACAAAATTTCTTATCCGAAGAAGGGTCGGGGGGTCGATCCCCTTACGGTCGCCCTTGGCGTTGCAGGTCGCTGTCAACCGCTATGTTAGCTTGTCCAGTTGAGGTGGTAGACCGTTCTCTGCCCGCGTACGACGGGTTCCCTTAATACCACGCCCCACCAGGCGTTATCAATATTTGTATGCGAGTGGTATGCTATCAGCCGACCCTTCTGAAGGAGCACGCCCCATTTGCCTACGATCGAAGCGTCCCGTAATTGCACGGAAGTTCTTTGTTGGATCGGGGTAGGCAAGCAGAGGAGCGTGGGTAAGGCCATCCTTGATATCATTGAAGGCTCTTTGACATGCATACTGGGTCCAATACATGTTTTTTCGTACACCAGCCTGCACCAGCACACATTATATGGCTGATGTTGTATTCTGTAGATGTGTTCAGTGCCCAAGCCTAGTGGTATCATATATCGGTGCACATACATTATATGGCTGATGTTGTATTCTGAATATGTGTTCAGTGCCCAAGCCTAGTGGTATCATATATCGGTGCACATACATTATATGGCTGATATAGGCATTTTAATTCTTCTGAAGATGCATTCAGTATCCAAGCCTACTGGTTCCTGTAATATTGTGGTCATGTCCCTTTAAGCCATTCACTATCTGATGAGTTCAATCCATCACTGGTGGAGCTACACCAATAGGCTTGTGGTTTGCCAAGGCCGAAGATGACATGACGACAGCTTCGTGTATACTCACATGGCCCGTGCTGGAGACTTCACCACTACCACCACTACCACCACTACCATCACTAACACCACTACCACCTCACCACCACATCACCACATCACCACCACCACCGCACCACCACACCACCCAAGAGTGCCGGTACCTATTTCATGACAAGTTTTATGCAGCGTTGCCTGCGACGCTAAAGAATGGTGGAGAGTGATCGCGAGGGAGCGACCGTGTGCACGGAACGAGTTCGTTACGAGACCGTTGGCTGATGTGTCGGGCTTCATCACAGTCAGACGGGTGGATGGATGGTCGGATGGATGGTCGGACGGACAAATTGGTAAACATGGGGGCTCCCGCCCTCCAGAAGGGGGGGCTTCGCCAAAATCGTGCACTTGCACAGTATGCTGAGCTTGACCTGTGCGTCCATGACTGAAAGGAAGTCTGATTGGATTGTTTATTTGTTTGGGATTGGATTGCTACTTGTTTTTTAGCCAACTCGCGGTCTTCCAATTCCAAGTCCTTCCGTGTGATACCCAAAGGTCGATTGGCAGTGGCTAGTTGTTGTGGTCACGTGTATGAAGGATGCAACTAAATGTTCCATTGAGGGAGGCCTCACAACACCAAAATAAAAAATAAAGCAGTGGAGGCATGATGTGCACAAGTCCCCCTTGGCTATGCCAGGCTGCGTGCACATAAGGAGTCCAGTAGGGCACCATGGAAGGGTGGTATGTGGTGATGGGGGGGGGGGGGGGGGGGGGGGAAGGGGAAAAATGTCACCTACATAATCATCATCATCATCATCATTATCATCATCATCATCATCATCACCATCATCATTATCATCACCATCATCATCACCATCATCATCATAAGCATAATCATAAGCATAAGCATAAGCATAAGCATAAGCATACGCATCATAAGCATCACCATCATCATCACCATCATCATCATAAGCATAAGCATAAGCAAAAGCATAAGCATAAGCATCATAAGCATCACCATCATCACCATCATCACCACCACCACTACCATCATCATCATCATCATCCATCATCATCATCATCATCATCATCATCATCATCATCATAAGCATCATCATCATCATAAGCATCATAAGCATCATAAGCATCATAAGCATCATAAGCATCATAATAAGCATTATAATAAGCATCATTATAAGCATCATAAGCATCATAAGCATCACCACCACGACCTTGTGCTTGCAGATGCATGACCGCCTTGGAAAGTTGCACGCAGATACTTAGCAGAGTGGACACATCAATACAACTTAGCTGCTGGCTCCTGAAAAGCCTCAAGAAGTGGCTCATTGTGCATTGCGCCAAGCCTATCACTGTCTAGCTGGGAGGTTGTCTTTATCAATGTTCCTGGTTTGGTCGTCTCTTGTTGTGACGAATTGGTGCAATTCATTCGGGCACATGCCGACCCATATACCCTTCCACATCTGACTTGTGTATAAGTGGCCGATGCACAATAGACTGAACTGCGTGTTCTGTGTCCCACACTGGTCCGCTCTGACGGGCAAAGCACTATCA